>CM044902.1:19352867-19456830 GCA_024500145.1 Gentiana dahurica var. dahurica
GACGGTTAAAATATACCTATTTATGTCATCAATTCTAACCTAAAATTGGAGTTAATTATATATATTTCATATTGAATCACTTGTTTATATTTATTATTTAATGTTAAGTGATTATTAATATGATTTTTGGTATTTAGCTGTTTTTATTATTAAAGACCAATTTATTGTGCGATAAATGCTGATTTTGTAGATCATGATAAATCGGGAGGATAAATGTCATTCAATCAGTGAATCTCAAGATAATAAGGAAGAAAATCGGAGCATTAATCAAGGGATAAGTTAGAGAAATCAGACCAGCACGGAAGAATGGAGTGGGGAGCAAGTTAGACGAGAAACGCATTTAACATGTGCAAAAAAGAGGCTCGGTCGACCGAGCCACTTCATTCGGTCGACCGAGGGTTGATATTCAGTCACCCGAAGCTCATTCAGAAGAAAAACGCGTGTATATCTTCTAGATCCTTCCTAGGTCGGCTATAGCCTCTATATAAGCAGCAGCTACGAAATTGAGACCACAACCACCAACAACCCATAAGATACAATATATACAATACCTTGAGTTTATTAAGTTTTTAGTTTTTTTTTATGTTCGTTCATTGTGGAGTCGTCGGATTCTCCGGTTAGGGAGCGCATTAAAGAGTGGGAGTCATTCTCATCTTTGAGGGTATGACTTTTCAATTATGCAATCTTTATTCGTAGATCTGATTTATTTTATTATGGAGTAGTTTTCTTGTATTGATTCCGCGATGTAGACTAATTACGAACCCATGTGTTTATGTTAGAAACGTTAAGAAGTAATCATAATTTGTACCGACGCAGATCCTTTCCCGGTCAGCCGAGACACGTCACTCGGTCAACCGAGACATGTCATTCGGTCGACCGAGGTTGGTGAAGTTTAGGGCAGAATTATGACCGCCTTCGACTACGTCAGATTCTCTGATTTGGAATTAAAACGAGTAATTAAACCCGATCAACTTAATTATTTGTCATCATAATTTAACAAGAAACCTAAAAAGTGATTGTTACTTAGGATCTAGATTGAATCGGCATCTAAGAAGTACGCCTTACCCTAGGAATGTTGCTTAGATGAGGTTACGGTTTATACCGGCATCCCTAGTTTTGTAATTGTGTCAGAAGTTATATGAGATGGAGGCATTAAAAGGCGAAGTCACGTAATGGAGGCACAATGATTTAGATGGCCTAATCGGAGCTAAATCTACCTTAGGGGATGACTCCCGTAGTCATAATAATTAATCTTTAACGTTTGTATTGTCTCGTTGTCAATCTAGTTCACATGGGGTAGTTATTAGCTACTAGCGTAATCAATATTCTTAATATTCTTTGTTTAGATAATATCAACAGTATTGTCCTTGTTTTAGTAGTTTTTAGTTTGTCTTTGTGGTATTCTGTGTCTTGTGGTTGTCACTATCTTATTTACTACATTTAGTTGGTCGTAGACCGCCCTTTCAATTTAGTTCTAGAAGAATAAAGTTGTGTTTTGTTTGTGCCGAGTCTCTGTGGGATCGACCTCGACTCTATCTAGCTATACTACGATTGAACCTAGTTCTCTTGCTAGTGTGTTAGTTAGGTATCGAGTATTTTATTACTTGACCTGTACATCATGTTTTTGGCGCCGTTGCCAGGGACTCGAGTCATTAAATTAAAATATAGCTTATTTTGTTAGAACTGGATTCGTGGACATTCTGTGATTAAGATTCTGTATATTAAACAGTGACGTTATAAAAACAAATAAAAAAATAAAAAAAAAAGAGTTCGGTCGACCGAACCACAGTTCTCGGTCGACCGAGAATTTATTTTCTTCTGTTTCTGTACTGTATTAGTTTTACAGTATTCTTCTTCTGTTTTATTTACTTTTTTTTTTCTCAAACTTGTTTCAAGTCTGTTTTGGTTTCATTTTTATTATTTAGTCTAGTTAAAGGCCTAGCCTTTAAGTTTTTATTGTTTTGTTGTTTTTTGTTATTTTATAGTATGCTACTCGGAAATCGAAGGAACCGCTTGAGCCATATAATACTGAAATAGAGAAATTTGCGAGGCGAAATAGAAAGTTAGCTAGAGAACTGGCTAACCAAGGAGAAGAGGATCCAAATCTAAAGGAAAGCGAGCACGAATCAGAAGAAGGACATACAACCGATTATTCTAAGCATTCTGAAAAATGGAAGGAATTCCGGTCAATCCGAACCAGGTACTTAAACCTGAAGTTATTAATAATGCCAATAATGTTAATAATGCGAACAACCTTAATGCTAATAATGGAAACCAAGCTGCGAGGCGCACTTTGCAAAGTTATGCAACGCCCACTATTGAGCAATTCATTCCCGCTATCGTAGCACCGCAAAATGCTGCAGAAGTCTATCACCCTAGGCCTAATGTAATTCAAATGGTGACCAACTATTCCACTTTTCATGGAGTCCAAAACGAGGATCCTGGTGTTCATGTGACAAATTTCTTGGAAATTGTTAGCACTGTGAAACCAGAATTAATCCCGGAGGATAACATTCGTCTTAAGCTTTTCCCTTTCACTTTGAAAGATAAAGCTAAGCAATGGATTCTCTCTTTAGAGGCTGGATCTATCACTACGTGGGAACAATTGTTGCAGAAATTCATGAATAAATACTTCCCTTTCGGAAAAACTTTTAAGTTACGCCAAGACATCTTAGGATTTAAGCAACAACCCGGGGAAAGTTTTGATCAAGCTTTGGAACGTTTTAAGGAGGCCATGAGAAAGTGTCCTCATCACGATATCTCTCTGTGGCTTCTAATGCAAACTTTTTACCATGGGTTGAGAGAGACTGAGAAAATTAGAGTAGACGCCTCCAGCAATGGAGCGTTTGTTCTTTTATCTCCTGAGGAGGCACAAGGAAAGATGGAACAAATAGCGATGAATAGTCAATGGGGAGGCAATGACATAGCTACTGTAAAGATGGCCGCTGACATATTTGAGGATAGTGCATCTACAAAAATCTTAGAACAATTATCTGTTATCACAATAAGGTAGACGGAATGCAAGAGAGGATGGCACGAGTAGAGAAAGGGACTGGAATCGAAGTAATTCCTCAAGGTGAGAATGCTGGTACTGAAGAAGCCAATTATATTAGGAAGCAAGGAAATGAATGGGGAGGATATAAGCCTAACCATAACCATCCTGGATTCCGATATAGTGACCCCAATGCAGGAGAAGGGCCTAAACCGCCTACTACTTATGTACCCCAGCAAACTAAAACTTTTGGTTGGGAAGCTGCAATAGAAAAACTGAGTAATGTCGTTACTGACAATATGGGACAACTTTCAAAATCTATGGCTGATTTTGCCACTAACTTTAGCCAATATTTCCAGAAGACCGGTGCTAAGGTGACCAACCAAGAAGCTCTAGTCCAAAATCTCACTCACCAAATAGGACAACTAGCTGAGCAAGTCTCAACTAGACCTCCTGGAGGGTTGCCAAGCAACACTGAGAAGAACCCTAAGGATTTGAATGCGATCATGACAAGAAGTGGAAAAGAAGTAACTCCACCATCCCTGCAAGAGAAAGAGAAAGTCACAAAGAATAAGAATGGTGAGCCAAGCAATGAGACTAATACTTCCGAGACTTTGCCTGAGCAGAGAACTTATAAAGAACCTGCTGGCCCTAGAGTTGAACTTTACAATAACAAGTATCCAATTTTCACTGATGTCGATCCTTCAACTCTACCTTATCCTCCACCAAAGCCGAAGCCTAAGTTTGATAATAAGATGTATAAGAAGTTCGTGGATATATTCAGTAAGTTACAAATCAATATACCCCTAGTTGAAGCACTAGCTGAAATGCCTGAGTACACTAAGTTTTTAAAGGACGCCGTCTCAACTAAAAGGAAACTTCTAGATTTAGAGACCATATGCCTTAATGAGGAGTGCTCAGCCATTCTTCAACATAAGTTACCCCCAAAATGCAAAGATCCGGGAAGCTTTCTCATTCCCTGCACCATAGGTAACGTATGTCTAAACAAAACTTTGTGTGATCTAGGAGCAAGCGTGAATCTGATGCCACTATCTATTTTTCGGAAACTAGGCATGAAAGATCTTAAGAAGACCTCAATCACATTGCAATTAGCTGACCGTTCTGTCAAAGAACCTTGTGGAGTGGTTGAGGATGTGCTGGTAAGAGTTGAAAAGTCTGTATTCCCTGTCGACTTTGTGGTATTAGATATGGAAGCTAACTACGAAGTGCCCTTGATATTAGGGAGACCTTTCAAGGCCACTAGTAGAATGCTAATTGATGTTTACAAAAGAGAGTTAGTATTAAGAGTGAACGAAGAGAGAGTTGCATTCAATCTCTTCGACACTATGAAGCAACCTGATGATGGAGAGGATGCATGTTTCATGTTGGATTCCATTGATAGGATCGTTCATGAATTTCAACAACATGAAAGTATCAAGGATTTCTTGGATGCTGTCTTGGAAGAAGAAGATGAAGTCAAGTACGTGAGTAGTGAGAAGGAGAAGATGATATGGCCAGGATGTAGTAGAGGAACCCCTAGGCCTGTAGAGGAAGTAAGTGCTGCGGAGATTGAAAGATTCTATCATAGACCAACGTGGCATAAGTACTTCGAACTTAAACTCACTGGTCAAATGTTGAAGACCTCTTTGGAAGAACCTCCCACTAATTTGACTTTAAAACCTCTTCCTGCAAATTTGAAGTATGTATTTCTTCAAGATGAGACTTTGCCACTAATTATATCTTCTTCCTTGACGGATTTACAAGAGGAGAAACTAATGAGAGTTTTAAGAGAGTACCGCGGAGCATTTGGATGGACCATAGCTGACATTAAGGGCATTAGTCCTAGCGTATGTATGCACAAAATCTCCGTGGACCCTGAAAAGAAAGCGGTTGCACAACCTCAGAGGCGTCTAACCCCACAATTAAAGGACGTGGTTAGGGATGAGGTTATAAAAATGCTAGAAATGGGAATTATATTTCCAATTGCGGATAGCGAATGGGTAAGCCCTATCCACGTAGTTCCCAAGAAGGGAGGATTGACGGTGCAAGCCAATGAGTTGAATGAGTTAATTCCTGTGAGGCTCATCACCGGTCATCGAGTATGCATAGACTTTAGGAAACTAAATGATGCGACTCGTAAGGACCACTTTCCTCTTCCTTTCATCGATCAAATGCTCGAGAGACTTAGCGGGCATGCTTTCTATTGTTTTCTTGACGGGTATTCGGGATACTATCAAATCCACATCTCGCCCGAAGATCGTGAGAAAACAACATTTACATGCCCATATGGGACATTTGCGTATAATCGAATGCCATTTGGATTGTGTAACGCCCCCGCGACATTTCAACGATGTATGATGTCATTATTTGCGGATATGGTGGAAGATTTCTTGGAAATCTTTATGGATGATTTCTCCGTATTTGGAGACGATTTCGATTCATGTCTCACACATCTAGCACGAGTGTTGAAGAGATGTGAGGAGACGAATCTTGTGCTTAACTGGGAGAAGTGTCATTTGATGGTTACGGAAGGTATAGTACTAGGCCACCGCATATGAAAGAGCGGAATAGAGGTGGACAGAGCCAAAGTTGAGGTGATCGAGAAATTACCTCCACCTACCAATCTTAAAACTTTGCGAGGTTTTTTAGGCCATGCCGGATTTTATTGTAGGTTTATTAAGGACTTTTCCTTAATCTCTAGACCTCTTACCGAATTATTGGCCAAGGATGTGCCATTTTTTTTTTCTAATGAGTGCATAAAAGCTTTCAACGAAATAAAAAGTAGGCTGATTACTGTACCCGTTCTGGTCGCACCGGATTGGGATCTTCCGTTTGAACTGATGTGTGATGCAAGTGATATTGCTGTTGGCGCCGCTTTGAGTCAAAGAAAAGATAAGATATTTAGGCCTATTTATTATGCAAGCCGGACTTTGAATGATGCCCAAAGAAATTACGCCACAACGGAGAAGGAGCTTTTGGCCGTTATCTTTGCTTTTGACAAGTTTAGATCTTACTTAGTGAGATCTAAAGTCACTGTGTGGACTGACTATGCGTCTCTTAAGTATCTCCTAGAAAAACAAGATTCAAAGCCTAGATTGTTGAGATGGATTCTACTGCTACAAGAATTTGACGTAGAAATCCGAGATAAGAAAGGAAGTGAGAATGTGGTGGCCGATCATCTGTCGTGCTTACAATTAGAGGATGGTGAGGAATTACCTGAGATAGGATAATCTTTTCCTGATGAACAACTTTTCTCCATCACCACCATCGGGGGACATGATGATTGTGTTGCGGTTTCTTCGCGAATAGAGGTTGTGAAGGAGAAGAAACAACCATGGTTTAGTTTGTTTGTTAATTATCTATCAGCAAAGTACCTACCACCAAATCTCACTGTCCAAGAAAGGAAAAAATTCTCTAAAGATCTTAGACACTATTATTGGGATGAGCCTTATCTGTTTAAGCTAGGATCTGATAATGTTTTTCGAAGGTGTGTGCCCGAGGAAGAGTATAATGATATCCTGAAGCATTGTCATTCTTATGAAGTTGGAGGGCACTACGGGGGAGAAAAAACTGCGGCCAAGGTCCTCCAATGTGGTTTATATTGGCCGACATTGTTTAAGGATGCACACCAATATGCACGAGCATGTCATGCTTGTCAAATGACAGGAAATATTTCACGGAGGAATGAGATGCCACTTAAGAGCATCTTAGAAGTAAAACTCTTTGACGTTCGGGGAATAGATTTCGTTGGACCCTTCACTTCATCACTATCTAACCGATACATCTTAGTTGTTGTTGATTATGTATCCAAATGGGTTGAGGCCATTGCTTCCCCTACTAACGATGCTACGGTTGTAGTTAGATTCTTGAAAAAGAATATTTTTACAAGGTTTGGGACGCCTAGGGCGATTATAAGCGACAATGGTAGTCATTTTTGCAATAAACATTTTGAAAGGCTGATGATTAAGTATGGGGTTCGACATAAGCTAGCAACCGCATATCACCCCCAGTCTAGTGGGCAAGTAGAAGTCACCAATCGAGAGATAAAGCGTATCCTGGAGAAAACTGTCAATACGACTAGGAAAGAATGGTCGTTACATTTAGACGACGCTTTATAGGCTTATAAGACTTCATATAAAACCTCGATTGGAATGTCCCCGTATAGGATTGCTTTTGGAAAGGCATGTCATCTTCCTGTGGAACTTGAGCACCGGGCCATGTGGGCAACAAGGATGCTAAATTTTGATGAGACGTTGGCCGGTGAGAAGAGGATGTTAGAATTAACTCGCCTGGAGGAGTTTCGTTTAGAGGCATACGAGAATGCCAAGATTTTCAAGGAGCGCACGAAGAAGTTCCATGACAAAAAGATTCTGGAGAGGACCTTTCAAAAGGGTGATCTGGTTCTCTTGTACAATTCGCGCTTAAGACTCTTCCCGGGCAAGTTAAAATCAAGATGGTATGGCCCATTTCGAGTACAACAAGTCTTTCCTTCTGGAGCGGTGGAGCTATTCAATTTCAAAGACGAGTCCAGGTTTGTGGTCAATGGACATCGTGTGAAGCATTATCAAGGGCTTCCGCCTGGTGCTGAGGAGGAGGTTTTGTACCTCGAAGACCCTATCTATGAATAAACCATCTTGAACTGAGTCGAGCTAGCGACTATAAATTTAGAACTATTTCCTTATAACTATCTTTTTCGTTTTTATTTTTAATAAAGTAGCATGCGCCTATCACGGTTTTTTTCATCTCGCCATGTTCCGAGTCTAAGTTTGGAATAAACGAGGTTTTTTCCTTGATAGCCGTCATATGAGTTTTTATTTAGGTTTAAATCCCTTTTGGTATTGTCCATGGCAGTATAAAGTAAAGTGGCTTAAACTGTTTTTAGGTATTTATATCTAATTACTGCCACATTATTTTATATTTCCATAGACATGGTACTTGATGATTTCGTGGAGCTTGTTTGCTTATACAGGATGTGTCTGTCTCTCCACGACGTGCTGATGTTTACTCCGATATTGTTCCTTTACTTGGGAGCCGTTTCCAGAGCTAAGTCTTTTTTCTTAAACTCTCATTTATTTTTGTCATTGATGACGATGCCATGTTTAAGTGGGGGGCAAGGGACTTAGCTATATGTTGAAAAAGTAAAGAGGAACGGAATATTGAGGCAATATTGAGCCAAATTTAAAATTTAAAAATTTTCATGGATAAATGCCAAGTTGTTTAACTCGTACCCTTAAACTTGTGAAGTTCTTATACTTAGAATTGATAGGAAAGAAACCAAGTTGCGTGAGTACGTGGTCATATTATACTTTTGCGATAAATTGTTAGTAAACTTAAGGATATTCATGCCAACAATTGCAAGTAGTTAGGTATTGTTCAATTACTCAACATATGAATCGCTTAGTACCGCATGAATTATAAAAAGAGGTATGTGTATATTGCATAGATGATTGGTTATGCTTACCTAGTGTCGTTATTTATCGACTGATGTATTCTGATCTTCTAGCCATCAAAGCGGAGTAATAAGCTTGAGACGTACCTATGTTTTGACAATGCGTTAAAACACTGGGCTTGTAGTAACATTACCAAAGTAGCCCCGCGCTTGTGGTAATATTCGATACTATGCATGATCTAAGATAGGGGGGATAATCGAAAAAAAGTTTTCTTCCTTGAGATTGGTAGTATCTGAAAAATATGAAGAATTGAAAAAGTTCAAGTTTTTAGAGGCTTTGAGTAGTACTCGGTCTCCAAGTCCAAAATCCCTATAGATACGCTCTTGCTTATTGTTCTAGTGCTTTAACCATTGCGAGGCAAAAGAAGTATGAATGCTGATGTTGGTGAATTTTGATATGAAGTCTGCATAAACTCTAATCTTGCTACATTTATATAAAACCACTGCACATGCACACAATCACTTCGATTCATAGCGAGTAGTGAATAATGCTTATCTTATGAGCATGACTGGTATGAGTTGACTCGAGTTTCTTGTGTAAGTATGAGTTGACCAAGGAAAATGTTGTCTTGGGGAATGACTTATTGATGCTTTGTTCGGGACGAAGCAAAGTTTAAGTGGGGGGCATTTTGATGACGGTTAAAATATACCTATTTATGTCATCAATTCTAACCTTAAATCGGAGTTAATTATATATATTTCATATTGAATCACTTGTTTATATTTATTATTTAATGTTAAGTGATTATTAATATGATTTTTTGGTATTTAGCTGTTTTTATTATTAAAGACCAATTTATTGTGCGATAAATGCTGATTTTGTAGATCATGATAAATCGGAGGATAAATGTCATTCAATCAGTGAATCTCAAGATAATAAGGAAGAAAATCGGAGCATTAATCAAGGGATAAGTTAGAGAAATCAGATCAGCACGGAAGAATGCAGTGGGGAGCAAGTTAGACGAGAAACACATTTAACATGTGCAAAAAAGAGGCTCGGTCGACCGAGCCACTTCATTCGGTCGACCGAGGGTTGATATTCGGTCACCCGAAGCTCATCCAGAAGAAAAACGCGTGTATATCTTCTAGATCCTTCCTAGGTCGGCAATAGCCTCTATATAAGCAGCAGCTACGAAATTGAGACCACAACCACCAACAACCCATAAGATACAATATATACAATACCTTGAGTTTATTAAGTTTTTAGTTTTTTTTTATGTTCGTTCATTGTGGAGTCGTCGGATTCTCCGGTTAGGGAGCGCATTAAAGAGTGGGAGTCATTCTCATCTTCGAGGGTATGACTTTTCAATTATGCAATCTTTATTCGTAGATCCGATTTATTTTATTATGGAGTAGTTTTCTTGTATTGATTCCGCGATGTAGACTAATTACGAACCCAAGTGTTTAGGTTAGAAACGTTAAGAAGTAATCATAATTTGTACTGACGCAGATCCTTTCCCGGTCAGCCGAGACATGTCACTCGGTCAACCGAGACATGTCATTCGGTCGACCGAGGTTGGTGAAGTTTAGGGCAGAATTATGACCGGCTTCGACTATGTCGATTCTCTGATTTGGAATTAAAACGAGTAATTATACATTACTTAGGATCTAGATTGAATCGGCATCTAAGAAGTACGCCTTACCCTAGGAATGTTGCTTAGATGAGGTTACGGTTTATACCGGCATCCCTAGTTTCGTAATTGTTTCAGAAGTTATATGAGATGGAGATATTAAAAGGCGAAGTCACGTAATGGAGGCACAATGATTTAGATGGCCTAATCGGAGCTAAATCTACCTTAGGGGATGACTCCCGTAGTCATAATAATTAATCTTTAACGTTTGTATTGTCTCGTTGTCAATCTAGTTCACATGGGGTAGTTATTAGCTACTAGCGTAATCAATATTCTTAATATTCTTTGTTTAGATAATATCAACAGTATTGTCCTTGTTTTAGTAGTTTTTAGTTTGTCTTTGTGGTATTCTGTGTCTTATGGTTGTCACTATCTTATTTACTACATTTAGTTGGTCGTAGACCGCCCTTTCAATTTAGTTCTAGTAGAATAAAGTTGGGTTTTGTTTGTGCCGAGTCTCTGTGGGATCGACCTCGACTCTATCTAGCTATACTACGATTGAACCTAGTTCTCTTGCTAGTGTGTTAGTTAGGTATCGAGTATTTTATTACTTGACCTGTACATCATATCTATATTGTAATAGCTGTGTCTTATTATTTCTATCATATAGCTTTGTTAATTTATTAGATTTACAGTATAATTGCATTAATTTGTCAGATCTGCATAATAAACTAATTTTTTATTACGAGTTAATTATTTTCTGCATTTAATTATTCGTGATTTCATCCGTGAATTACGGGTTTGTTCTGTAAATCACTCCACACACGACACTAATACCAACATAACACAAGAAGGACTATTGTGAAATTGTCAAAAGGTTTGCATCGAGGATGCAAATGTTCAAAGAGATGAGGATAACCCCTTGTTTTAAAAAAAAAATCAGAAAGCCATTTCTTCCAATTTGAAGAAGGAAGGCTTAAAATAAGACAAAACGACTTAACACTTGTAGAAAAATCTTGTCATCGAACACTCTTAGCAAAATAGGTAGCAGGTTAACATTCTTTATCAAACATAACTTTAAAAGGCATGCATGAGACGTAAAAAAGGGGTTTGACTACTCGCTTATTCAAAAATTTCATAAGGAAGCAAAATGCAGTACTTTCAAAGTAATTATCGATAGAACTTTTGAGCATATGTGTATATATATCTAAAATAATCTGGAACTATTAAATGACACTTGGGTAAGAAATGGTTGTTCACATATTTTTACTAGAAGGCGAAAAGATATGTAATGAAAAACGGTTGTTCTGAGAAAACTTGATTTTTCAACCGGTTATCCAAAATGGTATAAAATTCTAATAAAAGAGTTGAGTCTTTAAACGAAAAGTTTCCTGCACTAAAACATCTTGTAGGGGATGCATTGAAGGTAAACACTAGGATGTAAAGGTGTATTGTCCCAAATTTGCTAAACATGATACAATGAAAGGATATGCAGTTGCCAGTTCAAATAGTTCGAATGATGAGAAACTTGTTTCCTTAAATCAAGTATTTGACACTATGAAAACATCTTCATGCAAATAAAATGAATCATAAAAAAAAAATAAGACGCATCAAAGAATGTACACACTTGGAAAACAACTTCGCAATAAAAGGACTTTTACCGAGTTCAAAAATTTCCAAATGGATGATTTAGTTAGAACATTTGTTACAAATTGTATACATGGGGAAACATTTGAAATTAAGGGTAACCAAGTATGAAACCAAATGATTATAAAATAACCTCGTCAAAGAAAACGTGGAATTGGAAAGTCGTCATGTAATTGTTTCTCGTCACAGAAGGGTACTAAACCTACAACACTTAATACCTACCTGCTAAACTTCTTATTTTGAATAACAACTAAGTTAAAATTCTTATGCTACGAAGCCTTCCCAACACCTCTAACCCCACACCTAAACTTCTAAGGTGAAAGAATGTTGTCTAGCCTTTTCATGAACAAGTACTTAAATGGTTTTAAAAGTTTAGGTACTTACATCAACCATGAAATGATTGACTTGCACAGAACAAACCAAACTGATTTTGAACATGACGTATAAAGAAAAGTTGTAGGTATACAAGTTTTACATATGCTACTCAAAATTCAGAATTTATGGAAAAGCATTGGTTGGTTAAAATAATTATTTTTCGTCGACTGCTGTAAGCTATCAAAAATTTCAAAAACTTATAATCTGCTTTGTTTTGCAGATTTTACTCCAACCATAAAGAATTTGCACTTGACTCCAAAACAAAAATTGCAGAGCAGAAAGTTTTCTACAACATATTAAAAATTCAAGTCATTTGGAGGTGTTTAGATTATTCAAAACAGATTCATAAGTAAGAGTACCGCTGCAGAATTTTCTGAACAGAGTACCCCTCCTTGTTAAGCAATATTGAACAATCCAATTTGAAAACTAAGTTGATGTAAAGAGAGAAATTGTAGATAAGACAACTTTCTAAGTGGCTGAAAATTTACAGAATTTTTGGAACATCAGAAAGGATATTACAAGACTTATAGAAACATGAACAAAGTTGTTTACTCATTTTTGCATAATACCAAATCATAAAATAAAAGGAATGATTAAATCAAAATGTCACAATAAGGAAACGTTTAATCCTCCAAGAGAAAAAGCAAAGAGAGAAAAGTTTGAAAGCTCCATGAAGACGATAGGGATTCTATTAAGGATCCTAGGAGAAACAAACTTGAGGGCATCACATAAAAGATGTGAGCTACTCAACCGAACCTTCGCCTAAGAAGACTCTTCACTTGGTCCTAGTGCAACTTGACCACGGTCTAAGGATCCTTAGTTTTACGAGGATTTACTACCAAGATTAAGGAAGGTCGGGTAGATTCTAAGAGATCTAAGATACCTTATCTTAAGAACCGAAGCTTAGGTTAGCAAGGAAACTTCTACGGGTTCCTGCCGTTCTGAAAGATCAAGGAAGTCAGAATGGTTACTAAGTGGTCTTGAGAAGTCTTATCTTAAGAAATGGAGAGATGGAAGCCTAGAAAAGCAAGGAACGCTTCGCTCTGATACCAACTGTAACGCCCTGCTCCCGGATACCGAGCCCTTATCCGGAAGAGAATGTTCGGCACGTATAACATTAAATAAATCCAATATTATACGCCAGCCTCTACGTCATCGTATCAAAGCTAAAGCAAACGGAAGCTAAAAAGGCTCGGGCAAAACCATAAATGCTACTAGAATGGAATACAAACCGACTATAGCTGAATTGTATAAATTACAATGACAATTCTCTAAAGGTTACAACGTAAGATGTCTTGAAAGTACAAACTTGTCTTACAAAAGTCTTAACAAAAAGCACAACAGGTTATTTAAGGAATCTACAACATAAGCTAGTACAACCTTTAATAGAAAAGTAAAAGAAAGCATCATCAGCACCAACGTCATCAAAACATCATCGAACTCCTCAATAATCTCAAGGCCAACTTGTTCGTCTTCTCACCCCAAAAGCACACAAAACAACATATGCAATTGAGGTAAGTACAAAGTACTTAGCAAGAGGAAGAAGCTAATGTATAATTAAGTCTTACAATGAAAGGTTCATTAATTATTATTATGTTATCTTTATGAGACCGACTCGATTCTAGGGTTCATTTCATGCTCATCAACATGTCATGACTAAATGTTTCTAACTTAACTTATCTTTGTTACATCGGCACTCAAGGGCACAATGCATGGTGCTACCCACCACGAGGTATCGTTTGCAACCTATCAGTGGATCACACCGATAGCCACGGCTTAAGACCCGATAGTGTACACGTTCCACGAAGTCCCCTGCCATTTAGCTGTTTATAGGCCAGCAGAGTTATTCACTTTATCTGACCGCCCACACATCGCGATATAGCTAGGTGCCTTACCAAGAGTGTTACGATGTTTAGTCTTTAAACTACACATGTACGTTTATTATTAATTGTTAACTAGCCACCTAAGTATTTTTAAGTAAGCTCCCTCGCAAATGCTACTCTCTTACTTAGGCCCCTAGACACGGACAAGCCCTAGCACATACACAGACATTGATGAATTCTAATTCATCAAAGCACAAGCCGGTCATACTCTTCCGACGTTCCCGAACTTCAACTCCCTTGAAGAGTACATTTGGTGTCGGAACTAAACGCATCGAAGCTTAATCGAGGCTTGTTCAAGTTCATATAATGTTATTAGCTCAAGAAACAGCACTTAAAACTAGACTCGGGGCTCAAAACTGTCCAAAACACAAAAACAGCCTGTCCAGTGAGCTGGTACTGGCTCTGGTGCGCCAACACTAAGTCTCGGAATGTGAAAATCGGTTTCTGAGTGCCCGGTGCGCCCGCACTGAGTCTTGGTGCGCCAGCACCAAGCGTAAAAACACCCAAAAGCTCAGTTTTATGCATCTAATTGATCTTCACTTGATTCCAAACAAGTTTAGCATCAATGAACTCAGAAAACAGCAGAAAACATCACTTTTACACAACTAAACATCACATATTCATCTAACAACAAGTAGACATGAAATCTAGCATTAAAACACCACAAACCTCAAAGTCGATTTCTTTTCTCAATACCAAATATATGGTTTTTTTTAATTTAAATTCGGTGCTCTTATTTTTTGGCTGTGAATTTTAGAAATCTGATATTTTCCTTATTCACTTCCCTATTTTATTTTTATTTTATTTTTCTCAGGTATATTACAAGGATAATTATTTGAGATGTCCCCTGATTCATGAATAAATATTTCTTCTTTGCAGTTTGTGCACTCCTTGGCAGTTTGGGCACCTATTTCGCAATTTGTATGGTTTATTTGGGTGTTTTACAATCAGCCATTCATTCCCATTTATTCTTCCACAACTTCCAGTTTGATGTTTTTGCTTCCGGTAAGTTGTGTTTCAAGTTGTTTGTTTTCCCTCTTTCATTCCTGCTCTGCCATGGTTATGTGTTTTTTACTTTGTTCTTTTATTGCATCAGTTTTGATTCTTGATAGGTTTTATTTTCAGTGTTTTTTATCTTTCATTCCTCAACTACCGTTCATTCTCAGTCCCGATACTGATTGGTTCGATTTGCAGTGTCAAGTATACCTCATTTTTGCCATTTTTGCGGCAGGTGAGTTTTTTCTTCGGTGTTTTTTTTTTCTCTTCCACCCCTGGTCTGCTACTCATGGTTAGGTATTTTTAGTTTTTCTTTGTGATTATATTTGGATTTGCAGGTTTATAGAAAAGGGAACTTGAAGAAGTATTTATACTCTATAAAAAAGCATTTATACAAGGCTCATTTATACTGTTATGGGAATTGCTCTTTGTAATTTTTTTCTTCAACCTTCTTTTTTGCAATTGTTTCTTTATGGTTTCCTTTGGTTGAATGATCTCAGAGTATCCCCTGTGTCCATTTGATTTTGTTAACAGAATGCTTCAGGTTAATGATAATTGTATTTTTATTACTTATTTCATTTTTGTTGTTTAATATCAATTTTATTTCATTTGAAGTGCATTTGTGTAGACGTTTTTTTGGTTTATTTCACATCTGTACTTTTTTTTTCCTTCCAAAGATATGTTAAGTTTGGTTTGCACATGAATTTTTAGATATCTCTAAGTAATGAAAAATCAGGTTTTACCTTTAAAATTTTTTTGCCTTATATCATGGAAAATCAAGAACGCAGCCGGTAAATCAGATTTGTGCCGCCACCGACCAAGATCAACAGATTATTGTCTCCATCCAAGTATATAGCCGACCCATTATGCCTTTTTTCCCAAGTCCTACAATTGCTGAAGTATTGAGAAATCAAATTTTTTTTTTCATAAATTGAGTTTACTGAAAACAAATGATTCTAAAAAATATTCTTATAGCTGGTCTTTTCAACACAGTTAATGGATCATGTTTTTTTCGACCACATTATGTTTTAGTTACATGTTTTTGACGGTTCGGATACTTGATTTGGCTTCAGACTTTCATGAGCATAGATTGAAGAAGTATTTTGGAGTGGTAATTAGATGTATTAGAGGTGCTAAATCTAATCTATTAGTGCTCATAAGAAGTGATTGCATGGATATCAGAAGAATGTATTTGGAGGATTTGGTTTATTTGTGCTACCCGCTAAAGATTTACTCAATATTTGGGGATACCATCTATACTGTTATGTAAGTAGAACTTCAAGTTATTATATTTCAAATTTTCAACCTAAAATCAAAATGATAATTAAAAATGTAACGTTTTCAATGTTGTCTTTTGTGGGAAAGGAATGGCAATGCTATTCGGATGGGAACCGAACGGGGAGCTTTGCCGATATACCACTAATTTGGGAGCCTATTTGTGCGGCTACCACTGTGTTGTCGATCTACCACTCCCATTTTCGCGTTTTAGGTGTTTTTGGAACCAAACTAAACCCTAATTGGGAAGGGGGAACCCAATAGGGGAAGGGTGTACCTTAAGATCGTGCACAAAGGTGAAAAAAACGGGAGAAAATCGCGAATCAAAATCAGTTTTTTTTGCCTTGGGTGGTATTCTCACAAATACCACCCAGAAGCAGTGGTAAACTGCTAAAAATCCCGAACGGAAAAAGTGGGGCGGCATTCTTTACACGCGAACGGTAAGTGCTTTTCCTCTTCAGTCTTATGTTGATTTCATGTTTAACTGTGGTATTCACTTTCCTTCTACCAGTTTCTTGCTTGAGCGCCATCTCTTCGTTGTATTGATTGAGTTCTTCTGATCAATTTGTAATTCAATCGAGAAGCATTGTTTTTTTTTTTTTTTTTGTGTGTGTTATCATTTGTAATTTTTCTTCCGATTTGCGGATTATTCTAAATTCTTGATTGTTATGGGGTTTGTTTTTATGTGGTGTTTGTGTTGTGTTTTTTTTTTAGCTTGATCGATTTTGTTTTCTTTTTTCGGGAACATGCATAAAGCTTTGCATAACAGACCCATAAAAAGGATTGTAGGCATAGCAATCCAATTCTGTAAAAACAGGATAAGAAATTTTCTAGAGGGCATTTCGTAGGCCATGTAGGTTTACTGGGCATTTGAATTGGCATTTCATTGTGCAAGGTCTTTTGTGATGGCAGTTGTGGATTAATAGCGCTTCAGTGTATATATGTTTTAAATTTTGGGTTCAATTACGTGATATACGTTGAGTATATCGTGACGAGTAAACAAAGTTTTCTTCTTCCTTAAATGATATATTGTCATTTCTCTGCCTCAATGATAGTACAAATACTTGATATATCTGACTCTAACGGACCAAATTGTTAATGATATTTTTCTATAAGTCTTCATCCTCCCTACAGACAAGAGCTCCATTCATCCACCACCGGATATATCATCTTCGTCGAAAATAATAAAAGTCAATGTCCAAGATCCTTTGGAAAATGTAAGCCATATGTTTGTTTGTTTGTTTGTTTTTTCTTTCTTTTCTAGGACTACTAGAACTTTGTCTCTCATGTATTTCATCACTATGAAACCTATTGAAGAAATTCATAGTGGATTTGTCTCTTAGTTGCAGGTACTTCCCCTATTGAAGTCCAAGATTTTTTTTACAACTATCATATTCCACTTGAGATTATCATTCAAGATCTTAGAAACCACGGTTAACATTCTGGTCTTGCATTCTCAAGGCTACTTGAATGAACATCAAACTGCCAAATCTGATGACTTCTTTTGGTAAATCAAACTCCCAATTTTTCATTTTCTCCTCCAACATTCTCTTCTAATGTTATATATGTGTAACTCCGTTTGAAGTTAGGTGATGAAAAATAGGTCCAATGTTATTTTGAAGCATATGTAGCTCTCACCGAAAATTACTCATTTACTTTCACCGAAAATTTTCTTAAAATATTTATCTACATTAATCTATTGTTGTTTTTTTTTTTTTTTTGTACTTGAATTTTCAATAGACAGGACTGATAAGGGTGAGAGTGTTTTATATACTTTTGGTGCGAGACTGAGGAACTTGGATGATATTTCTATCCGCTTTTGGCAATTCTTGAGAGAAGGGATAGCTAGAAGGAACATAAGTGACATACGGATCTTTTGCTCACTTATACACGTAAACCCTAGAGGATTTCTATCAGCACATAGGACAACTGCTTGATATTTTAATTTTGGTGATGTCTCTTTTGAATATGGATGGATCTATGTTGCTCTCATTAATGCTTTTCTCCATGGCGCTTTATTAGAACTTATGCTAAATTGGGATGCTCTGCCACGGTTTTTTTTTCTTTATTATTGAACTGTATTGACGACGTTGTTAGTGGACCTTGGAGGGTCTTGACATCTTTTATTCTCCATTACAATTCATTGCCTTTATAGTGTTCTCCTTTAGACTTGGTCTATACTTTGCTTTCATTGTGCGGCTTCGTAGGGGACTTAAATCCTCTGTTGTAGAGGAAATAAATTGATCTTTGTTGTGCTTAGTTAGAAGCTGTCATGTGAAAAATAAAGGATCCAAGCTGCGGATTTTTTTCCCCCTTGGCAACTAAACTGTATAGTTTTAGGCATCTCTTTTAACTTTTCAATTCTCTTGCCATAAGTAGTCATTTCCTTTGGTTGGTAAAATGTATGTTCTTCAAAACTTTGCAGGAATTTGATGGTTTAAATAAAAGACTAACAAATAACAATATGATCTGTTGGGTTTTTTTTTTTTAACATCAAGTAGTATTATATAAAAACTTTCACTACTACTTTGAAAAAATGCTTTAAGATGCTAAAACTTGAAACTAAAATGAAATACAAGGTTTAAAAAGAACCATCGATCAACATTCAAGCTAAGTCTATCCATATTTCTTTAACCCTTATATAACAGAAAATGGTTCACCGGAGCCGGAGGTGCGTTAGGATTTAGCATCTACGAGGGTTACATTAATTCACTCTGCCGACCTATCGTATGATTATGGAACTACGAGGCTTACATTCATTCTATGATTTCATAATGAAATATTTTGTACCGTGTTATGAAATTTTTCTGATCAAAACATTTTTTTCTTAATGGAAAAATATAAGTGTACATTGTGATAGGTAGGGTAGGGTGGTGGGTAGGGTAGGGTGCTGTGGTGGATAGGGTAGGGTGGTGGGTAGGGTAGGGTGCAATGGTGGGTAAGGTAGGGTAAGAGAGGGTCTGATAGGTTGGGATAGTGGGTAAGGTAAGGTATGGTGGTGTGATTGGTAATATATGGTATAGTGGAATGGTGGATAGGGTAAGGTTGGGTGGTGGGTAGGGTAGGGTAGGGTGAAATGGTGGGTAAGGTAGGGTTTGAGAGGGTTGAGTAGGGTAGGATAGGTTGGGATAGTGGGTAAGGTAAGGTATGGTGGTGTGGGGATAAGATAGGGTAGAGTGGAATGATGGATAAGGTGGTGGGTAGGGTAAGGTGGGGTGGTAGGTTGGGTAGGGTAGAGAAAGGTGGAGTGGGGGGAAAGTAGGGTGGTATGATGGGTAATGTAGGTAGGGTAGGGTTGGAGTGGATGCAAGTGGAGTAGAGTATGTAATAGGTAAGGTGGGTAGGATGTCGAGGGTAAGATATGTGATATCGGGTAGGGTAGGATATGGTGGTTTAGGGTATGCTAGCGGTGGGTAGGGCAGGGTAGGATGGCTGGTAGGGTAGGGTGAAGTGGTGGATAAGGTAGGGTTGGGGAGATTGGGGAGGGTTGAGTAGGGTAGGATAGGTTGGGGTAGTGGGTAAGGTAATGTATGGTGGTGTGGTGGGTAAGATAGGGTAAAGTAGAATGGTGGATAGGGTAGGGTTGGGTGGTGGTAGGGTAAGGTGGGGTGGTGGGTTGGGTAAGATAGAGAATGATGGGGTGGTGGGAAGGTAGGGTGGTATGATGAGTAAGGTAGGGTAGGGTTGGGGTGGATGAAAGTGGAGTAGAGTAGGTAATGGGTAAGTAGGTAGGATGTCGAGGGTAAGATATGGTGATATCGGGTAGGGTAGGATAGGGCGGTGGGTATGGTATGATAGCGGTGAATAGGGCGGGGTGGGAAGAGAGGTAGGGTGCAATGGGGTATGACGTAGGACTACCCACCCCTTTATCTGCAGGTAATCACATTGTCATACGTCTCCGTGCAATGCATGCGTGGGTTTATGAGTAGTATATATATATATATATATATATATATATATATATATATATATGTGTGTGTGTGTGTGTGTGTGTGTGTGTGTGTGTGTGTGTGTGTGTGTGTGTGTGTGTGTGTGTGTGTGTGTGTGTGTGTGCGTGTGTGTGTGTGTGTGTGTGTGTGTATATATATATATATATATATATAGTGAAATTAACTAGCAATTAATGGAATTAAAAGCAATTAAGGAATTGATTGTATTTAAGGAGACTTAATGGTAATTAATTAGGGATGTTATTTTAGGAAGAAAAAACTTCCTATATAACGGGGAAGTTATTAAAAAAAAGGATAAGAATACAGACGCTAGGCTTTCTACGTTGTAGGCAAAGAGAAAAGGCAAAGTATTCTTCAAATCCCTCATAGGATTCTTGGTGGTTTTCAGATCAAATTAGAGTTTCCGAATCAGCGGGACAAGATGATCGTTTTGGTACAGTAAAGTTGGAGTTTTGAAAAGGTACATTTTAGCCCTAGTTTTGGTTTCCTCTCGTCTTGATTACGTTTGCAAGGCTTCGTTTGGTTAATTCATAGTTCTAATGTCTAGAAACCTTGATCACAATTAATTGTGGTTTGATTGTTGATCAATATGGATTTTCGTTAAGGTTTGTGGAATAAATCTGCAGACTTTCTTGGAGTTTTGCTTGCTAATAAGGTAAGAGGCTCTTTCTAATGAGTAATTACGGTTTTACAATGTTTAGGTTGAGTCTTAGTGATGAATTGTAGTAAGAATTCATGTTTATGTGTTGTTGTTGTTCTATGTTATGCTATGGTATGTTTAGAACATGTTTTGCTGCCGTTTTTCTGAGTTTTTTAATGTTGAACAGGTTTGGGAAAGTTGTAGATCCGTAAAAGTGCAGAAAACTACAGTTAGGGTTGTTTTAAGGGTCAATGCGCATGCATAGGGGGGTAATGCACGCGTATTGCGGGTTCAGAAAGTGGGGAAAATGGCATAGCATTGTTTGTGCACGCGCATCGGCTAGCATTGGTGAGCATGCGCGTATATTGGCGAGCATTCGTGAGCATTGGGCTAGTTTTTGGCGTTTAGCTTGTTTTGAGCCCCGAATCCGGTTTTAATTGGTAAGACCTTGGGCACACAAAAAAATAGGAAAGGTGATAACGGGTCACCCCGGCGAATACCTCGTGAAGGAAGGAAAACCGGATAAGGTCTGCCATTAACATTAAGGAGACGACCTAGCTCTTTTCTTCTATATAAAAGAAATCGTGGATCGGACCCGAGGTTGGCGCATTCGGGCCCGCGAACAGCTGATCTTGGCCAGCGACCCACAACAACCAGTTTGAACGCCGCTCCAGGTCTTGATGGGGCTCAATCTGATTATGTACCTCTAAATGATATCACAAATGGATTTTTTTATCTAATAACATTAAATGAACATGAACAATCCTTGATTAAGCTTCTGATGCGTTTAGTACCGGCACCGAATGGATTCTTCTAGAAAAGTTGAAGTTCAGGACCGTCGGAAGAATATGACTGGCTTGTGCTTTGATGGATTAATATCCATCATTGTCTGTGTAATGTGTTAGGCTCGTCCGTGTCTAATGGTCTTAGTAAGAGAGTAAGAGATGTGAGGGAAATTACTTGAAAACACTTAGGTGGCTAGTTAATAATTAATAACAAACGTACTTGTGTAGTTAAAAGATTAAACATAATGTCGTTCTTGGTAAGACACTTGACTAGATCGCGATGTGTGGGTGATTAGTAAAAGTGAATAACTCCGTAAGTCTACCATAATAGACTTCAGGTGTAGAGGGACTTCACCGAACGTGTACACTACCAATAGTCACAACATGTTGACGATGTTGAGAATTTTGTGTTAATGTATTTCAAAATATACTTATTTTGGGATATATCTCATAATTACTCTATAATTAAGTATGTCACTAAATGTTTTATTTTAGTGACACGTATTTGAAAATTATCCAAGTCACGTCAAGTTTCATTCTTATATTTTAAATGTGACTAAAATATCTTATGATAATACAATTACTTATCAATAGTTTGTATATGTCACATTGTTCTTAATTCTATCAACTTTTATATGTGACTTAAATTATTTAATGAGTATTTTATCTAAATCTTTGTG
Organism: Gentiana dahurica var. dahurica; assembly: GCA_024500145.1. Lineage (NCBI taxonomy): Eukaryota > Viridiplantae > Streptophyta > Magnoliopsida > Gentianales > Gentianaceae > Gentiana > Gentiana dahurica. The sequence goes on from CM044902.1 coordinate 19,375,111, forward strand.
TATGTCACTTTAATAGTTTAGTTTTATAAGTGTGTCAAATTAGTTTAGTTATGACATCACTTTATCACATATTGTGACATATGAAGATCGACATTATTTTTACTATTATATAAATTATGTATACGTATGTGTGTTGGCCTGCTATATATCTCTTATCTCTAGGCTTTTTTTTCTTCTACTGTTAATTGAGCCCAACATTTCAGCCCAATGTTGGTTACATTAGTCATTTATGATGTAAGACAAAATAATTTCATTGTCTATGATGACACAATATAATAACACAATTAATAATATTATGTACAACTCAATAAATTCAATACATCATACTATTAAAAATTTAGTGATGTCATATCAATAAATACAACACAATATCATACTATTAAAATTTAATGATGACATAGCAACTAATTATTATATAATGATATGGAACAATAATAACGTAACATTTAAAGAACTCGATTGAATTTTCTGAAAAATAGTGTTGGTAGAAGTAATTTTGTCATTATTTTTGTGGTGTGTGGAGTAAGAAAATAATAAAAATATTTGATTGAGCTAAAATCTACCCCTTCAAAAACAATTTGTAAAGACTCGAAACTGCGGGTAAACTAACTCTCTAACCGGCAGTGTACCGGGTCGATTGCTAGAATAGCTACAGGAGTATGAGGTCGAACCCAAAGGAATCGTGTTTGCAAGTACCAAAGTGAACGTAATGCTTAGTCTAGATGATCAAAGTTTTTAAGGTTTTGTTACTACAATGACACTAAGTGATTCTAACTAACAAGTCTAAAGATAAAAAGAAAGAAAGAAGATTAAACGACTAAGTTTTAAAGATAGTTAAAGAGACATAGCCGAACCATGATCAAAATAGCTAGTTTCACCCCAAGGAGTGACAAAACCGGGAGTGTGCAATAACAACAACCTCTTACATTCAATTCCACGGGTACGTGCTCCTAATCCCGGTACTAAGGTCTGAACAACTCTTCCCCAACACCTTAAGCCAAGTCAACTAACCTTCCCTAAGAGAGATTCATTCACAAGACAATCATGCACGAGAGCCGTTTAAACGTTAAAAACGAGTAACCTCGCACTACAATGCGATCCTAGAACCCTTTTCCCACACCCCTCTCTGTGAACAACTGTCAAGAGTGATGTGTGTGATTTTTGACCTAGGTGATCAATCTAGCCCAAATCCGTTATAACTAGTTCTAAGACATGAAACAAGCAAGATATAACATTAAAAAGCACTACCCACTCCCAATTTCATCACCCGAAGGGTGATTTCACCAAATTTCACATGATTCGACTATGTAGATGTTTAGCTACTCATTTTACTAATCAAAACATGCATTAAACAGTAAATAAGAGCCATAACAAGTAAAAGAGAAGAGAAATATACCATAAAATTGCAGAATTTCGAGTTGAGATCCAAAAAGTACAAAATAAAGAAGTAATTAAAAGGTGGTCTCTTAGTGTTTGGAATGAAAATCTAAGCTAAGAAATGGAAAGATTGAGCTAAGATGTAGTTGATTTACACTAAGAGAGAGTATTCTAAGCTATTACAAAATTCGAGCAAAAGATGGGTAGAGTTTTGCTAAGAAAAGCTTGATATCCAAGAAAATGTCTAAGGAGGGTATTTATAGGTGAAGGGAAAATCTGCTGCAAAATTGGTCCAAACGCGCGTTTAAAGGGGTGGAACGGGCGTTTGGATTCTTCAAACGCGCGTTTCGCTTAGTTGAGACGTGCGTTTCACATAAATTCTGGGTAGGGCTTGACTGTTCTTCATCTGGAACGCGCGTTTGGGAAGGTTTAACCGTGCGTTTGAGATCTTGGAACGCGCGTTTGGAGTGATTTCAAACGCGCGTTTGGAGAGCTTGAACTCTGTATCAATTCTGGACTTCGAACGCACGTTTGAGGGGTTCAAACGCGCGTTTGAACCCCTGTTTCCCCAAATCTTCACTTTTCTTCCTCTTTAGGCCCTCGTCTTGCCTCGGTCATGCTTTTTCACCACAAATCGTCACCTTCCGGGCCCTCGAGACACCAATACCCTTCAATATCATAAACAACCACAAACATCCAAACAATTCCGGAGGGTAAAAGTGCTCGGGAATGGGGTTAATATAAAGAAAAAAAAAGTATGAATTCATCAAAGTAATGGATTCGTTCCCTGTGCCATAAGCTCACGATATCACCCCGAAAATGGTCTAATTTACCCAAAATTGTGCTGAAAGTGTGATAAATGGGGGTAATTAATGCATCGGAGTCACGTAAAGTTGACTCCCATCAACCACCCCACACTTAGCCTTTGCTCGCCCTCGAGTATACTAGGCGTTTTAAAACAAATCAAGGGATTCAACATTGTGACGTAGGTGCTACTATCCACACCCTCGAGGTAATCATAAAGTAAGACACACGAACATACGCACACCGGTACAACATTATCAAGGGAATAGAGTGTGTGTGGTGTTGAGCTACATCAAAGTGTTCAAAAAGATTGTCGGGCTTGAATCCCGACCAAAAAGTCTACCAACCGTCTCATATCAACCAACCCCTCCACTAATCAAGGTCACTAAGTTTGGACACAATCGGGTAGGACTTGCAGGGTTATAACGTTAGGCTAGGGTAATTCCGGTTAATCGAAAAGGATATTTTGGGAACTGGAGAAAAGGAGTACGAGTGAACCTAATCAACAAGTGTACCACCTTATCTCTACCATACAAACCATCCAAACTCTTTTTTGATTAGTTAAACACTTTGGGAACCATAGAATGCTAACATACACGAACTCATTGCCTAATTCAACTATGTTTCAAGTTTCATAAGGCGAGGTCGAATACATTAGCACCTATCTCACTATCCCAACTCCAACATCATAAGTATAACTTTTGAGCTCATCACTTTGATTCCAACCTTTTTATTTATATACACCAAACTTTTATTCATTGAGAACTTTCTAATTTATTTTGAACTTTGATTGATCGAGTTCTCTTTTCCTATTTTTTTTTTTGTTGAAAGAGAAGAAATTTCACAGATTTTTCTTTTCTTTTTGGGCCAAACCCAAACACTAGGCCCAAATGAGCTCCTCTTCTCCTTATAGCTCCAAACAAGGAAACACCAACCATCAAAACATCATTTCCCCCACCCCACACTTGCCTTAGCAAGTGTGGCCTAACAAAAGACTAGGTCCACTCGTAGGGTATGAATGAAGGGAATGTGACCATAATTAAAGCTCAAGGTAGGTTTCTGACTAAGTAACAAAACGGCTATAAAACGAATGGTGGTCAAACCATTCTATCAAGGCCGAGAGGGGCTACGAAGGTCCAATGTTCGGGATAAGGCTTATTTGGCTCTGGTAGGGTCAAAGAGACGCCATGACCGTCATCCCATGTCCTACTTAGATAAACCTCTTTTATTTCGTCTCGAGACTAGTGATATGAGATGTGGTAGTAATCAAATTGGGCATAAAGTGTAGCTTCACGTGAAATTAATAGACTCTATTCTCAAGATAAAATCAAACCGAAGTGCACACGTTCGGGGCCCTACTAAGATGGCCACCACTCGACTATAGACATAGTACAACAACACAGTGTCGGTAACCCTTGAAAAATTTTAAAATCACCCAAAAATCGACTCAAGCCCGATCATAGGCTAAGTATACCACACATGTTGCACATTCAACAATAAAAACAATAAAACGGCTAAGTCCCCCACCCCACACTTAAACGAAACACTGTCCTCAGTGTGAGAGATAAGAAGCGTAAAAGACTTAGCTGTTTGACCAAAAGACCCGGCAGAAAGGCGCAACCGTGACTCGAAACTCGTGATAACCTCGTGTGAATCCATCCCCGGCAACGGCGCCATTTTTGATTGAGCTAAAATCTACCCCTTCAAAAACAATTTGTAAAGACTCGAAACTGCGGGTAAACTAACTCTCTAACCGGCAGTGTACCGGGTCGATTGCTAGAATAGCTACAGGAGTATGAGGTCGAACCCAAAGGAATCGTGTTTGCAAGTACCAAAGTGAACGTAATGCTTAGTCTAGATGATCAAAGTTTTTAAGGTTTTGTTACTACAACGACACTAAGTGATTCTAACTAACGAGTCTAAAGATAAAAAGAAAGAAAGAAGATTAAACGACTAAGTTTTAAAGATAGTTAAAGAGACATAGCCGAACCATGATCAAAATAGCTAGTTTCACCCCAAGGAGTGACAAAACCAGGAGTGTGCAATAACAACAACCTCTTACATTCAATTCCACGGGTACGTGCTCCTAATCCCGGTGCTAAGGTCTGAACAACTCTTCCCCAACACCTTAAGCCAAGTCAACTAACCTTCCCTAAGAGAGATTCATTCACAAGACAATCATGCACGAGAGCCGTTTAAACGTTAAAAACGAGTAACCTCGCACTACAATGCGATCCTAGAACCCTTTTCCCACACCCCTCTCTCTGAACAACTCTCAAGAGTGATGTGTGTGATTTTTGACCTAGGTGATCAATCTAGCCCAAATCCGTTATAACTAGTTCTAAGACATGAAACAAGCAAGATATAACATTAAAAAGCACTACCCACTCCCAATTTCATCACCCGAAGGGTGATTTCACCAAATTTCACATGATTCGACTATGTAGATGTTTAGCTACTCATTTTACTAATCAAAACATGCATTAAACAGTAAATAAGAGCCATAACAAGTAAAAGAGAAGAGAAATATACCATAAAATTGCAGAAATTCGAGTTGAGATCCAAAAAGTACAAAATAAAGAAGTAATTAAAAGGTGGTCTCTTAGTGTTTGGAATGAAAATCTAAGCTAAGAAATGGAAAGATTGAGCTAAGATGTAGTTGATTTACACTAAGAGAGAGTATTCTAAGCTATTACAAAATTCGAGCAAAAGATGGGTAGAGTTTTGCTAAGAAAAGCTTGATATCCAAGAAAATGTTTAAGGAGGGTATTTATAGGTGAAGGGAAAATCTGCTGCAAAATTGGTCCAAACGCGCGTTTAAAGGGGTGGAACGGGCGTTTGGATTCTTCAAACGCGCGTTTCGCTTAGTTGAGACGTGCGTTTCACATAAATTCTGGGCAGGGCTTGACTGTTCTTCATCGGAACGCGCGTTTGGGAAGGTTTAACCGTGCGTTTGAGATCTTGGAACGCGCGTTTGGAGTGATTTCAAATTCGCGTTTGGAGAGCTTGAACTCTGTATCAATTCTGGACTTCTGGAACGCACGTTTGAGGGGTTCAAACGCGCGTTTGAACCCCTGTTTCCCCAAATCTTCACTTTTCTTCCACTTTAGGCCCTCGTCTTGCCTCGGTCATGCTTTTTCACCACAAATCGTCACCTTCCGGGCCCTCGAGACACCAATACCCTTCAATATCATAAACAACCACAAACATCCAAACAATTCCGGAGGGTAAAAGTGCTCGGGAATGGGGTTAATATCAACAAAAAAAAAGTATGAATTCATCAAAGTAATGGATTCGTTCCCTGTGCCATAAGCTCACGATATCACCCCGAAAATGGTCTAATTTACCCAAAATTGTGCTGAAAGTGTGATAAATGGGGGTAATTAATGCACCGGAGTCACGTAAAGTTGACTCCCATCAATATTCTTGTGGTGCTAAAAGTAATAAATTGTGGTGCCGGAGTAAAAGGGTGCCGGTAGTAAAACTGGGGTGCCGATAGAATCTCCCTTTTTTTTATTGGAGATGTAAATATTTTGTTGGTAAATGAGTTTTTAGTATTGGAAATGTAATTTTTTATTGGAGATGTAAATGAAAATTTAATTAGCTTTTCCAGTTTCCCTCCTTGCGTATATAGTAAGATGTTATAAAACCCTAACCTAACTACATTTCACATTGCAACCGCCGTTGTCGTCGTCGATAAGAGGATAGAGAATCAAAAATTGCGTCGTCGCCGTCGTTCACTATTTTCTTGCAAACAATCAACCAACTTTTTGCTTTTATGTGCTCTTTTATGTTTGAACACTATTGCTTTCATTGCTTTTTATTTACTTTTTCAACTAACTATAGTTAGTATTACATTAAATGGTTATCCTGAATAAATTACTTGTTCAGAATATATTTACGCTTCTTTCAAACTATTGTTAAGTCAACTCATGATGAGTCATATCTAAAATATATTTACCAAACCGATTTTTATATCTTATGTTTCGATGTTCAATTTCAAGCAATATTTATATATCGAGGATCTTACCAAGGACTTACATTGGTCGTCCACGCTGCTAGAAACAATGCTACCCTAAAACTATATATAAATTCGGGGCCTTACGGTGCAAGACTTAACACATCTAGTCTTTCCTTATAAGAAAACAAGGGGAAAATGCGACTGTACACGTCCGCCACTTTTTCGAATTAATTTCCGTTTGGGCATTTGTTTTAGATAGCCCAGCAACATAAAATCGGTCCAGCAAAGAAGCCCTCTAATTCCACTTACATTAAGTTTAGGTTGAATCAGTATGTATGTATTCAGTAGGGTTTTAAGCCTTCTACTCGACAGCTGATCTCTCTTCGCTCTCCACCGTTTGCAGATCATGGAATTGGGTTGCGGTTTCTTATCTCCTTTCCACGTCTCCAGCTGGTTTTGGTGTTTACCGGCGGAGGCTGCTGCTGCTTCAAATGACGTGTCCTCCCCGTCGTACAACTAGAGACGTCTTTGAAGTTTCCGATTTAACAAAAAGTCACCGACTTTACAGCTTCTCGGGGACGATGCAGGATACAAGGGTTTTGAAGAGCATCGCTTTTATGTTTTTCCATGGCGAAGACCATTGCAGATGATTGCTGGTGACTACCGGAGCAATACAATGTCACCCCGAAATCGGTACCATTTTCTTTCCTTTATTTTTTCAGCAAAATCTATTTAGTAACTTTGTGGAGAGCGGATGGGTCAGTTTGTTTGTGTGAGCTAATATTAAAAAGATCCCAGAAAGAATCATGCCTGAAAAATATCGTAGAATTGAGATTCAAGTTTTTGATGATTCAAAAGCTGGTGTAAAGGGTCTAATCGATGCTAAGATCGCAGAAATCCCTGAAATCTTCCACCATGAAAGAGATCACAAAACAAATGAGCTACACATATCATCTGTACCTGATCACTCCATTCCTCTAATAGATTTCATGGGCTTGGAGGAAAATTCGGGGGGTTTGTTGAACTACCACTTTTGAGGAGTACTAATTGTTCATCTACCACTCTTTTATTAAAATACCACTCACTATATATATATAATGTTTTATAATGTTTTATTGATATAATATTACTTTTATACCCTTTAGCTATAAATTAACAGTGGGATCCAATTCTTTCAATGAATCGACTCGACTTTTCGAAAATCTATTCATTATTTTCAAAAGGTCGATTCGGACGTGGATGTGGTATGTTGATAGCTTTGTGCGTTGCATGTTGGAACAAGTAATTAGCGAGCCCTGACTCGACTCGATCTTCTAGAACATGCTAGAATATTTTTGTAATCAATTGTAATTATTAGCATTAATTACGCTATACTCTCATCACTACTATATATTTGTACAATCCTTGTATTCATATTAATCAATAAGAAATGATTCACCTTTACTCCAAATATGGTATCAGAGCCTTAGGTTGAAACTGCCCAAAGATCTGAATATATCTTTCCTCCCCTTCCTCCTTACATCCTTCTCCTTCCTCAAAAAAAAAAAAAAAAAAAAGCCTCGGCTGCAATCCTGCTAATTATGTCTTCATCTCCAACCAACTCCTCCTCCCAAACCACCACTGCTGATTCTTCCTCCTCCTCCCTCTACCCTTTCTTCAACTCCTCAAACTCCATTAATCTAATCAAATTGACTCGCACAAATTTTCCCATATGGAAGGCACAGATTGTTCCATATCTTAAAGGCCAAGAAGTTTATGGTTTCGTCGACGGAAGCATTCCCCCACCGCCGGCCACCATTAATGGACAGCCCAATCCGGCACTCAAACAATGGACGAAGCAGGACAATTTGATACTCAGTGCAATCACCTCCTCCATCTCTGAAGAAGTCCTCACTCACGTTTACCATGCTAAAACGTCGGCCGAAATTTGGTCAGCTATTGACCGCTGTTTTGCATCCCAATCCCGTGCCAAAGTTATTCATCTCCTATCACAACTCGCCACCACTCGAAAAAAAGCTTCCACGGCAACTGAATATTTCATGACAATTAAACGTCTCACCGACGATCTTGCTCTAGCCGGTCAGCCCCTACAAACCGATGACATTATCAATTACGTTCTCGCCGGATTGGGTCCTGAATACGATGCCCTGGTTGCTATGGTTAATGCCCGAGATGACCTTACATTCGAAGAACTTTTCTCCCTCCTCCTAACAATGGAGGCAAGGGTTAACCATAACGCTGCTGCCTCTTCCCCTCCACCGGTCCTCCCTCCTCCCTCCACTATGCCGCCGAACCCCCCTGTTGCCAACAACAATCAGCGTTCGACCAATAATAATAACCGTGGTCGTGGATCCAATTCTCGTGGTCGTGGCCGAGGCCGTTCAAATGGTCCCCGTCCACAACAACAGCTTGCTAATCCATATGCTCAATGTCAACTTTGTGGTAAGTTTGGCCACACGGTTCATTCGTGTTGGCATCAGTTCGATCAAAACTTCATGCCCTCCCCACCCCAAAATTTCACTCCTGCTCCATTTCCCCGTCCTCCTATGGCTAACCTTGCAGGCACTTCCTTTGATCAATCAAATTGGCTTCCGGACACCAGCGCAACCCACCACATAACTCCCTATCCACACAATTTTTCCACTCCTCCTGCTCCCTATTCTGGAAATGACGACGTTCGTGCTAGCAACGGCACCGGTATGCCTATTACTCACATTGGTGACTCTCGTATTTCTACTCCTATGAATTCTTTTATTCTTCGTAATGTTCTCCTCACCCCTCCTCTCCAGACTAACTTACTTTCTGTTCAAAATTTTGCCCGTGATAATGATGTTTTCTTTGAATTTCACTCCACTTATTTTCTTGTGAAGGATTACTTGGGCCAGGTCCGTCTTAGGGGATACATCAAAGATGGACTATACCATTTCACTCAACCTCTTGTTCCCTCCTGCTTTGCCACCCGAGCCTCCATCACTCACTGGCATCGTCGCCTTGGCCATTGCTCTCCTCGCATTAGTAACATTATTTTACGTCAAATAAATGTCTCCCCTTCCCCTACCTCCGAATCTTCTATTTGTCCTGATTGTCAAGTTGCTAAAAGTCATCGACTTTCATTACCTTCTACTTCCTTTACTTCGAATAAACCTTTGGATTTGATTTATTCAGATGTTTGGGGGCCCTGTGCTGATGCTTCAATTTATGGCTCTCGATATTATGTTTGTTTTTTAGATGATTGCACTAAATTTATTTGGTTTTATCCTCTTACATTTAAATCTGATGTGGAACGTGTGTTTTATAATTTTCAAGCTCTTGTTGAACGCCTTTTTGATACAAAAATAAAGGCCATTCAAACTGACCGTGGAGGTGAATTTCAAAAATTGAATGATTATTTTTCTCGCACTGGTATCTCTCATCAACTCGCATGTGCACATACACACGAGCAAATGGGGGCGGTTGAACGCCGTCATAGACATATTGTTGAAACAAGTTTGGCTCTTTTGGCGCACTCTCACTTACCTCTCCCTTATTGGGAAGACACGTTTGCTACGGCGGTGTACCTAATTAATCGTATACCAACTAAGATTTTACAATTCAAAAGTCCTTATGAGACAGTTTATGGGCATACTCCTGATTATAATTATTTAAAGGTATTTGGATGTGCATGTTGGCCTTATTTGCGTCCCTATAATCGTCATAAAACAGATTTTCGCTCCAAGGCCTGTCTATTTCTTGGATACAACGACCTTCATGGTGGGTATAAATGTCTCGATCTCTCGACGGGCCGTATTTTTATTTCCCGTCATGTAATTTTTGACGAAACCATCTTCCCTTATACCTCCCCGCCGTCCCACCAACCTCCCCTCACCCATGATACTATTCTGTTATCCATTCCTACTGCAACCAACCAAAATTCATCTCCTCAATATACAGCCCAACCCTCTCCCTCACTTGATCCAGCTCAATACCAAAATTCACCTCCTCACAATATATCCCAGCCCTCTCCCTCAACCCGTCCAGCTCCCAGCCCAGCCCAAGTTGAGGCTTTTCCTTCACCTAGTCCAGCACCCAGCTTGGCCAATTCACCTTCACCCAATATCTCCACAAACTCGGCCCAGCCCACTTCGGAAGCCCAACCAGAAAATCCGCCTCACCCGCACCCCATGACTACCCGATCACGTACCCAATCCCTTCGGCCCAAACACTTACCAGATGATTTTGTTTCCTCTCCACCACCCCGTGCTCACCACTCCGCTCCTTCTCCGCCTCTTATCGAACCCACAAGCTACACTGAGGCCTCTTGTTTTTCTGAATGGCGCGCTGCCATGCGCGATGAATTTTTAGCACTTGTGAACAATAATACTTGGACACTTGTTCCTCCCCCGCCTTCCGCTAATATTATTGGATGTAAATGGGTGTATCGTATTAAACGTAATTCGCAGGGACATATTGAGCGCTATAAAGTGTGGCTCGTTGCCAAAGGCTTTCATCAAACTGAAGGAGTGGATTTTGATGAGCTAAAATCTACCCACTCAAAAATACAATTTATAAAGACTCGCAACTGTGGGTAAACTAACTCTCTAACCAGCAGAGTACCGTGTCGATTGTTAGAATAGCTACAGGAGTACGAGGTCGATCCCAAGAGAAATGTGGTTGTGAGTACCAAAGCGAACGTGTGTCTTAGTCTAGGCGATCAAAGTTATGATAGGGAGATATTACACTAATGCAGAAAATAAAGATTATTCTAACGGATTTATCTAGGCGATTAAAAAGCATAGCCAAACTATCATCCAACAGGTTATCACCTCACAGGAAAAACTTGACAATGAGTGTGTATTAACTGATTCAGTTTATATGACATTCATGGGTGTCAACTCTTTATTCTTGCGTTAAGGTCTGAACAACTCTCGCTTAACCCCCATACTAGGTTTATTAACTCTCCCTTTAGAAAGCTAACTCGCCTAACATGGTTGACCAGAATAAATAGCTGATGAAAACCTCACTTAAACATAGTTCTAACGTGTCACATAGGTTGTCAATCTAACAATCGAGCTATGTTTTAGTGATTCCAATCAGAACATGAGTTTGTCATACGAACTTTTAATTAAGCACTACACAACTCCCATCTCATCTTTCTTAGGGTGTTTCACCCGTTTTCACATAATTCGGCTATAAAAAGATTTAGCTACTCATAATAACGGAGATAACAACGAAATATAAATATATATATAGATACATATATATATATATATAAGTATATATATAAGTATATATATATATATATATATATATATATATATATATATATATAGATCTATAGATATATATATAGAAACTTAAATATAGATACTAATATAGATATGTAGATATACGTATAGACATATATATAGATATATGTATATATAGATATAGATATATATATGACAAGAATGAAAGAAACAAAACGAGAAAGAACAAAAGTAAATATACTATATTTATATATATATGATGAAAACGGAAAGAAACGAAAGAAAGAATGAAGAACGGAAACGATATTATAACGATAACTATTCAAGAATTACAACTACAAATATATATATCTATATAGATATATATAGGCCCCAAAACATGAAAAATAGAAGGAGAAGATGAAGAGGAAGGGAGAAGAAAGGGGCAAGGTTTTGATGGATATGGAGGGTATATATAGAGATATATATATATATATATATATATATGCGATGGATATGCTAGCAAGTTTGTTAGAAGATGGTGGGTGTAATGATGAGTTTGTTAGGAAATCATCATTACATGCCACATGCACCATTTTGGCCAAAATATCTGATTTTGAGCAAAAAATCGATTTCTTCCTACACCGGTTCGAACCGGGATTTCAGCTGTTCGGTAAAACGACCATAACTTGAGTTGTAGACCTCCGATTGACATGATTCAAAATGCGTTGGAAAGCTCATTTGAAGATCCAAAACGTTCATGAAGAAGTCTTCCCCAGAAAATGCCTCTAAGTTGGGTTAAATATCCGTCGAAAACAGGTTACGGTATAAGCATGTAGGAAAAATGATCCGTTTGAACTCGTTAGCTTGTGGCACCTTCTTCTATCCCTCAAAACACCTCTTTTAGGGCTCAAAACATTTCGTTACTTGGAATCTTGGTCAACCTATAATTCTGCAATAAAACACCAAAATACCAAACGTAAATCCGACACGACACTCCGGTTACTAAACCGGTACAAAAACTAGTAAAAACACGATATTTTATATAATAGTTACTACTAACATACTTAGATAAATCTAAGGAATTTTTGACTCGAAATGATATAATGATGCTCAAAATGATATCGAAGTGGAGTAAAATGTTATCATAATAACAGTGAATTTTTCCCTTATCACAACCCCCTCTTAGCTTTTGGTCGTCCTCGAGCAAAACAAGCGATAAAACAAAATGAATGAGGGACAAATTCATGAAGATATAAGATATAAGGGACAACCAGATGATGCAACCAATCGAATCATAACCACACGTTAACCACAATATAAATGTATAACAGAGTGAGTGTGTGAATAACCTCTCAAAATTATTATCATCCAATTAATCATGAAATCATGCAGGCAAGACCTGTAGTTGCAAATCATAGGCTTAAGAATGATATCAATCTCCACTAATCGAGACGTTTGGATTCAAGAAGTTAGATCAGGTAGGACTTGAAGGGTTATAACGTTAGGCCAGGGTAATTTCGGTTAATCGAAAAGGATATTTTGGAAACTGGAGAAAAAGAAGTACGAGTAAACCTAATCAACTCATGTACCACCTCATTGCTACCATACAAACCATCCAAACTCCTTTTTTTTTTATTATTTTCAACACTTTGGGAACCATAGGATACTAACGCACCCGAACTCATTGCCAAAATCTACTATGTTTCAAGCGTCATGAGGTGAGAACGAATACATTAGCACTTATCTCACTATCCCAACTCTAACATCATAAGAATAACTTTGAACTCATCTCTTTGATTCCAACCCTTTTATTTCTATATACGTCCAAGTTTGTTTTTCTTTTTCTTTTTTTTTTTGGCCCAAAACCGAGCATCTGGCCCAACCGAGCTCCTCCTCTCCTTATAGCTCAAAACCAAGAAACCAACCGACTAAAAACATCATTTCCCCCCACCTTACACTTGTTTTAGCAAATGCGGTCCTACAAAAGACTAAGTCCGTTCGTAGGGTTAAAATGAAGGGAATGTGACCATAATAAGGCTCAAGGGTAGGTTTCTGACTAAGTAACAAAATGGCTAAAGCGAATGGTGGTCAGACCATTCTATCAAGGTTGAGTAAGGGCTACGAAGGTCAAATGTTTAGGTTAAGGCTTATTTGGCTATGGTAGGGTCAAAGAGAATGCCATGACCGTCATCCCTAACTTCGATTCCAAACATCTTTCTATTTCGCCTCGAAAGGATATCAAACCTAAGTTCTAGTTGCTATAAAAGTATGCTTACATGATATCATACAAAAGTTGCATGGTAACAAAAGATTGAGACTATACGTTCATAAGGAATTCATGTTATACAAATACACTTGGGGTTAAAATGTAATTACGGTTCACATTGGTTATAAACATCCAAATTGATCATTACTTCTTCAAAACCATGAAATATATATCTCGTACAAGTTATTTTAATCAACTAAATAATGCTCGAAAAGGAATCAAAAACTAAGGGTTTAAACACTTACTGCCATTGCTAAACCAACCACGTCTCTACCCCCCACTTATGATTTTGAATTATCCCCAGAGATAGAGAGAAAGACTTAACTTATAGACCTAGCAGAAAGGTGCTATCGAATCCCGTAACAGCCATGAGAAAGCACGTCCCGAATCCCTGTACCAAAACAACCAAAACAAAGCCAACACGGGACATGGTCCTCGTGCCAAAGTATGCAATAGGGATATGGGAATAAGAAAATAGCCCTGTCACGTCAGAGAATTCGATAGGCAATATATAGCACATCGCATAACAGCTTTAGATGGAAAAATAACCCACACAGGTAAAGCACAGAACATCTAAGCATATACGTATTATAGAGAGTATCACATGAGCATATATCATAGTCAAGTCAGCTATTCCTAGATTCATTTTTATTACACACAGTTTTATTAAGGCGGGAATACTCACCACTATACTACAACGACTAGAAATTTGAAACAGACTAGATCATAAAACGAAATGTGTGCAAAGTAGTGCATGTGAGTCTTTTATACACAGATCCTCAAGGGTTCTGTCAAAATATTTTAACAACCTAAGTCCAAGAAATGATGTATTTGAATTTTATCTTTTTTCTCCATCGGGATTTTCGGATAACCACCTAATCGTTCCCTGTTTAATGACATTCAAACCTTCATCTCGAGACTTGGTTGTGTTTTGTGTTCATCTTTCCACAGATTCTACATTTCATTAAGACTAGTCTTTATCCAAATTATTATTATTATTTTAACGGGCTGCCTCCCGGTAGCGCTTTTGTTTAACGTCGTTTGCTCAATAGGGTGACTCTAAACAGACTCAATCAACCAAAATCCGAACTCAAGAAGATCAATAGCTTAAGAAAAATTAACAATGCGAGAACCATTGAAATTGTATTGTCTAGAAACGTACCTCTTTTAATTCTCGATGTCACCTCCTCCCAGCCAGAGAATCTTCTGTTATCAGCTTGTCGAACCATCTTCTTTACTATTCCATAAAGTTCATCCATTGGGGAGTACACAAACTGGACCGCAGAAAATTCATCCTCACAGAGTGGACGAATGTAGTAATCCGGGACCGTTATATTAAACATTACCAACTCTCCCAGTCGCTTTACTAAAGATGGCCAATCAATCTCTTGCTCCTCTAACTCTGAAATCTCATTATTGCAAACCGAATCCTCAACCTTATTCTCAACCTGAACTTCTTCAATGAGCACCTCATCATCCTTAACCACCTATTTTGCACATGCCTGTTTTGCCTGCTCGAACTCCATTATTTCAATCAATTGCACCACCCTCTCTTGAAGATTTCTTATGGCAGAGTCAGTACTTATCTTGAACTCTTGCATGTCCAGCAGTCGCTCTTGCAAGATCTGGTCCAATCGCTCTAGTTGCTCCATTTGACTGTCGGTGAAGTCTTCTCGTGGCATGGGGGAAAACTGATCATACTGACTTTGATTCATCGGAGGTGAGTAGCAGTCCTCTTGCCATTCTAGACACTGATCAGGTGGCTGAATCTGAGTAAAGCTATCAACGCATTGAGTATGAACACCGTAATCCTGATAAGCACTAGGGTTCGAAGAACCCTCATAATATTGTGGCTCATAACTCGAATAACCATAATTCTGATCCTGGTACGTACTAGGGCACTGATAATCCCATGAACCTTGGTTATTCTGCTGTTGATACTGAGGTTGAGGCACGAACTGTTGTTGATAACATTGTGCAGATGCCTGAGGTAGGTAGGAGTACTGTTGTTCAGGTGAGTAGTATTGATTGAAAAATCCATCCATTTAAGCTCAATATGCAAGATCTTCAGAAAACAATAAAATTTTTTCTTTTTCGTTTTTTTTTACACACACACACGAAATCTAAATAAAATGAAGAAAATAAAAACCTAGGCCCAAGCCTTCGGTTCACTTACAAGATATCACAACAATATCACACATTTCCCCGGCAACGGCGCCAATTTTTTGTTGAGCTAAAATTACCCACTCTAAAATAAAATTTATAAAGACTCGCAACTGTGGGTAAACTAACTCTCTAACCAGCAGAGTACCGGGTTGATTGTTAGAATAGCTACAGGAGTAAGAGGTCGATCCCAAGAGAAATGTGGTTGTGAGTACCAAAGAGAACGTGTGTCTTAGTCTAGGAGATCAAAGTTATGACAGGGAGATATTACACAAATGCAGAAAATAAAGATTATTGTAACGGATTTATCTAGGCAATTAAAAAGCATAGCCAAACTATGATCCAACATGTTATCACCCCACAGGAAAAACTTGACAAGGATTGTGTATTAACTGATTCAGTTTATATGACATTCATGGGTGTCAACTCTTTATTCTTGCGTTAAGGTCCGAAAAACTCTCGCTTAACCCCCATACTAGGTTTATTAACTCTCCCTTTAGAAAGCTAACTCGCCTAACATGGTTGACCAGAATAAATAGCTGATGAAAACCTCACTTAAACATAGTTCTAACGTGTCACTTAGGTTGTCAATCTAACAATCGAGCTATGTTTTAGTGATTCCAATCAGAACATGAGTTTGTCATCCGAACTTTTAATTAAGCACTACACAACTCCCATCTCATCTTTCTTAGGGTGTTTCACCCGTTTTCACATAATTCGGCTATAAATATATATATTTATATTTCGTTGTTGTCTCCGTTGTTATGAGTAGGTAAATCTTTTTATAGCGAATTATGTGAACGGTGAAACACCTAAAAAATGAATGTTATTAAATTGATTTTTGAGTGGTGATTTTAGCTCATCAAAATTTAATAATACCTTAGAATAGCTACATGGATCCCAAGAGAAATGTGGTTGTGAGTTCCGTTATGATAGGTAGATATTACACTAATGCATAAATAAAGATTATTCTAACGGATTTATCTAGGCGATTAAAAAGCATAGCCAAACTATGATCCAACAGTTATCACCCCACAGAAAAACTTGACAAGGAGTGTGTATTAACTAATTCAGTTTATATGACATTCATGGGTGTCAACTCTTTATTCTTGCGTTAAGGTCCGAACAACTCTCGCTTAACCCCCATACTAGGTTTATTAACTCTCCCTTTAGAAAGCTAACTCGCCTAACATGGTTGACTGAATAAATAGTCGATGAAAACCTTACTTAAACATAGTTCTAACGTGTCACTTAGGTTGTCAATCTAACAATCGAGCTATGTTTTAGTGATTCCAATCGAACATGAGTTTGTCATACAAACTTTTAATTAAGCACTACACAACTCCCATCTCATCTTTCTTAGGGTGTTTCACCCGTTTTCACATAAATCGGCTATAAAAAGATTTAGCTACTCATAATAACGGAGATAACAAAGAAATATAAATATATATATATGTAAATTGAACCGGAGTTTATACGGCCTGCGACAAGCTCCACGTGCCTGGTTCTCCCGTCTCACTCAGCGGCTGACTCATTTTGGGTTTCGTCCTAGCTCGGCAGATTCCTCCCTTTATATTTATCATCATCAGGGGACATACATACTTATGCTTATTTATGTGGACGACATTCTCATCACCGGGTCCTCATCACAGGTTGTTTCTGACTTGATTCATTCCCTCTCCACTACTTTCCCAGTCAAGGATTTGGGGCCTCTCTTGTACTTTTTGGGTATTGAAGCTCATCGCACCGACGCCGGTCTTTACTTATCCCAACAAAAAAATATCACCGATCTCCTCGTTAAAGCTGGAATGCAAGAATCCAAACCATGCCCTACACCTATGGCCGTCTCTCCACCACTTTCCCGGTACAAGGGTGCTCCTTTTGACAATCCTCAACTATATCGCATGATTGTGGGCGGCCTCCAATACCTCAGTCATACTCAGCCCGACATTGCCTTCGCCGTCCATAAAGTTAGAAAATTTATGCAAGCCCTTACCACCGATCATTGGCAAGCTGTTAAACGAATCTTACGCTACCTTCGAGGCACCTCTGCTGATGGACTCCTGCTTTCGGCCTCTTCCCCCACCCAACTTCACGCTTACTCTGATTCTGATTGGGCATCTGACCCCGATGACCGCCGCTCCGTTGGCGGCTACTGCATTTTCCTGGGCACTAATCTTATTAGCTGGTCTTGCAAACAGCAACTTACTGTCGCCAAGAGCAGCACTGAAGCCGAATATAAAGCCGTCTCTATTGCTGCCACCGAAGTTCAATGGCTTCTCTCCCTTCTTCGCGAACTCCCTTTTCCACGCATGCCTCCCCCGATCCTGTGGTGTGATAATGTTGGCGCTACATACCTTGCTGCAAATCCCATCTTTCATGCCCGTACCAAACACATTGAAATCGATGTTCATCATGTTCGTGAGTGTTGGTGATTATATCACCAATGTCATTTAGTGTAATTGGACTTAGTTTTGAGGTTTGGTAAGCTTGAAACAATCGATATAAGTTAGGAGATGCGGGGTGCATGCTTATAATTGACATTTGCAAGCTTACGGAAGTGTTAGATCAAGTGTTGAACAAAACCGGGTTTTGCTGCTGCTTGGACGGGCGTCCATCTTATGTGGACGGGCGTTCACCTTGGCTTCTTTTTAGACGGGCGTCCATATTCACTGGACGGGCGTCTGATGTTCAGATTTGGCTACTGGTTCTAAATCTCTTTTATTGGACGGAAGTTCAGATTCTCTAGACGGGCGTCCAGTGTGTAGATTTAGATACAGGTTCTAAACTTGTTTGGACGGACGAGCGTTTGAAGAAACTGGACGCCCGTCCAGTTTGCTTTAGACGGGCGTCCAGATGTCAAACGGGCGTCCAGTAAGCAGTTTTTTGAAGCAGTTTAGTCGGTTTTGTTGGTATCCTTTCGGGTTTTTTCAGTTGCAACTGATTCTGAAAGGGTGTAACTTGTGTTTTATCATTGAATGAACACAAGGGACATATATAGAACACTTGGGGACAAAACAAGATGATTAATAAGAAAAGATCAAGAAGAATTATTCAACTTCTTTGAATATTTTCTGTGAATCTCAAGTTTTAGCATACATATTCTACCAAAACTTTTATAGCATCCTTTCATCTTGTTGCCTGAGATAAAAGGGGACGTAGTTTTATCCCGTGATCATATTCGAGAAAATTCCCAGAGGCAATTAATAGGGAACGAATAATTTTCGCAGGAAAGAGTCTCACCTCGACTCTACGGTTTTGTATCTAGTTCTATTGTTTGATACTTTTGTTCACATCATCAAAAACTCCCCAACAATCTGCGAAAATTATTATTGTTTTGAACAATGTCGAGTATCAAGGAGATGACTTCTAATTTCAGCAAGTTGGAACAATTCAATGGTGAGGATTTCCGAAGGTGGCAAAAGAAAATGCATTTCCTTTTGACTGCATTGAAGGTTGTGTACGTGTTGAGTACGCCATGCCCTCAGATTGATGATAACAGCACCATGGAAGAGTCGAGGAGAAAAAGTAAGTGGAAAAACGATGACTATATATGCTGTGGTCACATCCTGAACGGTATGTCTAATAATTTGTTTGATACCTATCTTGAAATTGAAACATCTAAAGAGTTGTGGGATACTTTGGAGGCTAAGTATGTAAGTGAGGACGCGTCTAGTAAGAAATTTCTTGTTGGTAATTTTATGAAGTATGTTATGGTCGATAATCGTCCGGTTATGGATCAATATCATGAATTGTTGCGTTAATTTGGTCAGTTCTCTATGCATAAAATGGCTATGGATGAGTCCATTTGTGTTTCAAGCATCATTGAAAAGTTGCCTCCCTCTTGGAGGGATTTTAAAAATTCCTTGAAACATAAGACGGAAGAACTTTCTTTGATTGAACTTGGTTCTCATCTTAGGATAGAGGAAAGTTTGCGTTTGCAAGAAAGTGGTAAAAATGTTGTAGGTTGCGGTAAGAACATTGCAGGTGGCTCAACTTCAATCAACATGGTTGAAGTTGGGGAAACTTCTAAGAAAAATAATAACAAGAGAAAGTTTGATTCCAACAACAACAAAAACAAAGCAAAGTTCAACAAAAAGCCTAAAGGGGCTTGTTGGTATTGCGGTAAGGAAGGCCATTTTAGGGCGGATTGTCATGCTAGAAAACATAACAATGGTAAAGGAACCGGTAAAGGTTCGGGACAGGGGTCGAAAGACCCGGATCCATCAAAACATCAAGGTACAATTGTTAATGATTGTGGTTTTAATTATGATATGAATTATGTACCACCGATTTCAAGCATGTTATTTGCGGGATGATGATGTTAGTTGGTGGATAGACTCGGGAGCGACAAGACATGTATGCAAGGATAGATCGTGGTTCTCAACATATGAAAAAGTTGAAGACGGATCCATTGTGCATATGGGAAACGAGTCTAAGTCCTTTGTTGTTGGAAGAGGAATTGTTAATTTGCAATTTAGTTCTGGAAAATTTGTAACCTTAAACAATGTTTTACATGTTCCTTTAATCCGGAAAAACTTGGTTTCCGGTAGTATTTTATGTAAAGAGGGCTATAAACAAGTATATGAGTCCTCTCGTTATGTATTAACTAAACATGGCGTGTTTGTAGGATTTGGTTATCTTAACAATGGTATGTTTATGCTTAATATTGTTAATAATGGTTTGTATGAAAATGTTGCTATGAATGTTATGCATGTAAATGTTGATGATTCATACTTGTGGCATGCAAGATTAGGTCATGTGCATTTTAGAAGAATGTTGCAAATGTCTAAAAATGACTTAATTCCTGTTTGTAGTATGACTATGAATAAGTGTGATACTTGTAACTTAACTAAAATTGTAAGACAACCTTTCAAAGGTGTTGAAAGGTCGTCTACTATTTTGGAACTTATTCATAGTGATCTTTGTGAATTTAGTTCTACACCATCTTTTGGAAACAAAAAGTATGTTGTTACATTCATTGATGATTGCACTCGAATTTGTTATGTTTACTTGCTTTTTACCAAAGACGAGGCAATGGAAAAGTTTAAAGTGTTTAAAACCGAAGTAGAATTGCAACTTGAAACTAAAATAAAGAAACTTCGAACGGATAGAGGTGGAGAATACTTTGATCCACCATTTTTCGAATCTTGTGGGATTATACATGAACGAACTACACCTTATACACCACAACAAAATGGCATAGCTGAAAGAAAGAATCGAACTCTAAAAGAGATGGTGAATGCTATGCTTTCTTACTCGGGATTGAGTGAGGGTTTTTGGGGAGAAGCTATGCTGACAGCTTGTTATTTATTGTATAGGATTCCAAATAAAAAGAGTCCTATTACCCCATATGAGCTTTGGTATAAGAAGAAGCCAAACTTGCATTATTTACGTGTTTGGGGATGTAGGGCAGTCGTAAGACTACCCAATCCCAAGATTAAAACCTTGGGGGAAAGAGGCATTGATTGCATTTTTATTGGATATGCATTGCATTCCAAAGCATATAGGTTCTATGTTATAGAACCAAATGATTCGGTTGCGGTTCATTCCGTAATTGAATCAAGGGATGCTCTCTTTGATGAAGGTCGGTTTTCTTCTATATCAAGGCCTAGAGATGTTGTTCCTATAAACATTGGATTTAAAGAAAGTTGTGGTGGTGTAGAGTCACGAGATGAGCCTTTAGTGCTTCGAAAAAGCAAAAGGGCAAGAAAAGGAAAATCTTTTGGTCCCGATTTCCAAACTTATTTGGTGGAGGGTACAAGAGATGAAGTAGGATTTCAATATGCATATTGTTATCATATTGATGATGATCCTAGAACTTATAAAGAGGCTATGGAGTCTCGGGATGTTGCCTTTTGGAAGGAAGCCATTAATGATGAGATGGATTCCATTTTAGGCAATGATACGTGGAAATTAACGGATCTTCCACGTGGTTGTAAACCATTGGGTTGCAAATGGATCTTTAAAAGAAAAATGAAAATTGATGGATCCGTTGAAAGGTATAAAGCCCGGTTGGTGATACAAGGCTTTAGACAAAAAGAAGGCATTGATTATTTCGATACTTATGCCCCGGTTGCTAGAATCTCCACTATTAGATTGTTGATTGCCTTGGCAGCCATTAACGATCTTGTTATCCATCAAATGGATGTTAAAACAGCCTTCTTGAATGGGGATTTGGATGAGGAAATTTATATGAAACAACCGGAGGGTTTTGTGATACCCGGAAATGAGCATAAAGTATGTAAGCTTGTTAAATCATTGTATGGGCTGAAACAAGCTCCCAAACAATGGCATAATAAATTTAATGAAGTTGTATTGTCTAATGGTTTTAAGCTTAACCAAATGGACAAGTGTTTGTATAGCAAATTTGATGAAACCGGAAATGGTGTAATCATTTGCCTATATGTTGATGACATGTTGATCTTTGGTACAAACCAAGATCAAGTTGACCATTGTAAAACATTTTTGTCATCAAGTTTTTCTATGAAAGATATGGGGGAGGCGGATGCTATCCTTGGAATAAAAATCATAAGGAATGACAAAGGGATTACTTTGACACAATCTCACTATATCGAGAAAATGTTGAAGAAATTCAATTGTGAAAATTCTGTTCCGGCAAGAACTCCCATGGATCCTCATGAGAATTTGAGTTAAATTCGGGTAATCCGGAGTCTCAACTTGAATATGCTCGAGTTATAGGATGTTTGATGTATGCAATGACTAGCACACGTCCGGACATTGCATATGCAGTTGGAAAACTTAGTAGATATACTAGTAATCCAAGTAGTGTTCATTGGCATGCGGTGACACGTGTGTTAAGGTATCTTAAGTTTACCAAAAAATTTGGTTTAACTTATGTTGGACATCCTTCGGTTATAGAAGGCTACTCGGATACTAGTTGGATATCAAATGAAAATCATTTCTCTACGAGTGGTTGGGTGTTTCTACTTGGAGGTGGTGTCATTTCATGGGCTTCCAAGAAGCAAACATGTAATGCAAACTCAACAATGGAATCGGAGTTTATTGCCTTGGCTTCGGCCAGTTTAGAGGCGGAATGGCTTAAACATCTTATTTACGAGATTCCATTGTGGCCAAAACCGATATCACCAATTTCTATCAATTGTGATAGTGAAAATACATTGGCTAAATGCTATAGTCAAGTGTATAACGGAAAGTCGCGACATATTGGAGTTAGGCATAGCTCGATTCGTGAGTTGATCACTCACGGGGTGATATCTGTTGCTTTTGTGAGATCTCAAAAGAATTTAGCCGATCATTTGACCAAGGCATTGGCTAAGGACTTGTTCATCAAGTCGGTTGTCGGGATTGGTCTACAACCCATTGAATCTTTGCATTAGGATACCCAATTCCCTCCTAATATGACATTTGGGGCTGAATTCAATGTGGAAGGCCTAGTGACTTAGATTTGGCACATGTGTTTTGTCCCGAAGGTATGTGCTAAACCTGCATGTGAGGTTGATATTAATCTTAATAAGTCTTATGAAAAAGTGTCGGTGCAGGTACACGATTAATAAGACTCACCTATATGAGTATGAAGTTTGGCCGCTTCAAGAAAGTTAGGGTTGGCTTTCTATATGCTCATGAATTGATATGGACACAAGGCCTGGATAAGGAGTGTCATGCAAGCTATAATAGTTGTCCTTTAATTCATTTGTGTATTATCTTTGAAGTATTCAAATATGTAAGGGGTTCAATGCTTAGTCACACCCCAATACTAGAATATTTTGGAATGTGTAATATACTAAATGGTAATTCAATCTGCGTGATATTATCATTGAAAAATGAATTGTTGTATGTTGATATGTTTAAACTAAATCAAGGGTTACACTAAATGGGGGAGGATTGTTGGTGATTATATCACCAATGTCATTTAGTGTAATTGGACTTAGTTTTGAGGTTTGGTAAGCTTGAAACAATCGATATAAGTTAGGAGATGCGGGGTGCATGCTTATAATTGACATTTGCAAGCTTACGGAAGTGTTAGATCAAGTGTTGAACAAAACCGGGTTTTTTCTGTTGCTTGGACGGGCGTCCATCTTATGTGGACGGGCGTTCACCTTGGCTTCTTTTTAGACAGGCGTCCATATTCACTGGACGGGCGTCGATGTTCAGATTTGGCTACTGGTTCTAAATCTCTTTTATTGGACGGACGTTGATTCTCTGGACGGGCGTCCAGTGTGTAGATTTAGATACTGGTTCTAAACTTGTTTGGACGGACGAGCGTTTGAAGAAACTGGGCGCCCGTCCAGTTTGCTTTAGGCAGGCGTCCAGATGCAAACAGGCGTCCGATGCGGTTTTTGAAGCGGTTTAGTCGGTTTTGTTGGTATCCTTTCGGGTTTTTTCATTTGCAACTGATTACGAAAGGGTGTAACTTGTGTTTTATCATTGAATGAACACAAGGGACATATATAGAACACTTGGGGACAAAACAAGATGATTAATAAGAAAAGATCAAGAAGAATTATTCAACTTCTTTGAATATTTTACGTGAATCTCAAGTTTTAGCATACATATTCTACCAAAACTTTTATAGCATCCTTTCATCTTGTTGCACGAGATAAAAGGGGCGTAGTTTTATCCCGTGATCATATTCGAGAAAATTCCCGGAGGCAATTAATAGGGAGCGAATAATTTTTGCAGGAAAGAGTCTCACCTCGACTCTACGGTTTTGTATCTAGTTCTATTGTTTTGATACTTTTGTTCACATCATCACAAACTCCCCAACAATCTGCGAAAATTATTATTGTTTTGAACAATGTCGAGTATCAAGGAGATGACTTCTAATTTCAGCAAGTTGGAACAATTCAATGGTGAGGATTTCCGAAGGTGGCAAAAGAAAATGCATTTCCTTTTGACTGCATTGAAGGTTGTGTACGTGTTGAGTACGCCATGCCCTCAGATTGATGATAACAGCACCATGGAAGAGTCGAGGAGAAAAAGTAAGTGGAAAAACGATGACTATATATGCTGTGGTCACATCCTGAACGGTATGTCTAATAATTTGTTTGATACCTATCTTGAAATTGAAACATCTAAAGAGTTGTGGGATACTTTGGAGGCTAAGTATGTGAGTGAAGATGCATCAAGTAAGAAATTTCTTGTTGGTAATTTTATGAAGTATGTTATGGTCGATAATCGTCCGGTTATGGATCAATATCATGAATTATTGCGTTTGTTTGGTCAGTTCTCTATGCATAAAATGGCTATGGATGAGTCCATTTGTGTTTCAAGCATCATTGAAAAGTTGCCTCCCTCTTGGAGGGATTTTAAAAATTCCTTGAAACATAAGACGGAAGAACTTTCTTTGATTGAACTTGGTTCTCATCTTAGGATAGAGGAAAGTTTGCGTTTGCAAGAAAGTGGTAAAAATGTTGTAGGTTGCGGTAAGAACATTGCAGGTGGCTCAACTTCAATCAACATGGTTGAAGTTGGGGAAACTTCTAAGAAAATAATAACAAGAGAAAGTTTGATTCCAACAACAACAAGAACAAAGCAAAGTTCAACAAAAAGCCTAAAGGGGCTTGTTGGTATTGCGGTAAGGAAGGCCATTTTAGGGCGGATTGTCATGCTAGAAAACATAACAATGGTAAAGGAACCGGTAAAGGTTCGGGACAGGGGTCGAAAGACCCGGATCCATCAAAACATCAAGGTACAATTGTTAATGATTGTGGTTTTAATTCTGATATGAATTATGTACCACTGATTTCCGAAGCATGTTATTTGCAGGATGATGATGTTAGTTGGTGGATAGACTCGGGAGCGACAAGACATGTATGCAAGGATAGATCGTGGTTCTCAACATATGAAAAAGTTGAAGACGGATCCATTGTGCATATGGGAAACGAGTCTAAGTCCTTTGTTGTTGGAAGAGGAATTGTTAATTTGCAATTTAGTTCTGGAAAATTTGTAACCTTAAACAATGTTTTACATGTTCCTTTAATCCGGAAAAACTTGGTTTCCGGTAGTATTTTATGTAAAGAGGGCTATAAACAAGTATATGAGTCCTCTCGTTATGTATTAACTAAACATGGTGTATTTGTAGGATTTGGTTATCTTAACAATGGTATGTTTATGCTTAATATTGTTAGTAATGGTTTGTATGAAAATGTTGCTATGAATGTTATGCATGTAAATGTTGATGATTCACACTTATGGCATGCAAGATTAGGTCATGTGCATTTTAGAAGAATGTTGCAAATGTCTAAAAATGACTTAATTCCTGTTTGTAGTATGACTATGAATAAGTGTGATACTTGTAACTTAACTAAAATTGTAAGACAACCTTTCAAAGGTGTTGAAAGGTCGTCTACTATTTTGGAACTTATTCATAGTGATCTTTGTGAATTTAGTTCTACACCATCTTTTGGAAACAAAAAGTATGTTGTTACATTCATTGATGATTGCACTCGAATTTGTTATGTTTACTTGCTTTTTACCAAAGGCGAGGCAATGGAAAAGTTTAAAGTGTTTAAAAGCGCAGTAGAATTGCAACTTGAAACTAAAATAAAGAAACTTCGTACGGATAGAGGTGGAGAATACTTTGATCCACCATTTTTTGAATCTTGTGGGATTATACATGAACGAACTACACCTTATACACCACAACAAAATGGCATAGCTGAAAGAAAGAATCGAACTCTAAAAGAGATGGTGAATGCTATGCTTTCTTACTCGGGATTGAGTGAGGGTTTTTGGGGAGAAGCTATCTTGAGAGCTTGTTATTTATTGTATAGGATTCCAAATAAAAAGAGTCCTATTACCCCATATGAGCTTTGGTATAAGAAGAAGCCAAACTTGCATTATTTACGTGTTTGGGGATGTAGGGCGGTCGTAAGACTACCCAATCCCAAGATTAAAACCTTGGGGGAAAGAGGCATTGATTGCATTTTTATTGGATATGCATTGCATTCCAAAGCATATAGGTTCTATGTTATAGAACCAAATGATTCGGTTGCGGTTCATTCCGTAATTGAATCAAGGGATGCTCTCTTTGATGAAGGTCGGTTTTCTTCTATATCAAGGCCTAGAGATGTTGTTCCTATAAACATTGGATTTAAAGAAAGTTGTGGTGGTGTAGAGTCACGAGATGAGCCTTTAGTGCTTCGAAAAAGCAAAAGGGCAAGAAAAGGAAAATCTTTTGGTCCCGATTTCCAAACTTATTTGGTGGAGGGTACAAGAGATGAAGTAGGATTTCAATATGCATATTGTTATCATATTGATGATGATCCTAGAACTTATAAAGAGGCTATGGAGTCTCGGGATGTTGCCTTTTGGAAGGAAGCCATTAATGATGAGATGGATTCCATTTTAGGCAATGATACGTGGATATTGACGGATCTTCCTCGTGGATGTAAACCATTGGGTTGCAAATGGATCTTCAAAAGAAAAATGAAAATTGATGGATCCGTTGAAAGGTATAAAGCCCGGTTGGTGATACAAGGCTTTAGACAAAAAGAAGGCATTGATTATTTCGATACTTATGCCCCGGTTGCTAGAATCTCCACTATTAGATTGTTGATTGCCTTGGCAGCCATTAACAATCTTGTTATCCATCAAATGGATGTTAAAACAGCCTTCTTGAATGGGGATTTGGATGAGGAAATTTATATGAAACAACCGGAGGGTTTTGTGATACCCGGAAATGAGCATAAAGTATGTAAGCTTGTTAAATCATTGTATGGGCTGAAACAAGCTCCCAAACAATGGCATAATAAGTTTGATGAAGTTGTATTGTCTAATGGTTTTAAGCTTAACCAAATGGACAAGTGTTTGTATAGCAAATTTGATGAAACCGGAAATGGTGTAATCATTTGCCTATATGTTGATGACATGTTGATCTTTGGTACAAACCAAGATCAAGTTGACCATTGTAAAACATTTTTGTCATCAAGTTTTTCTATGAAAGATATGGGGGAGGCGGATGTTATCCTTGGAATAAAAATCATAAGGAATGACAAAGGGATTACTTTGACACAATCTCACTATATCGAGAAAATGTTGAAGAAATTCAATTGTGAAAATTCTGTTCCGGCAAGAACTCCCATGGATCCTCATGAGAAATTTGAGTTAAATTCGGGTAATCCGGAGTCTCAACTTGAATATGCTCGAGTTATAGGATGTTTGATGTATGCAATGACTAGCACACGTCCGGACATTGCATATGCGGTTGGAAAACTTAGTAGATATACTAGTAATCCAAGTAGTGTTCATTGGCATGCGGTGACACGTGTGTTAAGGTATCTTAAGTTTACCAAAAATTTTGGTTTAACTTATGTTGGACATCCTTCGGTTATAGAAGGCTACTCGGATGCTAGTTGGATATCAAATGAAAATCATTCCTCTACGAGTGGTTGGGTGTTTCTACTTGGAGGTGGTGCCATTTCTTGGGCTTCCAAGAAGCAAACATGTAATGCAAACTCAACAATGGAATCGGAGTTTATTGCCTTGGCTTCGGCCAGTTTAGAGGCGGAATGGCTTAAACATCTTATTTACGAGATTCCATTATGGCCAAAACCGATATCACCAATTTCTATCAATTGTGATAGTGAAAATACATTGGCTAAATGCTATAGTCAAGTGTATAACGGAAAGTCGCGACATATTGGAGTTAGGCATAGCTCGATTCGTGAGTTGATCACTCACGGGGTGATATCTGTTGCTTTTGTGAGATCTCAAAAGAATTTAGCCGATCATTTGATCAAGGCATTGGCTAAGGACTTGTTCATCAAGTCAGTTGTCGGGATTGGTCTACAACCCATTGAATCTTTGCATTAGGATACCCAATTCCCTCCTAATATGACATTAGGGGCTGAATTCAATGTGGAAGGCCTAGTGACTTAGATTTGGCACATGTGTTTTGTCCCGAAGGTATGTGCTAAACCTGCATGTGAGGTTGATATTAATCTTAATAAGTCTTATGAAAAAGTGTCAGTGCAGGTACACGATTAATAAGACTCACCTATATGAGTATGAAGTTTGGCCGCTTCAAGAAAGTTAGGGTTGGCTTTCTATATGCTCATGAATTGATATGGACACAAGGCCTGGATAAGGAGTGTCATGCAAGCTATAATAGTTGTCCTTTAATTCATTTGTGTATTATCTTTGAAGTATTCAAATATGTAAGGGGGTTCAATGCTTAGTCACACCCCAATACTAGAATATTTTGGAATGTGTAATATACTAGATGGTAATTCAATCTGCGTGATATTATCATTGAAAAATGAATTGTTGTATGTTGATATGTTTAAACTAAATCAAGGGTTACACTAAATGGGGGAGGATTGTTGGTGATTATATCACCAATGTCATTTAGTGTAATTGGACTTAGTTTTGAGGTTTGGTAAGCTTGAAACAATCGATATAAGTTAGGAGATGCGGGGTGCATGCTTATAATTGACATTTGCAAGCTTCCGGAAGTGTTAGATCAAGTGTTGAACAAAACCGGGTTTTGCTGCTGCTTGGACGGGCGTCCATCTTATGTGGACAGGCGTTCACCTTGGCTTCTTTTTAGACGGGCGTCCATATTCACTGGACGGGCGTTTGATGTTCAGATTTGGCTACTGGTTCTAAATCTCTTTTATTGGACGGACGTTCAGATTCTCTAGACGGGCGTCCAGTGTGTAGATTTAGATACAGGTTCTAAACTTGTTTGGACGGACGAGCGTTTGAAGAAACTGGACGCCCGTCCAGTTTGCTTTAGACGGGCGTCCAGATGTCAAACGGGCGTCCAGTAAGCAGTTTTTTGAAGCAGTTTAGTCGGTTTTGTTGGTATCCTTTCGGGTTTTTTCAGTTGCAACTGATTCTGAAAGGGTGTAACTTGTGTTTTATCATTGAATGAACACAAGGGACATATATAGAACACTTGGGGACAAAACAAGATGATTAATAAGAAAAGATCAAGAAGAATTATTCAACTTCTTTGAATATTTTCTGTGAATCTCAAGTTTCAGCATACATATTCTACCAAAACTTTTATAGCATCCTTTCATCTTGTTGCCTGAGATAAAAGGGGACGTAGTTTTATCCCGTGATCATATTCGAGAAAATTCCCAGAGGCAATTAATAGGGAACGAATAATTTTCGCAGGAAAGAGTCTCACCTCGACTCTACGGTTTTGTATCTAGTTCTATTGTTTGATACTTTTGTTCACATCATCAAAAACTCCCCAACAGTGAGCTCGTCGCCCGCAAACTTGTTCAAATCGGCTATGTCTCCACAACTTATTAGTTGGCTGATATTCTCACAAAACCGCTTCGACAACCACGCTTTCAATCTTTGAAGACCAATCTCCATGTATACACGGTACCCATGGGATTGCCCGGGGGTGTTGGAACAAGTAATTAGCGAGCCCTGATTCGGCTCGATCCTCCAGAACATGCTAGAATATTTTTGTAATCAATTGTAATTATTAGCATTAATTACGCTATACTCTCATCACTACTATATTTTTGTACAATCCTTGTATTCATATTAATCAATAAGAAATGATTCACCTTTACTCCAAATATTGCATGGTTATGTCGGGCGGGTGCAAATAAAGACTACCGTTGTTAATACTTCTCTAATTATTTGCCTGCATCATTATAATGATTCACATATTTATCTAAGATAAGAAAGTATATATAGTACATATGAAGTGAAGGCTTTTTAGTTTAGATAACATATTCTTCCTTGAAGGGAACTATAAGCTACCCCTGGTGTTTTTGTTGTAGATAGTCATAATTACTGATAAATGATAATGAATGTCCATTGGTGTCAAACTTGAGTTTTATTTTTTATTTTTATCCAAGTACTTAAACTTTTTGTTAGAAAACTTGATTTTTTAATCATGCTAAATCCGTAGAACCGTATACCACCATAAGAGCAATTTGCTAACAAAATACCGGAAGTTTATGTATGAGCCACTTGCAGGGACATAGTGATGGAGTTCTCCGATCAGATGAGCAAGTTGGGTCAAACTATTTTTCAATTGTTGTCTCAGGGCCTTGGATTAAAGCCTAATCATCTCTTAGAGCTGGATTGCACGAAGGCCCTTTATATTTTAGGCCATTATTATCCTCTGTGTCCCCAACCGGATTCTGCCATTGGCCTGAGCGGCCATACCGATAGTGGCTTCTTGACAATGGTTGTACAAGACAAAATAGGTGGCCTTCAAATTCTTCATGAAAGCAAGTGGATTGATATCCCTTTTGTCCTTGGAGCCATAATCGTCAACATTGGAGATCTTTTACAGGCAAGAAAAAACTTGATCTTTTTCAATCCCCTCATCTAAAAAAACTTCATAATTTTTATGAACACGAGTAACGATGTTTGATGTTTGTATGGCAGCTCATATCGAATGATGCCTTCAAAAGCAATATTCACAGAGTGGTGGCCAAAAAAATCGATCCAAGAATTTCGGTAGCAAGCTTGTTCAGAACACATTTTCAAGAAATGGCAGGTTGTATGCACCATTTAAAGAGTTGTTATCAGAAGAAAAGCCTCCAATTTACAGAGAAATAACAACAGAAGAGATTCTATCGCGGCGATATGGTGATGGACTCACTGAGGCTCCATTGTTATCACACTTCAAACTTGATCTCCAATGAACAACACTAAAATGTATGTTCGTGGGAATGTCATATTATATCAGTGTATCTTCCCCTGTTTGATAAGTGCTATATGTAAGTTTAATAATGTATTACATTATCGTGCAATAAAGTTTACATTGTGTGGCTGTAAGATTTCTTGTAAACACATAGTTCGTGACTGCTATGGTTCATACCATTCTGAAACATATATAGGTATATTTACAAAAAGCTGAAATTGCTAAAATGCTGAAGGATCAGACATGCAAAGATCTTGCAGTGTTGTTCCCACCAACTGTTGTACCTGTCTATTTGTTGAACAAGTTGTACCATCACATGGGTAAGCTTATTATTCATTTGCTTGAAATGTTATTAAACCATCACTGATATGCTTTTCTGTTCTCTTCATTCTTTATAGAGCGGAAATCGAGGCCTATTCTGTATTTGATCCAACAGTTGTGTGGTGACTTTGAAAGCATTATGCAACGTACGTGTTGAGGTGTGTGGTTTCTGTTTTATCTTCTAGGCCAGATTTTTATATTGTTAGAATATCTCTGTCGGGAGTATATCTGTGTGAGAAGTTCTCAGATTTAGTTTCTGTATTCATTTAGAAGCTGTTGTGTGAGATTATATTCACCCATGAAGCGGATGGGTCAGTTTGTTGTTCTCAGCTCATTCATACCATGTGCCTATAACTTTAAACCTTCAGCATGTATGTGTTCATCTGTTTCTGCGGCACATGATATACAGTTGAATTGTTCTGCAAGCCAGTTGTTCGTCGCGGGGAGTTTGTTTACTTAATTTGTATGAAAAATGATTAATTTTCATTGATTATTGATTCAAGTGTAAAACTCATTGATTGATATGCATAATCTGAAACAATTAATTGTTGGGTAATGATTTTGATGCTCCGGCAATGCTTTTAGGGTATTGCATCCGGACAAGGACAAGTTCAAGGATGCTGCTCAAGGAGCGGTAGATACGGCTAAAGACAGTGCTTCATATGCCGGAGACAAGATACATAGTATGTAGGCAAAAACACTTTCATTAACGTCTTTAACAGATTCTATTTTTTTCTATTTCAAACAATTTTTCCCTCGGTTTTAGTTTACAGAATAAATTCAATTCATGTATAATCAAAATATCTACCAATGTATTTTGTATGCAGATTATGCATTTTGGGCGTGATAGGCAAGGCACATAAATATTGTTGGAGAGACCTATAAAAGAGCTAAGCATGCTTCTATGGGATCAATATCACTTAATTGTTCCAACAATAACATGTTCTCGTCGGATTGAAACGGTATCAACCCAGATTTCTCCTGCTATGCTACACTTGGACTATCAACCAAATGTCCCATTTCTATGCTTGCTTCAGTCAAGAAAAACAAGGACCAGTTGGAGCATAACTAACCAACTCATGATCAAAATACTCTACAGAAAGTTGTGTTTTGCTTGTAGGAAAACAAAATTATGCGCCCTTTTTTGCAACATGTTTTCTAAGGTATTACAAAGCATTACACGTTTTCTTATGTGCAGTGCTTGGTAATATGAATGCTATATTAGCTGCATAACGACTTATTTTGCTTCTGCTTATTTTGTTGTAATGATACCTAAATTCCTACTTTTTGCTTCTACTTCTGCTGTTGTAATGCAGACCAATATGTATCGATTTCATGAATCAAGGTATTTATGCTAGGTTTCATAATTATCTGCATCTGAACTACTTTGTTCTTGCCTCTACATAATGTTATCATTTGTATAATTTTCCAGGGCATCTCGTTGCCGTGCCTTGCACGACCGGACCTCACTAGTTCTGCCAATATCAGAACCCTATTTAGTTTACTTTTTACATAAAACTTTTCCTCTATCCTGCAGCCCTACTACTCAAATCCTACCTAGAAACTTCCGTCATTATCACTCCATCGGGAAATTTTTGCATGGTCTATCCACATACGGATATAAAGTACAGATGGTGACGTGGCTAAAGTAAAACCACATAACAAATCCACTATTTTTTTTTTTACCAAAAATAAAGAGACCGGTCCCGCTAAAATGGGTACCGCTAATGCCAAAACACTGATGCTAATTCCATAGCATATTCTCATAAATACCCTTACCTTTTCTGTGGAAATATTACTCAGCAGACTCAGCCTGCTGAGGCTTCAGCAGGGTGCTCAGCAGATTGCTGAGTCTTAGGATTTCGTGCATAATATTTTTTGTACACTTTATTTAATTATAAAAGACATATTAATTGTGATACATATAAACAATTAATATGTCAAACTCTAGTTTACTTTATGTCATAGACACAATTAATATGTCATAGACATAGCTTTTACTTTTACTTTTGCATGCTTGCCGCCCACATCTACATACTCAAGTGGCCGCCCAAGCTAGTGCTAGTCTCTCTCAATTGTATCTATTTATACACCTCTCATATCAATGAATAAACTAAGTTGAAGTTTACTCTTGTGTTTATCACATTCTCAAACTCTCTTCATGGTATCGGAGCCTTACTGAGTTCTAAAAATCCGCTGCAAAACTCAGTTCTTTTTAGAAAAATGTCAACATTATCTGATGTTTCATCTTCTTGAGTAGACTCACATCTGCCTCGGCAGATTTGGATAATGAACACTCTTCTTTTACAAATCATAAACTTGATGGTAACAATTACTTGCTATGGTCAAGGTCTATGAAAATGTATATCTCCGGCCGAGGCAAGATGGGATATCTGTGGTTCCAAACCTGCCCCTGCTGAAACTGACCCCAAGTTTGAAGCATGGGACACAGAAAATAACCAAGTCATGACCATCCTCACGAGGTCTATGACAAAAGAGATCGATGAGAACTTCATGATGTATGACACTGCTAAGGAAATGCAGGACAATGCCGGAGACCTTTACTCAAAAAGGACAATACATCTGAAGTCTATGAACTCGAAGCTCAGATTCAAAATTGCAGACAAGGGGATATGTCTGTAACTCAATACTTTAATCAACTATCTAAGGCATGGCAACACCTAGATATGTTGGAAACTCACCCCTGGAATGATGTTAAAGATGCTGCACTCTTTAAAGACATCATCGAGAAAAAGAGAGTATTCAAATTCCTTACTGGACTGAATCCTACTCTTGATGATGTCGAGGTAGAATTCTTGCTACTAAACCTCTTCCAAATCTCAAATCCATGTTTGCTGAGGTCAAACATGAGGAAAGCAGGAGGAAAGTGATGCTTCTGAACCCCCCTGCTGACAACCCTACTGAAAGTGCCACCCTGCTGACTGTCAGGAACCCTGCTGAGGCTACTGAGGCTTACAGGAAGCCTGCTGATAAAACTGGGAAGCTGTTCTGTGACCACTGCAAACGCACTAATCACACCAAGGACACTTGCCGGAAGCTACATGGCAAGCCTAACTCCTCCAAGTCCTCCAGACCTGCCAAGGAAAGTCAGGGCAGACACATAAGTGAGGAAGAAGATGACAACAGGTTGAATGCTCAGCTTGCTGCATTCAAAGCCTTTCTAACTCAACAAAAGGGAGGTAGTCACTCTACTGACATAGCCTCTCATGCCAGTACAGGTAAATTCTACTCATCTATTAGTAATGAAACCTGGATTGTTGACTCTGGGGCCTCTTCCCATATGACTGGTAATAAAAATCTCATTACTCAACTTAAACCATGTCCCCAAATTCACAATATTAAGACTGCTGATGGATCTATCTCTAGTGCAAAAGGTTCTGGTCAGGTGCAACTTACTAATAAGATATGCCTGCAGAATGTCCTATTTGTTCCAAAATTAGATTGCAATCTCATATCTGTCAGTAAACTTACTAAAGATTTGAACTGGACTGTTGTTTTTAATGAGAATCAGTGCACATTCCAGGATCATTCCTCAAAGGCGGTGATTGGGACTGCTAAACCTTGCTCAGGTCTGTTTGTGGTCAACCCTGCTGAAGACAGAAGACTGAAGACTGAATCTGCCTCAGCAGCCTGCACTCAAAACCTAGACAATATCATGTTATGGCATTATAGACTAGGACATCCCAGTTTTAGTTATTTAAAGTCTATAGATCCTGAATTGTTTAAAGGTTGTAATTTGAATGATCTTCAATGTGATATTTGTCGGTTTGCTAAACTCACCAAATCTATGTATGCAAAATTACCTTACTTACCATCCACACCATTCACCTTAATTCACAGTGGCGTATGGGGACCCTCAAGAGTAAAAAGCATAACAGGAAAGAGGTGGTTTGTTACCTTCATAGATGACCACACCAGAACCACTTGGTTATTTTTAATGAAGGATAAGTCTGAAGTTGGACCCATCTTTCAAGAATTTTACAACATGGTCTCCACTCGGTTTGACACTAAGATCAAAATCTTGAAGACTGACAATGCTCTTGAATATTATGAGTCTCATCTCAGTAATTTCTTGATGGATAAAGGGATTGTCCATATCAGTAGTTGTGTTGAAACCCCTCAACAAAATGGGGTTCTTTGAGAGAAAGAACAGCATCTGCTTGAAATGGCTAGGTCTATTATGTTTACCACAAATGTTCCAAAATATATGTGGGGTGAAGCCATATTGACTTCCACATACTTAATCAACAGACTTCCCAGCAGGTACTAGGCTTCAAAACTCCTATCAAAACCCTTCCGGACACACACTCCTGCCCCCATCTTATTTCCCAGTTACCTCCAAAAATCTTTGGGTGTCCTGTGTTTGTCTATATCCATGCCCAACACAGAAGCAAACTTGATCCCAAAGCTCACAAGTGCATATTCCTAGGATATGCAAAGGACAGGAAAGGTTACAAGTGCTACTCTCCTTCTGAAAAGAGATTTTACAATTCTATGGATGTAAAATTTTTTGAAAGGACTCCCTACTACAACAAGTCCACTGAGGCAGTCACTGATGGAAACCCGATAGAAATTGACCTAAACCCCTTCCTTCAGCAAACTCTTAACCCTCGGCAACCTACTGATCATCAGCAAACTGAACCCCAGTACCCTCCTGACTCACAGCAGCCTACTGATCCCCAGCAACCAACTGACTCAGAGCCTGCTGATCCTGAGCCCACTGACACTCAGCAATCTGCAGATCCTCAGCAGTCTACTGACATTGATGACAGACCTATTGCTCTAAGGAAAGGGAAAAGATCATGCACTGATCATTCTATTCATACTTATTTATCTTATGATCGGTTGTCTCCTGTCTTTGCCATGTTTACACAGGACCTGGATTCTCACTCTATCCCTAGAAATATTCAGGAGGCCCTTCAAAATGATAAGTGGAAGGCTGCTGTTAAAACTGAGATGACTGCCCTCCTGGATAATCATACTTGGGACCTCACAACTCTTCCCAAAGGCAAGAAGACAGTTAGCTGCAGATGGTTATTCACTATTAAATACAATCTTGATGGTACAATTGACAAGTACAAAGCCAGATTGGTAGCAAGGGGATTCACTCAAACTTATGGTATTGACTATAAGGAAACTTTTGCACCAATGGCAAAACTCAACACTGTCAGGGTTCTGCTCTCTCTAGCTGTCCAACTGGACTGGCCTCTACACCAATTGGATATCAAAAATGCTTTTCTCAATGGTGATCTCACTGAGGAAGTCTATATGAATGTACCTCCTGGTTTTGTCAATCCCCACACTCAGGGCAAGGTATGCAAACTCAGGAAATCTCTATATGGACTGAAGCAATCCCCAAGAGCCTGGTTTGGAAAACTCACTACTGTGGTTAAAGCTGCTGGATATCATCAATGCAACTCTGATCACACCATGTTTGTCAAAACAACCAACCAGAGGAGGTCCATTCTAATTGTATATGTGGATGATATCATCCTTACTGGGGAAGACTCTACTGAAATCCAGAACTTGAAGACTCTACTGGCAAAGGTGTTCCAAGTTAAAGATCTGGGCTACCTCAAGTACTTTCTTGGTATGGAAGTAGCTAGAAACACCAATGGCATTTCCGTCTCCCAAAGGAAGTATGTCCTGGACCTACTGAAGGAAACTGGCATGCTGGGATGCAAACCTGCTGTATCTCCAGTAGACCCCAGTCATACCCTACTGCATGGTGACATTGCTGTCAGGAAAGAACAATATCAAAGGCTAGTTGGCAAACTCATATACCTTTCTCACACAAGACCTGATATTGCATATGGGGTCAGTCTGGTCAGTCAATTCATGCATTGCCCTACTGAGCAACATTGGGATGCAGTGAATAGGATACTGAGGTATTTAAAATCCACTCCTGGCCAAGGCCTGCACTTCACCAAGTCTCCTGATAGATCAATCAAGGTCTACACTGATGCTGATTGGGCTGGATGTCACATTGATAGGAGGTCTACCACAGGCTATTGCTCATATATATGGGGGAACCTGGTTACTTGGAGGAGCAAGAAACAACCTACTGTGTCAAGAAGCAGTGCTGAAGCTGAACTAAGGGCACTTGTACTTGGCATTTGTGAAGCTCTATGGCTAAAAAGTGTACTGACTGAACTTCAGCAACCCTATCAGCAACCTATCACACTCTGTTGTGATAATAATTCAGCCTTATGCATGGCAGAAGATCCAGTCCATCATGATAAAACCAAGCATGTGGACATTGACAGACACTTTCTGAAGGAGAAGATTGATGCCAAGATTATTCAACTCCAGTATGTTCCCTCAGCAGATCGAATGTTGATATTCTTACCAAGGCTATTCCACCTCTTATGTTCAGCAGACTAAGTAGCAAACTTGGCTGCATCAACATATACAGCCCAGTTTGAGGGGGGGTGTGGAAATATTACTCAGCAGACTCAGTCTGCTGAGGCTTCAGCAGGGTGCTCAGCAGGGTGCTCAGCAGATTCCTGAGTCTTAGGATTTCGTGCATAATATTTTTGTACACTTTATTTAATTATAAAAGACATATTAATTGTGATACATATAAACAATTAATATGTCAAACTCTAGTTTACTTTATGTCATAGACACAATTAATATGTCATAGACATAGCTTTTACTTTTACTTTTACTTTTGCATGCTTGCCGCCCACATCTACATACTCAAGTGGCCGCCCAAGCTAGTGCTAGTCTCTCTCAATTGTATCTATTTATACACCTCTCATATCAATGAATAAACTAAGTTGAAGTTTACTCTTGTGTTTATCACATTCTCAAACTCTCTTCATTTTCTTTTTCCTAATTAACACCACTTTCGTTGTTCTCCGTCCTTATTATAAGAGTAGTGATACATCCACTACTCTTTCAACCACAATATCTTACACAACACAATCAACACCGGTTACACCGCATATTCTGTTGGGACCACCACAAATAATAATTGATCACTTTAATCAAGGGCTTGAACACATGTAGTGGTTTGTGCACTACACACAAGTGTAGTGCACGTATCATTTTCCTTATTATAAATGCAATTGGTCAAATTGCAGACTGTTAGGTCCCACGCTTTTCTAAATTCACTTTTCTTTTCTTGTTTTGAAAATGTTATAAATTCAATTATTAGTATTTTTCCCTAAAAAAGAATAAAAAAAAATTAGCATTTTAAATTTATGTTTCGCTTTTCTTAAAAAAGAAATTCCGCTTCGCTATTTTTTTTACGGAATGCCAAAAAATGAAGGCGAGTTCTATTGGCGCACCTATTGACATTTTTTTGTTATTATTTTTCATTTACTTCACCACACCACACCGCACCACCAAATCATTTTTTGGCATCACCGTACGCGCGTCAGAGCCACTGACGTTGTATTTCGGTAACAACATCAGTGGGTCTGACATTTCTCACCAATAATACATTTATAACTATAATATTAGTGTCACTGACGTTAGGATTGAAAACCAACGACAGTTCCAATGACGCTCGTAACGAAAAACGCACGTCAGTGCCACAGATGTTAAGTTGTACAAAATAATAAAATTATTCAATATGGTCCCAAAAGTAATTTCTATAGTGTCATGAGTCATGGTGCCGTAAATAAATTCGTGCTGCCGATAGAAGCTGCCAAAATCAATTCATTGATTGCTGCTAGCTGCCGTACTTATTTTTTTTATGGGAAATTAGGGATAATGACACAATCTGAAATATTTTTAAGTAACAGGACAGCTACATATTTTTTATAGGGAGAAGGACAACTGTATAATTTTTATAGCGAGAAGGACAAACAGTGAATCCCAAAAATCAGTGAATCTCCCCAGTGAATCCCGAAATCAGTGAATTTCGACAGTGAATCCCGAAAATTAGTGAATTTCGACGATGAATTTTGAAAATTAGTGGATTTCGACAGTGAATTTCGTTAGTGAATTTAAACAGTGAATTTCAAACACAAGTGAATTTCGACAGTGAATAAATAGTTTTGTCCTTTATGCAAAAGTTTTAAAAAACTGTCCTTCTACTCAATTGATGAAATATTTCTGTCCTTCTCCCTCATTCCCCCTTTTTTTTATTGGTCAAAACCTTTTTTATTTTCAATCATTTAGATAATGTTGAAATAAAATTCTTTAGTTTGTTCCTAGCAATTATAAGATGTAGTGATAGAATAATAAATATTCCCATAAAAAAAAGAATAATAAATATTTGTATGCCAAATTAAAAATATTAATACAAAATGATATCATATGTATTTAATTAATTAATTCATTATTAATTCTCAAAAACAGCACCATTGGTACGAAAAATATTGAAGGAGCAATGCTAGACTTAGGTGCATCCATCAATGTTATGCCTTTGTCTGTTTATAATGAATTAAACCTAGGACCTTTAAAAGAAACAAGGATCATAATTCAGTTGGCTGATAGGTCCAATTCATATCCCGAGGGTGTGGTTGAAGACGTGCTAGTGAAGTTTAATGGGCTTATATTTCCAGTGGATTTAATTTCCCAATATCAATTGAAGAAATATAGTATGACAATTATATACATGTTATTGATGTAAAAACGAAACCAGTCAAAAAATATATAGTCTACAAGAAGAGTTAGGCTCTGCACGCACGACCTGGGTCGAATTCCAAATTAGTCGGATCAGTTGGTTCCGGATACCGACGGCTTTATACACACAAAAGAAAAAATTTATTATATATATATATATATATATATATATATATATATATATATATATATATATATATATATATATATATATATATATATCTGACGTTGTTATTCTGCATCATGCTTTTCAAGATGAAGGTTTTTTTTCCTGTAATGTTATATAAAAAAATCACATATAATATTTAGTTTGACATGCAAATCTTTATTATTCTGATATTGTATCTATTTTACTAACTATGAAGAAATCCTAATAGGAATAATATTTAACTGTACCATCTAGAAAATTAGATTTCATGTTTTGAAAATCCTTAACAAAATTAATATGGTGTCCCCTCAAAAAAAAAATAGTATGTTGAATTCATTTTTCATTCAGTGAAATTGCATTTTTTTTCTACATTGGAAATAGAGTAGGAACAAAAAGGAAGAAAAAGAAAAGGCATGGAATGTTATGGCGTGGACCAAGTGCATTTATAGGGATGTAGAGGAATTAATTATCTGAAAAAGTAAGGTGAGGATAATTATGGAAATATGCTCTAGAGTTAGCATCTCAGCTCTGGCATTAGCGGTACCCCGCTAAAATAGATGAAAAAATTCAAACCCAACAAAAACCCACCAATCTCTTGAAGTAAATTTATCTCCCCGACAACTTCCGACCGGCGACACTCTCTGGCTGGCGGCCATATCACCTTTCGGGGATGCTCATTGGCGAACCAAAACTTCAAGTATTCCCTCTTTTCTTCTTCTCTATTGATTTAGTAATTCTTCTTCTTTTCACCGTTGATTCTAGCTTTTCTTCTTCTCTTCTCCGGTGTACGGTAAATTATTCGATAGAAAAGATTGAACTGAATGCGAACATTGAATTTGGTCCCAATAACAAATTTTCGATACCATAAAACCCCCTCCAGCCACAAACCTTTAACCCTTAAATGCTAATTATCCTGGTTCATGAACATTATTACTCTTTCAATTTTCGATTTTTATTAGAATTACACAGGTGTCCTAGTTAAATTATGAGGGATATAAGGACATTACAGTTCACATATTGTAAATAATCCCTTTGCTTTGGACTCTTTCATGTTTGGTTTTTGAAGTGAACAATCCAGAATGTGTTTTTAGGTTGTTTTGTCTCTTGATGACTGTTTATTGCTTCTGCAATTTTTTTGGTTAGTTACTACTATGATGCAAAATCATGGGATTATCATTCTTTGCCCAACTCATTTTTGTGTTTGTTTGCAGGTTTTTGGTATAAACAGGCACACTATGTTGCACGGACACTCCGTTTAGCCGGCGTGTCGCGTGTCGGACACGCATCGGACACGGACACGTCTCGGACACCGTGTCGGACACACCATTGGGCTGAATTGAAATTTTCAAAAAATTTGGACACACCATCGGGCCGGATCGGAATTTTAAACAAAAGTTGGACGTGCGTGTCCGAAAAAATTAACACTTTTACCAGATTTTGGACACTTTTCTACCTAAAACGATACAATTCATATGATGTAGATGATGTTGAAATATAACAAATATATGATGCTACTCTTCGATCTTTTGCGTAGTATTTTATGTATAAAATGACTTTGAAGTTTGCAGGTAGATGATGAGTATGTATTTTGCATAATCAATTTTTTTTTTTTGAGAAAAAATGCCACTAAAAGTGTGAGCTCATGAAAGCACTATAAGTGTTGGATGTATGATAATATTATTAGTTACTTGCTTGGAGTCAAATTTATCATTTAGTCCCTATATTTTTATAATTACATTTTAGCCCCTATATTTTTTGGTAATTACATTTTAGTCCCTATATTTTTAATATTTACATTTTGACCCCGCACCCGTGTCCTATTTTTTTTTTTTCTTTTTAAAACTCCCGTACCCCCGTGTCCCATGTCCTCGAATCCGTGTCCCCATACATATTATATATCCCTCAAGTTTTTGTTCAAGTTGGTGTTGGATTTTGAATTTGTTGGCTGTTGTTTATGGGGATAATTTTGATTTGTTGGATGCAGATGTATTTTGATATATTTGTTACTAATTACATCTTTCTTCAACAATCTTTTGTTGTAACGATAGAATTTGAATTTGGTTTGGTATTTTGGGATGAAACCTTATTCTTTTGCTATAAAATCAAATATGTTTGCTTCAATATTCAATTTCAGCAAATAATTAACATACGGTTTCTGTGTTATTATGCGATTATGCTTTTTATTTTTTATGCAATGGCTTGTTTGATCCAATGAATGAAGTTTTTATTTTTATTCAGTGGTTTTTTAGGACCCATTGAATGAGTTCCTTCTTGTTCATATAATTTTTTTTACGAAATCCCTCTTGTTCATACTTGTTGATTGGCTAAATTACAATTTTGGTCCTCTAACTAGACACGTTTTTCGATTTTGGTCCCGGTTTTTCTCCGGCGACAATTTTAATCCTGTAAGTAGTCTTTTTTTTGCAAAAATAGTCCTGAACGCCGGAAAGACCACTTACAGGACTAAAATTGGTCTTTTCCTGACAATTTTAATCCTGTATGACCTACAAGATTAGATGATTCTCATCTGCTAAAATCGTTTTCCCATAAAGATGCTACATTTCTCCGTAGGGAATATTATTATCATAAGAAATATGAAGCATATCCTAAGGCTAAGACGATATTATAAAACAATCATTAAATTATTGGATGACAATAGTTGAAATTTATCAATAAATGTTGACGGATAGACCATGCAAAAATTTCCCCCACATAACAAAATAATTTCCCATCAATAGTTGAAATTTATCAATAAATGTTCAGAAACTTGATTTCATT
Organism: Gentiana dahurica var. dahurica; assembly: GCA_024500145.1. NCBI lineage: Eukaryota > Viridiplantae > Streptophyta > Magnoliopsida > Gentianales > Gentianaceae > Gentiana > Gentiana dahurica. The sequence continues at coordinate 19,418,347 of CM044902.1, forward strand.
AGCAAACAAGAGGAAACTTTGTATGACAAAAGACCAGAAACAAGAGCATTTTTTTTTTTTTGAATTGTTCCCAAAGATAACTAAAAATTAATCAATGCACACAATCATTAAGATGCCCTTTATGAACCAAAAAGTATAATTTCCTAAAACTGTTAAACCCTAACCGGAAGGGTCCCTTCGCCCCCGATCCCATAGGAGGACGATGAGAGGTTAATCAGAAACCTAGCAGTTCCAGGAAGGGACTTGCTTTATTTTATCTTCTTACCAAAAGGGGCCGACCCCTTTACAGGACTCGAACCCCCACACTCCGGTTTTCAGACGCAGCTAGGCACTATACCACGCCCAACCTTTTACCACTAGGCCATATCCAGAGGATAAAAGTATCCTTTCCTAAATGTAAGATACAAGAGTTGAAGATATACAACAATAAAATTATTTTGTTGAACACCAACGAGACAATCGAGTACAACCTGCAAATGACGGATTGAACAAAAATAAAAAACTAACCCATGCATCAAGTTAGACAAAAAGGAAAACATTATGCATTCATACAACAGCTCAAGTCAACTCCCACATATAGCCCGAATTGAGGAAACCTAAACAATTTTTTTGTCTTCTTTCGTTGATTCCTTTCGAATTTTACTCAACACTCCGTCGCATAATGCTTCTTGAGCTCAATCGAGGCCTTTTATCCATCCTCGGACTTCTTATAAAGAATACAAGCAGTGTTTAGTAAGACGAAAATTATTGAATTTTGCCACGACAAATATTGTGAACACGCTGTTGAATTCTGAAACAATAAAAAAAAATTCTGAATATTAAAGATGGAAAAAAAATAAAGAGCAGCAGAATCGTGCGTAATCTGAGGGAGAGAAGAAAAAAAAGGTTTGAAACAGGGTAGCGTCGGACTTTCACATTATGATGAATGATTTTAGATGATCACCAACCAACATATGCATAAAATGAGAATGATTAATGATGCCCGTTTATCAAAAGTAACCAAGTTGAAGACATAGATTGGCATGATCACAAGACTATAGAAAAGAAAGACCAAAAATAAGAAGAAAAAAATTACACGCCATAGAAACAAATTTGTTAGCCACAAGAGAATATTCAAGGCCAATAACAATCAGAAGTCTTGCTCCAGCAATGAGCACACCAACTCCAAGGCCAATAACAATCAGAAGTCTCAATTTCATTTTCTTACAACACTTGTATTCTGTAAACTATTTGTTTCTTGAGTGTTAAAGAAAAGTGAGGTGTGAGTGTAGAGTGTAACTCTAAGGAAACCTTTAGTGAGTGTTTGTTGAAGCATAGATATGTTCTCCACTTGTTATTGAGGAGCAATAACAAGGGCACAGCTTAGCCAAGCTGTGGTTCAGCAGTTCAAGTTCGTCCCTACTGAGTTACGAATTCACGGAGCTGAATTTGGGTTCAAGAATCCGGGCAGTGATTCTTGGTAAGTTTTCCTTTGGTGAGTGTTGTCTCCTTTGGTGAGTGTTACTCTTTTGGTGAGTGTTTTGTAGAAATCTGTTGAATGTTGTTACTAAGGATTTAAGACATCTAAGTGTTAGTCGGAGTATGTGGTTCGCTTAAGACTAACACTAATTTGGTTATTCGGTTTTGTATCTTTTATTTGTTTTTGTTTTGTAATAAACTCAAGCTACATCTAGTGAATACTTTGTGTGTGGGTGTGATCTTTTATAAGATCACACATATGTGCTTTAGGTAGTTTATATCATTGACACACCTTAGAATTGCATGCTTAGGCTTAAACAAAGATAAAATCTGAATCTGCAATTCTTTGATATTGTTGAACACCTTAGACTTGCATGTACTAGGATAATAACTTAAAATCTGAATATGCAAGTTTTGCTATTCTGATTTTGGTTAAGTGTTCAACCTGTTTCTTCTTTTAGTATAAGTCTCAGTTTCTGCATATCACAATCCTTTATCTTAACAAACTGAATATAACTTAGAAACTCTATCAACTGAAGTTAACTTAGTTTCATATGGTTAATCGAAACTAGATCTTCCGCCTATGTTCGTTAACTGAACTAAGTTAAGAATATACTCTGATTTTGGTGATTAACCACTCTGTTTTATATTATATGCATAAGTGTTTTTGAAAGTTGTTAAAAGAATTTTTAAAAGGTATAATACTCTATTCACCCCCCCTCTAGAGTATTTACTGCGCGTAACGATCCAACAGATGAGCATGAAGTGAACCCTAGAGTTTGAGTCGGTTTCATAAAGATAACATAATAATAATAACGTAAACCTTTCCGTTGTAGAACTTAATTATTCATTAGCTTCTTCCTCTTTACTAAGTACTTCGTACTTACCTCATTTTCATGTTTGTTTGTATGCATTGTGGGGCGAGAAGATGAATAGGTTGACAATGAGCTCGTTGAGGATGATGTATGGTGATGATGATGCTTCCTTTTATTTGTTTTATAAACGTTGTACTAGACTAAGTTGTACTTTAATTTCAAGACTCGTTGTACTTTTATTTTCCTAGACTTTGGTAAAACAAGTGTGTACTTTAAGACATCGTACTTTTATAAGAACTTTGGAGCTTCGTTGTTGTAAGTTTAACTTTTCCATCTTTTCTTGTTGGACTTTCTATTCTTAGTAGCGTTTATGGTGTTTGCTGATTATTTTTAGCTTCCATTTTGCTAAACTCGATACAACGTAGTAGAGACTTACGTATAATATTGGATTTATTTGTTATTATACGTTCCGAACATTTCTTTTCCAGATAAGGGCTCGGGAACATGGCGTTACATGTAAATTATTGCCAATCGATTCACCGAATTTCCACACGCATCGGCATTTGGATTTTTGGGGCAAGAAATCTCAATTGCGATGAGAAAGATAGAGAGAAACGTTTGGAAGAATGAAGAGGGTATACATTTGAGTGAGAAGCTCCGACTTTTGGGGTTTTTTTTATCGAAAAAATGTGGTTAATTAATTTTCTTTTTGCAGTTAATGTGGTTTCCTTCTTAGGTAGAATTGTGGATGACTAAATTTTTCTTTGTAAAGCGAGTGGGCAACCAACCAACCTACTAGCTAAAAGGCTTACATACAGTTGGTTCTATCTATTGGAGAGTAATCCTCTCCAGGTGTAATTCTCGTTGTTATGGGGATAAACAATAATAAAATAGTTATTACCCCTTAATAAAAAATTTACTCATTACATTGTAAATTGCATAAAACTCCGTTAAGTTAATTTTATAGATAATTAGAACATATGACACTTTTTGAAATATTTTTAATTAACGGGCACTCAATTATTTTTCATAGGTAGGACAAAAAAACAAAAAAAAACGCCTTTTTTTTTTCAATATTTTCAAACATTTATCTTTTGATTTAGATCTCCAAACGTGATGAAAATTTAACCGAATTTTTTATTTTTTGTTAAAGTATCCCACATTGGGAATTTTTGATTGTGTAACCCACCATATTACGAGATGAACTTCCCTCACCTCACAACCTAGGTTTTGGGGATGAGACCCCTCCTCTTATATGGGTTTGTGCCTAGATTTATAGATGGTATAAGAGCCACCATTTATTGTGCAAGTGAGAAATGAACTTGCCTCACCTCATAATCTACATGGTATCAGAGCCACCCTTTTTGTGTAAGTGTTGGACCTCTTTGTTGGCCTTGAGAGTGCCCAGACCCACACTTGAGGGCGTGCTAAAGTATCTCACATCGGGAACTTGTGATTGTGTAACCCACCATATTAAGAGATGTATTTCCTCACCTCACAACCTAGGTTTTGGGGATGAGACCCCTCCTCTTATATGAGTTTGAGCCTAGATTTATATATTTTTTTCATGCTCTTTCGTTTTGAGACTTGGTTCAATATCATTACATCGTTTTTCGTTACACTCATTGTCGAAATTCACTTAGTAAATATCGCAAGTGAATCCCGGAAAACAATGAATTTCGAATAATAGTATATTTCGACAGTGGATTTGTGGAAATTACGCCGGGATGTGTTCTCAAAATAAAGATAATGAAAAAATAAAATTTGGTGAAAGAAATTTCAAGTTTGGAGTTGTAAATTAAAAGATATAAGTATTTAAAAATGATGGATGAGAATCAAAGTGCGTTTGTTTCAGGCCGCCACATTACGGACAATGCGATTATTGCTTTTGAAGCCTTTCACTCTCTGAACGCGGGGGCTCTCGGATGTGACTCTCATGCAGCGCTGAAGCTAGATATGGCTAAGGCCTTTGACTGAGTAGAGTGGCAATACCTTTGGAGGGTTATGGAGCGTATGAGCTTTCCCCCGACCTTCATTGACTTGGTACGCCGGTGCGTGACGTCGGTGTCATATCGTATTTTGATTAACGGGAAGCCTAGCCGGCGAGTAATGCCAACCAAGGGAATTCGGCAGGGAGATCCGCTCTCGCCTTTTCTTTTCATCATTTGTGCAGAGGGATTTACAGCTTTGCTTCATGATTACGCAGCGGGGCGCTTTGCGTGGTTTTCGTTTTGGCAGAGGCGGAAGTTTCTATCTCCCATTTATTATTTGCTGATGATTGTATGATATTTTTTGAGCTCATGGCAGGGGTAGGGGAGACATTGGTGGAGCTGTTTGATATGTATGGTGCTCTTTCTGGTCAAGCCATTAACTTCCATAAATCTAATTTGTATTATAATTTGTATGGTGCTTCAGAACTGTTTGGCTCTTTTATCTAGTTTCATAGCTGTTTCTTTCGCTTTTGTTCGGCGTGCAGGGAATGTCCCTGCCCACCTGTTAGCTCGACATGCTTTGTTAATTTCTACTCGGACTTCTTGGGGTAGCTCACCCCTTGGTGACGTTTTGGCCGCTTGTTTGGCGGATGTATTTAATAAAAGTTTTTTTCCTCAAAAAAAAAAATTGATGGATGAGAGACAAATTGTGTTGTATATATTTTTTTCTTCTAAAAATAGGAAGTTTTTTTGTTTTTTTAATAATAATAATTTTGTATTTTATGCAAACGTTTTGAAAAAAATGTCCTATTTAGATTTATAAAATATTTTTGTTTTACTTCCTAATTTATTGGAGTATCACTTTTTTTAGGTGAATAGTCAAGTTCGTTTTTCCTTCAACATTACAATTTCTCAAAGCCCCGAGCAAAGCTTGAAATACTTGTTTATAATTATTTTTTATGATGTGTATTGGGTAGATATAATAACATAAAAAAACAATTTGGGTATGCATCAAATATCTTGTAGATTTTTTTCTCATAACACTTAAATATATAACCTCTAAAAACAACAATTAAATATATAACCCCTAAAAACAACAATTAAATATATAACATGGACTTTAGAAAGAGTCGATTCCACTCGGGGAAAAAAAAGTCGATAATTTTTTATCCCGAAAGGTTCAATTACTATGTTATTGCAATAAAAGACATGTGGATCTGTGGCGCAATGGTAGCGCGTCTGACTCCAGATCAGAAGGTTGCGTGTTCGATTCACGTCAGGTTCAATATTTTCCTCTTTTTTTCTTTCTCCGCAATGGTACAATCCAATTTTTTCCTTTCTCCCGCAATGGCATTATCCAATTTTACGTATATTTTTTTTGCTTTTTTCCCCCCCGCAATGGCACTATTTTTCCTTTTTTTCCCCTCCCGCAATGGCATCCCGCAATGGTACAATCCAATTTTTTCCTTTCTCCCGCAATGGCATTATCCAATTTTACGTTTATTTTTTGCTTTTCCCCAAATGGCACTATTTTTCCTCTTTTTCCCCTCCCGCAATGGCACTATCTTTACTCCTGCCCAATCTTATGTATATTTTTTTCCTCTTTTGGCATTATCCAATTTTACGTATATATTTTTGCATTTTTTCCCCCGTAATGGCACTATTTTTTCCCTCTTTTTTTCCCCTCCCGCAATGGCACTATCTTTACTCATGCCCAATCTTATGTATATTTTTTTTCCCTCTTTTTTCTTTCTCCCGCAATGGCACAATCCAATTTTTTCCTTTCTCCCGCAATGGCATTATCCAATTTTACGTATATTTTTTTGCTTTTTTCCCCCCCATAATGGCACTATTTTTTCCCTCTTTTTTTCCCCTCCCGCAATGGCACTATCTTTACTCCTGCCCAATCTTATGTATATTTTTTTCCCTCTTTTTTTCTTTCTCCCGCAATGGCACTATCCAATTTTACGTATATTTTTTTGCTTTTTCCTCTTATGTATATTTCTCTTTTTTTCCTTTCTCCCGCAATGGCACTATCCAATTTTACGTATATTTTTTTGCTTTTTTTTCCCCCGCAATGGCACTATTTTTTCCCTCTTTTTTCCCCCTCCCGCAATGGCACTATCTTTACTCTTGCCCAATCTTATGTATATTTTTTTCCCTCTGTTTTTTCTTTCTCCCGCAATGGCACTATCCAATCTTACGTATATTTTTTTTGCTTTTTTTCCCCCCGCAATGACACTATTTTTTCCCTCTTTTTTTCCTCCCACAATGGCACTATCCAATCTTATGTATGTTTATTTTTTCCCTCTTTTTTTTTCTCCCGCAATGGCACTATCCAATCTTATGTATGTTCCTTTTTTTTTCCTGCAATGGCACTATTCCAATCTTATGTAATGTTAAAATCCAATCTTATGTATGTATTTTTTTTCCTTTTTTCTTTCTCCCGCAATGGCACTATCCAATCTTATGTATGTTTTTTCCCCCCCGCAATGGCACTATTTTTTCCCTTTTTTTTTTCTCCCGCAATGGCACTATCCAATCTTATGTATGTTTTTTTCCCTTCCACCCCCGCAATGGCATTATTCCAATCTTATGTAACGTTAAAATCCATGTACACTTAGTCCCTTGTACTATTCCAATGGTACATTATATGCGTTAATATTTTTTTCCGCTTTTATTTTTCTCCCGCAATGACACTATTTTTTTCCCCCACAATAGCACTATTCCAATCTTATGTATGTTTTTTTCCCTCTTTTTTTCCCCGCAATGGCACTATTCCAATCTTATGTAATGTTAAAATCCATGTACACTTAGGCCCTTGTACTATTCTAATTGTACATTATATGCATTAATATTTTTTTCCTCCTTTTTTCTTTCTCCCGCAATGACACTATTCCAATCTTATGTATGTTTTCCCCTCTTTTTCTCCCGCAATGGCACTATTCCAATCTTATGTAATGTTAAAATCCATGTACAGTTAGTCCCTTGTATTATTCCAATTGTACATTATATGCATTTTTTTATCGATAGTCTTTTTTCCATGTATACTTAGTCCCTTGTATTATTCCAATTGTATTGGACTTGCTGAATATTCAAAGCTTTTAATCTAGAAATCTGGAAGTTCAGCTGAGGGCAGGTCAGCTGAGTGGATTTAGTGGAGTAATCTGGTACAATACATTTGGCATTGACGAATGCATCTGGTACAAGTGCATCTGTTTATGCAATCTGGTTGATTGTGAATGTGAGTTCAAGTCAAGGTGGAGATTTGTCAGCAAAATGACTTAAACTCTACATCCGGTGGAACTAATCTGGTTATCAAGAGAGTGATGACCTACTGAGAAGTGTATCTAAGTCTGTGAAATTCATCTGGGAAGTCACCGAGTTTCTTTTGGTGTCAGCAGCCTGCTGAGGTTTTGGGTACAGCTGAGTTCTACCTCGGGGCAATGATCAACCGAGTTGTGTCAGCAGAGTGACACAACATCTGGGGCATTTATGGCAATCCGACAAAGATTCTTGGAGGTTAGGGTTTAGGGATCTATGTCTATAAATACCAACGGTATTGATCATTGTAAAGAGTGTAATCCGTCTGGATTTCAGATATAATAAAATATCTCTTTTTTGTCCGTGGAGTAGTCGGCAAAACGCCGGAAACCACGTTAAAATTTGCTTCTTCTTGTTTTTGTTATTTCTGTGTGATTGTTTATGTTAGATTGCATCTGTTAATTATCTATCTTGCATCCGGATTCCCTATCCTGTTATAACAATTAGAAACCTTATTCCTTAGCCTCGTGGGAATTAGATTACAATCCAGTATTTCTATGCAATGTGCTAAGTAATGTAACTTAGAGGGTTTAAGGTATAAATGTATGTGAAATGAATCTAAGTGGTTAGAAGAAACACTTAAATTCATACTTGGTCTGTCTAAAAGCTAAAACACGCTGGTCCTTGGTGAGACACGTATTTGTTTCGCTTCATGGAACTATAACACCTCCACATGGTCAGTATTCCAAACAGATTCGTGTGATATTCCACACGTTAGCTATTACCCCTCCGTAATGAAATATCGAGATAGCGGGTAAATTCCACATGGTCAATCATTGCCCTTACCTAAGGGTTAAAATCGAGATATATGAACAAACAACATGGGCTGCTACCATGCCCTAAAGGCGTTGAAGGAAACGTCGTGGTGCATACTTACCATCCAAAGTGTCCTCGGATCAATGTGTAACCAATGTCTTTGTTGGTTATGTCTACTGGTGAGACTAGTAGAGGAAAGTGAGCTATTTGAACATATGTGATATTTTTATTGTTGATTCCTTGTGTTATAAAATGTGTAGATTCGGTACTTCTACCCTTTACTAAGTATGTTTGTACTTACCTTTTTATTATTGTTCCCCACCCCGAGAAGGTGGTTTGGTGTAGGTTGAGTTCAAATTCGCTAAAGAGTGATTCCCGAAGTTGCAGCAGTTGAAGTTTATATTTCTTTTACTCTATTGTAATAATGGTATAGAATCTTCCTTTTTATTCTATAATAGTAAGAAATAGTTGTATCATCTAGTTGTAAAGCAAGAATTGTAATAGTTGAATGGATCATTGATCTTTGTGTAACAGTTTTGGATCGTTTGTAGAATCTTGTAGCTTCGAGTCTATCATTTTGTTTTCCGTTTTGTTCTCTGGTGATGATGATGTGCGGCTTACATATATAATCGATTAATTTAATTATATACGTGCCAGGTGTCCTTTACCGGTGAAGGCCTTGGTATCCGGATCAGGGGTGTCACATATCATATCTAATGTCTTTTCAATCATGTGGTGATAGCAAAAGAGAAATGCGATTGAAGGAAATTATTCGTTGAGTTAGTCCGTTGTGCAGAAAAGCTTTGAAAGAAGGAAATTTGTGCTATTTTGACATGGTATTGATATTTTCTATGAGATTTGACATGATCAAAATAACGTTATGCATTAGGAACTGTTTGTATTTTTAAGTTGATTTTGTAGTTCCAACTGCATTGTTGCCTTAATTAATGGAATCCATGGCATCCCCAATTTCGGCAGTTCAGTTCAAGGTTGGGAATTTCATGTTTATGGGCAAAAGATATGATTGCCCCGGGTCAATGATAGCTTGCCTGCCCATAATGATTTATCAGTACAATTATGCTTTTACCCCCTTTTCGTAGGTTGTATCGACCTGTATCATGCCTAAGGGATGGACTAGTGGTCCCATGAAGCCAAATAATGGAGTTGTAACCGGCATGAGGTCCTTCTGCTTTAATTTTAAGGGCTAGAAGACGTTTTGATATAGTATACTTACAGCACTTCCAGTGTATATGGATATGCATTTGACCAAATGATTGTGGACGTCTGCCTCAATGACAAGCCCCTCATTTTTCTCCAGTAGTGGAATTGGATCCTCTGGTCCATAAGCGATTTTTTCCAAAAAAATTACCTTTTTTCTTTTCACCTTGTTGGTAAGAGGAGTCTTGCTTGAGCTTCTTGCCTGAGCTTGTGACATGTTGGGTCCTACTACTATAGTTAAAACAACACTTGCCAGTTGAGTGTTATCATTGTTTTGATGTACTCCAAACACTGTTTCTTTCTCTCTGTGTTTGATGCTAAGTAGGTGAGTTGCGTTTCTTTTGAAATACTGAACTGATATAAGGGCCTCAACGAACTGCTTTGCCAGCTAGCTGGTCAAAATTGTGTATAGAGCGAGGTGGCAACTTTTTGAACCACTCTCGCTGCTTGCCTGTAAAAAGACCTAGAAACGCCTTGCACATCATCTCGTCGGGTGCACAATACATGATCATATGATGAACGTATTGGTTCAAATGATATTCATGATCATTTGTCCCGATTAAGGATCTATCTTTGGCATCTTAGACCCTGGAGGCCTTGGGTAATGCTTTATCTTTTCAGTAAACGGAGACGTGACATAAACCTCTTTCCGGGTCATTCTTAAAAGTTTGTCCATTTCTTTCTATGCAGCATTATCTCCCATTGCTAGCTTGCTGTTTTTTGTGCTTGAAACCTCTATTTCGCATGACATGTCTACCCTTTTTGAAGTTTCAGTATCCTTATGTTCCTTCTCCTTTCTGACTTGCTTCATTAAAGTTGCAAACATTTCTAGGTTATCACCCATTATCCGTTGAGTAATCTTGGGCATGGCCTGAGCAATGTTAGTCTGCTCTATTACTTTAGCTTGTTGGGATGTCATCGATGTGTTCTGCACAGTCTCATTCCGTAGCCTGGAGTGAATGTGTCTGGCTAACTCCTTTGGTGTTCTTGCATGCTTTGCTGGGTTTTGGAGGCATGTTTGGTCGCCTTTTCACAATCTTTCAGACGATGGGTATAATTTCATGCCCTCTTTCTAGCACCAATGACGATACTTGATATCGTCCGGGTATACTTCGATTATAATGCAGGAAATAGACCTTTTCAGAATGATCCAAATAGCTATTTAGTGGATTCAAATGTGGGCTTATGAAACACACAGAGCGTTAGAGGACCCGGAGCCGTGCCTCAAGGGGCCCACTCGATGCTCATGTTAGTATTCGATTGAGAAATGTCTAAAGTATTGTCAATAAGCAACATTATTTGCCGTAATATGATCCGTGTGTCTTGATTATAAGAATGCGAATCTTTTATATAGGCCTCCCTTGTGGGGGAGTGAATCATTGAAGCTGTGTTTGAAGACATGGAGCCATTATAAGGCTGTAATTAAGTAATCATGGCTCATGATGCAGTTATTACGGAACACGTGCGTAACACCCATTTAAACGAGATGTAACTACCATCTGTGATCAATGATGGCCTGCACTGATTGAGTTTAAGTAACTGATGTGAGCCTGTACCATGTCTGCAATATGAGGCCGTAGACGCCCTGCGTCATGCTGGCTATAAAAGACAGATGACGACCGACGCCATGTCAATTGAGTGACCATAAGAGCAACCTGGGCTGTATTGGGATGAGGCTTGTTCAAAATCCCTGATATAAAGCTCAATATTGAGGTGAGTCCATGTCACCCATTCAGTGTAAAGACCTTGATTACGCCTAATGAATGCCACGTGTGGGGATGTGATCATATCCATGTCACTGTACTAGTCAGGTCATGGCCGAACAGGTCGATCCGGAATTATTCAGGTTTTGGGTCGGATCTTTACAATACTTGACCTAACACTGATCTTTGAAGCTACAACATTGTTGGACTCTATTGAAAAAAAGAGATAAACGTTTTATAAGATCTCATAGCCATCATAGTACAAGTATTTACATTAAGAACAGACATGGGTGTACATATGCATCATTAATTCTGACTACACATTATGCTTAAAAATGGTATCCGGTAGTGAAAACGCTAGGCCAATTCACGAGGACGAGCAACCCAGAGCGAACTAAGTGCACGAAGGCGCTGAAAATACTCGCCTAATGCAAGCAACCCTCTTGCTGCCTGTCGAGTTGTTATGATCCGTGACATTTGATGTAGAGTTTGCTGCCTCAGATGATCGGCCTGTTTTCATAATAAACATCAATAAATTAGACAGTTTTCAGTTTTCAGTCCACATTCTGTTTGTGAAAATGCCTCAAAGACATGACAATAGAAGAAAGTTACCTGGTTTACAAAGGTCTCTAGAGCTTCTAGATGCTCGATATACGAAGCCATATGCGAACCATAGTTTCCTATTCCGGATATATCAACTGCTATGCTCTGTGCCAGATGCTGTTGTAACTGATCAATTCCTTGTGACAATGCATCCTCGGCTTGCTGACACGAGTGTTTCAAATTACAGACATCCAAAACTTGTCGATCTGTTAAGGGCTGCAAATGCGGCATTACAACCTGCCCAAAATACCCTTATCAATTGGAATTCTACAGGGAAAAAGATTCAAGAAAAAGTACACAAAAATAGTATTTACTTTTACAAGCTCTGATGGACGGAAGCCACCGATCCAGATGAAGAACCGTTCAACAGAAGTTCTCCAAACACCGGATACTAAGTAGAACACGTCTGCCTTGGCAGCTTCGGCTTTTATTCGAAATAGATCATGATAATGGTTTAGCACATTTTTTACAAGCATATGTAGCTCCACTTCGTTTATTGTTGATTGTACGACGTTTCTCAGTTCTGAAGTTTTTGCTACTTGATCTTCTACCCAGTGCCCATATTCTATCTCGAATCTCACAATCCCTGTTTTGTTAACGCAACCAGAATTCAGATGAAAAGAAACATCCAGAATAAAAGTTGAAAAAAAAAGGCCTAACCTGGATTCAAGAATCCGTTCGATCCTAATGAACTGTTTGCTCCTCCAATACATGCATGCTGCAGTTTTATCAAAAGTGTTTAAAACCTTAATACACATTACTTTTTACAGATGTTATGTAAACAGTGACAATTGCAACAACAAAATTGAACCTACTAATTAATCGAACCTGATGTTTAGCTCTCTCGATTTCTAGTTCAATTTGAGCCAACTTCAAACGGCTCACTTCTAGTTGCTGAACATAAGCCTGTCAAATGTGTCAACAAACAAAATCAAAATCCAAAGTGATAGTACTGAATCATGTGGAGACACTGTGTAAAAAAATTCTCGTTTTTCGTACCTTTTTCCTCATCCGGCTCTTACGTGCTGCTTCACGATTTTGTGCTTGGCGTCTTTGGACCTGTAAGAAGCAGTTCATTTTGATTTACTGCTTTCCTACTTTCTCCTTTTTCCAACAGGAAAATCGTTGAAATACATAAAATGTTAATTATCAGCTAAAATTATTTGGACCACCTTTTCTGAAGAAGTGATCCTAGCACCTTGATTATTATCCACAGGAATCAAAGCTTCATGAGATGAATATTCAGATTGCATCGCCTAAAAGAGAAGAAATTAAAGTAGAAAAAGTTCAGTTCAATATGAAAAGAAAAGTATGGCCATATATTTTAGCAGTCAAAAAATTCAGTGAAATTTATTAATTATATTTACTTTTCCACCAAGTAATGCATCTTCCCACATGCTAATATGGTGGACAGAATCACAAATTCCCATACTTCTTGAAGGTGCAAACTGAGTAGATGAAGCCATATTCATAGTACTCTAATAACTGCTGAAGGTTTCCATGTCCATCTGATATATCAAAAAAGAAAAGGAAAAAAGTTTCAACAAAAACAAAAGCAGAAATTCTATTTGTGAAGAACAAAAGCAAAAAAAAAAAGAAAAAGAAGGGGTTTGAACTAATTAGACAATTACAATCTCCATCACTAGCTAGTGTATAAAAACAAAAAAAAAACAAAAAAACAAAAAGAAACCAACAATATTCTGATTTTGAAGAAATGCAAGAACGTTGGAGCAATCAAAATATTTTAAAAACAGAGGAAAATAAAAAAATGAAACAAACCAATATGTGAGAGTTGAGGTGTTGTTCATGTCAATATAGCTGCTGACTAATGTAAATAAAGGAAGAAAGCAAAATTAATAAAGTGAGCCCTTTTGTGAGTGTTGAAAATATAGTATATAGTTTTTGATCACTTAAAAAAATCTAAAGTTTGATGAAATAGCATTGCATGATTGCTGTACCCATATCATGAATTAGCACACAAGGCAAACTACATGAAATTTTGGCTAATATAAGGGACCTGGGAAAGACAAGAAAATGACAACTAAAAAGATTATAAAGTAAATAAAGAAGTGGCTCCCTTTGGAATGCTACAGTGAAGCTTGTATTATGCATTCTTATAATATTGTTGTCCACTTACACGCAAATTATTTTCAGATGATGTGTCAATCAACTATTCCCTAAGGAAGCATATATATATATATATATATATATATGCACACACACACATTTACATTTATGGGCCGAGCCGACTAGAGAAGTGCTACGATCACAACGAAATTTACATAATCGTGCGCAACATTAATCTACACCATTGATTATATATTATGTATGGTATTTTGATTGATCTAGGTCTTACCACGATTAATGGTGTTATAGTAGATTGTGTCAATTACGTCCGACTAAGCTTGTACATACATAACTAACTGATAAGATAGAGAGGGTAATATAAGATTGAATTTCTTTCATAAATTTCAATGATAGTCAATTACAATGACTGCTGATATATACTAGAGTACCATCAACAAACTATCAATGTAACATTGACAAGCGTTTAGACACTTGTCACCAAATGTGACACACCAATATATGATATGATCAATACATTACAATATTCTAATAATATATGTGTTAATCCTTAACACCTGCCTTAAACTGAACGGTGTGGGAATAACATTTACTTTGGATTTGAAGTGATGAAACCGAGTACGTGTTAGGAATATTTTATTATGTTTTGATGATGGTCATACTAGCTGTTACAGCAAGCCTGAAATAAGTTAGAATTCTCTGTATAAGTCTTTACATAGAGTCCGATATGTTGTATAAGTTGAGTCGGACAAGTATTGTACTAGTTGGTAGGATGGCAAAGTAAAACATATATTCGGCAGAGTGAAGCCAGCCAAGTACCGGAAGAGAAGCATGAAGACATTATGATCTGACTTATAACCAAGAAGTCTGTGATGACCTTGGATAAGTCTAAGTTATACTTCTAGTGATGAAATACATTGACAAATGTGGTGTACACTGATCACACCCAAATCAAGGATCATTGAAGTACAAAAAGTACTTGAAAGAATCAAAGAAAACAGCAAAGCAGTGAATCGGCAAAGTAAACCGGCTTTTAGCTAAGTAAACACGGAGCAGTAAAGGAAGAACTAAACATTCAAGTCGGAAGAATCACTTAACTGCTCAGGGAACGGCTAAGTAAACTTCACTCATTCGGAATTCAATTGATGAAGACCAAGCATTGAATGCACAATCAATTGAGGATCAATCAAGGACGGATTTTCCGATAAATGTTTGAAGAAAAATCCGATCACTGAAATCAAGGAGAATATAATTAAGGGGGAATCAAGAATTAAATCAAGGATTATTCTCCACATTAAATAGCCAACCAACGGAAATTCAAATCATGGGATTATCAAGGCTATAAATAGAAGGCATTGACAGAAAAGAAAAAGAAAATTAAGTCTGGTAATATACAAGCGTAAACTCTATCAAAGTGAAAAGCCTTCCATCCGTACTAAAAGGAAATATCTAGAGATCAACTCAGGAATCGAGCTCAAATTCCACATCAAGCACTGAGATTGATCACAAGTCCGTGAATCCAATTCACACCAACCGAGGCAATTGAATCAGAGGAATCGAGAAGGAGTTGCAACGCTTGTGATAGCTGCTGAAAGATTTGTTATCAAGGAGCAGTGCTAGAGACTGAGTCACTGAAGCTTGTGTAGTCAAGGACAATCGTACTATTATTTCCGTGAAAACAATAGTGAATTCCTCCAATCATCACATGAGAAGAGTGGATTAAGGGATTACACCACCCTGAACCACTATAAACCTTTGTGTCTATTTACTTTCAGGAATTTACTTTACAACACTTTATTTCATTATACACTCTATATGTGTGATTGCATAAACTACTTTGAAACAACATTTTAAGAAGGGACTTATCCACTGCCCAAAAGCTTTTAAATACAAGAAAAGTTTTTGAAACTCCACTATAGTCATTCACCCCCCTCCGACTATAGTTTTACCTTTCTCTGGGACCAACAATTGGTATCAGAGCAGTGTTCCTAGTATCAGAACCTGTTCAGATCTAATTTCCGGTAACAAGGAGATCACATATTTTCAAAATATTTTTCAAATTTTTGCTTTATATATATATATATCTCTTATTTGTATTTATGGATTCCTCAAATTTTATGTCAAAATACCTATATTCAATGTTAATAATTTTGATGAATAAAAAATAAGAATGTTGTCTCATCTTGCAAAGCAACTCATGAGGAGATGCTGGATGTAATCAATGATGGCCCAATCGAGATCACAACTTTGGTAACCACAGGAGCAGATGAAAGAAAAGTAATAGACAAACTCAAGAAAGATTGGACCAAGGATGACAAGAGAAGAGCAAACCTCGACTTTGTTGCAAAAGACATGATTTTGAAGACTCTGGACAGGAATATGTTCATGAGGATCAAAGATTGTAAAATAGCAAAGGAGATGTGGGACAAATTGGCACTAATCAATGAAGAATCAAAAGCAGTTAAAGAAAACAAATTATCTGTTGCAAAACAGAAATTTGAGAACTTCAAAATGAAGGCTGGAAACCATTGATCAAATGGACAACATATTCTCAAGCATCATTAGTGAACTGCAACAACTTGGACACACATATCCACAGAAAGAAGTGTGCCTGAAGATCTTGAGAGGCTTACATGAAAGATGGAAGATCATTACATTAGTAATCGGAGGGACAACAAATCTTGCAAACACCGATACCTTAACTCTAATGTGTCAACTAAAGGCTCATGAATTTGAGTTGAACGGCGAAGACAGTGCACCAGCAGAGGCACATAAGGTCAGTGCACTGATTGCACCCCAGCAAAGCAACAAAGCTGATGCAAATAGCAAAGAGACACAGGAGTGAAGGTGCAGGTAGCTTTACTAGTAAAACGTTTTGACATGTTTAGCAAGAAGAAGCAATTCAAAGGAGGTTCATCATCATACAAGAAGTCTAGCACAAACAAAGACATGAAGAAAAAAAGATGATAAATACAGATGCTTCAACTGCAAGAAGAAAGGTCATTTCAAGGCCGATTGCCTCAAGAAAAAGACAAAGATGAGGATAAAAAGAAATACAAGACAATTGAAAAGAGAAAAAACAAGAAGGCACTCAAAGGTGAAACTAGCAGTGAAAAGAATGAAGAAATTGAAACTGAGGTAACATCCAGCTCACACTCATCATCTAGTGCATCCACATCTGACACTACACAATCTTCTATTCTCCCACTAGATTCTGCTAACCTAATCCAAAATCTCATGAGCAAATTTGAAGAAATTGAGATGAATCATGAAATTTTGAAACAGGAATGTGAGAACCTAAGAAAGGAAAATAAAAGATTAAAGAAAGAACTGGACAAAGTAAAAGTTGAACAAACTAGTAAGGAGATCCACTCAACCGATCAACAAGCAACAAATGATCACCCATCAAATGTTGAAAGACCAGCTGAGAAAATCTCCCTACCAGTTAAGATCACCACTGCACCACTTAGTTCACCAACTTACAAACCCCCAAAAAGGTTTGGATCCAGATCTGGTATTGGCTACAACAGTGAGGATGACAATAGAAACAATGGACAATCCAAATCTGAATCTAGGACCAAGAATGGACCAAAATTCAGAAAAGGATAGGTCATAGTTTCTACCACTCATCTTGCACTGGTGAAGTCAAAACCAAGTGTAGTGAAACAGCAGAGTAAATCATCAATCCAACCAAATAAAGGCAAAAGAGTTCAGAAAGGTAAGGGAAGACTTTACCCTTCCGAGGATGATTGGAATATTACACCCCCAAAATATAAGAAGAAACCATTTTATAACATGCATCATGTGTTCAAGAAAATCCAGCCAAGGCATATTCATGGACACAAGAAGCAGCATGGAAATAAGGTTCCTTCTACATATTGGAGAGTGAAAGAGGATGTAAATGCACCAAAAAGTAGAGAAAAGTATTAGAATACCTTTTGTAGAAAGATTAGAAGGTATTCTGCCATGCCTTATACATATGAAGTTGATGACTTCAACTATCCAAAAAGAAGATCATTTGGATATACACTTGGAGTATGAGGCATGGACCGAAACAGTGTTGGGTACCTATACAAAATTAATTTATTTTGTAGGATGTCCGGTACATACACAGTGGATGTTCTAGACATATGACATGGAACAAGGGATGGATCACTGGCTTTAAAGCTTTTGATGGACCCAAAGTTACTTTTGGAGGCAAAGAAAACCTTGGTAAAATTAAGGGGGAAGGCATAATGTTCAAAATAGTTTGAAGATTCAAAATGTGGCTTATGTTGAAGGACTTAATTTCAATCTACTAAGTATTAGTCAATTTTGTGACAAAGGCTACAATGTGCACTTCAACAAGAAAGGGTGCAAAGTGATTCACACTCAAACCAACACAGTTGTACTTGCAGGAAGGAGAGAAGACATGTATGTGGTAGATTGGAAGACAACAAGAGTAGAAACATGTTTGCTTGTCAAAAGTAAACAATCAACCAGCTGGATTTGGCATAGGAGATTGAATCATCTCAACTTCAAAACCATCAACACACTGTCAAGGAACAATTTAGTTGAAGGGTTACCAGAGATCACATTCAAGAAAGAAGGTCTATGTGATGCATGTCAAAAAAGGAAGCAAATTAAAAGCTCTTTCAAGTTAGAGCCCTATCAGTCAACAACAAAAATCTTACATCTACTGCATATGGATCTTTTTGGACTAGTCACACCAGTCAGTGTAAGCGGAAAGAAATACACTCTAGTAGTGGTGGATGAATTCTCCAAATTCACCTGGACCATATTCATGAACAAGAAAAGAAAAACACTCAAAAAGTTGCCAGACTTGTTAAGAAGAATTCAAAATGAAAAGGAACTAAAGATCATCAAGATCGGATCAGATAAAGCATAGAGTTTCTAAATGAAGTTATTAGAACCTACTGTGAAGAAAATGAAGTACTTCATCAACTATCATCAGCAGGGACTCCACAACAGAATGGTGTAGTAGAAAGAAGAACATGACACTCAATGAAGCAGTCAAAACAATGATTGCGAAGCATGCTTGCAAAGAGATTTTGGGCGGAAGCAGCAAATACAACATGCTATACTCAAAACATATCAATCATCAATAAACATCATGGAAATAATCCATATGAAATATGGAATGGAAGAAAACCTAACATCTTATATTTGCATATGTTTGGATCAAAATGTTTTGTTTTAAACAGTAATCAGTTGCATACTTTTGATGAAAAGGCTGATGAAACAATCTTTATGGGATACTCAGACACTAGCAAAGATTTCAGAGTGCTCAACAAAAGAACTTTGGTATTGAAGAATCAATTCATGTAGTCTTTGATGAACCAAACACAAATGGTGAAAGCTTTCAAGAATTTGAAAAAGAAGTAGGTCAAAGACAAGTTTATATGAATACAACAGTACCAGCTACCATTCTGAATCATAATTTTGGAAATCAAGAAGAGCCACCAGTCCATACAATAGAAGAGGCACCAGAACAAGAACATGAAGTTGATGCACAAACTGAAGTTGTGGAAGCACCAAGTCAAGAACAACTTCAACCTGACCTCAACTGGCTAAGAGACCATCCTCAAGATCAAGTCATTGGAGACATTCATATAGGAGTCGAACCAGAAGACAACTGGAGAATATGCTAACATGTTTTCTATCACAAGTGGAACCCAAGACAATAGATGTTGCAATCCAAGATGATGACTGGATTACATCCATTCAAGAAGAACTAAATGAATTTGAAAGAAATGAGGTCTGGGAACTTGTTGACAGACTAGACATAGCCAACATCATTTGAACAAAATGGGTATTCGGAAACAAGATGGATGAACAAGGGACATTTGTCAGAAACAAAGCAAGGCTAGTTTCAAAAGGTTACTCTCAAGCAGAAGGCATAGATTATGATGAAACCTTTGCTCCAGTAGCAAAACTGGAAGCAATCAGACTATTTTTGGCCTTTGCAGCCCACAAAGACTTCAAAGTTTACCAAATGGATGTCAAAAGTGCATTTCTGAATGGAATTTTGGAAGAAGAAGTATATGTGGAACAACCTCCTGGTTTTCAACTCAAAAGGGAAAGAAGATAAAGTATACAAGCTCAAAAAGGCACTTTATGGACTAAAACAGGCACCCAGATCCTGGTAATAAACACTATCACAACTTCCCGACCAACAATGGATTCAACAAAGGAACCATTGACAAGATTCTCTTCAAGCTAAGGAAGGAACAAGCACTATGTTAGTCCAAATTTATGTTGATGACATTTTCTTTGGATCAGGAGATGAAAAGCTATATGAGAAATTTGCAAACCTAATGAAAAGCAAATTTTAGATGAGCATGATGGGAGAACTAAATTATTTTCTTGGACTACAAGTAAAGAAAATGAAAGATGGCATCTTTATCAATCAAGCCAAGTACACAATAGACTTGATACACAAGTATGGCATGGACACAAGTGGGACATCAGATACACCAATGTGTGCAAGAGCTATTCTTGGAAAAGATGAAACCGGAAAGGATGTAGATCAGAAGCTTTATAGAGGAATCATTGGATCCCTACTTTATTTATCTGCAAGTAGACCTGATATTCTCAACCAAAAGAATCACATCTTTTAGCAGCCAAAAGAATAATCAAATATCTAAAGAACACCATCAATGTTGGAATTTGGTATCCAAAATATGGAGGATTTAAGTTGATATCATATTTAGACTCGATTATGCTGGATGCAAGATAGATAGAAAAAGCACTTCTGGAACCTGTCAAATGTTAGGCAGCAGGCTAGTATCATGGTTTATCAAAAAGCAAATCTATATCCACATCAACAGCTGAAGCAGAATATATAACAACATGCAGTTGTTGTTCACAAGTACTATGGATCAGACAACAACTAAGGGATTATGGAATGGAGGAGAAGACAATTCCAATTATGTGTGACCACACAAGTGCAATTTCTATCACTGAAAATCTAGTATTACATTCAAGAACTAAACATATTGATGTGAGACATCATTTTATCAAAGATCATGTTGAAAAAGGAGATGTCATTCTAAGATATATACCTATTGAAGATCAATTGGCTGACATTTTCACAAAACCACTTAGTCATGAAAGATTCAGCAAGTTGAGAACTGAGTTGCGAATGATAGAAATTGACTAAGTGTTAAGGAGCAGCTAACTGGAGTAATCAGCT
The DNA here is from genome assembly GCA_024500145.1 of Gentiana dahurica var. dahurica. Classification (NCBI taxonomy): domain Eukaryota; kingdom Viridiplantae; phylum Streptophyta; class Magnoliopsida; order Gentianales; family Gentianaceae; genus Gentiana; species Gentiana dahurica. The sequence goes on from CM044902.1 coordinate 19,439,435, forward strand.
ATGTAACTTCATCAGCTGCCTGAACATTTGCCTTTATAAGTAAACCCATATGGCAGGTAAGGCACTGGTACTCAGTGAAGTCAACTACACTGATTGTTAGGAACAATTATATCAGCAGCAGTGAAGAAGTCACTAAACCGGCTTAGTGAACAGCAAGGTCACTCCACCGAAATATGTATTGGAGTAAACAACAAAATAAAGTGTGAACTAAATCCGTTTAATACACGTGGAAAATCTAGAAGTTATGGTGGATTATACCGTGGAAAATTACTCACGTGGAGATCAATTCATAATCATGGAGGTAACTATGTTATTTTTTGAACACGATTCCCGGGATCTATCATTACATGCCTTAATCCTCTCTCCTAATTCACTCAAATACTGTGATTTACATACACAAAATCACGACATTCAATTCTTTACGCTCTCTTACAATCATAAACCCTATTTCTTTCTCTAAAAAATCTAAGCTTTCCTAAATATTAATCCCATTCAACAATGGCTTCATCCTCTATAATCTCTGGCACAGAACAATATTTCGAAAAATCGATCATCAGTGGATAATTTTTCAGGTCTGAACACTATTTCTGTTTCTGTGACAATGAAACATAAGCTCAACGATTGGTTGATGGCTGTACAAATCTGGGGTTAATGACCTTCCTAAACCCCCCCCATTCGATGGGATATTCTATGAAAATCTGATTGCATTTTGGAAAATGCAAAGTTTGTGCCCAGCACAAAGAAGAGTGACCCCGATTGCATTAAGAGCTCCATATTTGGCAAACAAGTGGTCATCACACTTGGTCTACTCAACCAATTTCTGAATCTTCCCAACACTAGTCCGGCTGATATGAAAAATATACTGATTGACATCAAAACATTCTGGACAGAAATAGCCAAGGATACCAGAAAGAACAGCAAGACATACAACCTTCCCGGATCAGCACTAAAACGTCCTTTTGCTGAGTTTGCACCAGTAATCACCAAAAACATTGAAGGAAGAAAAGGGTCAATAGAGAACCTGACTGAGCTACGGGTTAAGCTAATGGCGATTATCTATCAAGGTATTCCCTTTAATCGGTCACAGTTTGTTTTCAATAGGTTGAAAGGACAAATCCGGAAGGAAATTGATCTGGCAATTACGGCACCAAGCAAGGGTTTGCAGAAGAAAGATGACTTCTGGGAGAGGAAATCTTATGGGTTCCCTCTTCAACACCTGTTTGACAAATTGAAGGTGAAACCCATCAATGTGCATCCTTCACAAAAAGCCAAGGTAATGTTTACCTATGTAAAGGCATCCCAGAAACCCAAACCCACTCCCGGAAGTAAAAGAAAAGAGCCTGAAAGCATTAGATCAGGATTGGGAAGAAGAACCAGATCTCAAAAGGCATTAGATGACACCCCTGTGATCATTGCCAACAACCTAGATAACCTAGTGGTGATCAGTGACGATATAACAACCGAGGAAGAGAAACAAGAAGAAGTCACCTATCTGGAAGAAGGTGAAGAAGGATATTGTCTTACTTCAGCTGAAGAAGAAGAAATTGAAGATGAAGAAGATGCTATGTGAAGATGAACCACTGGAAGGAGATCATTTTGAAGGTGATCAAGAAAAGATGGACATTTCTGATGATGATCTGACAATTCAAGAGGTACTCCTCCGGAACCTCAGCGAGTGAGCTAGCTGATCAAGCTCACTCTACTGAACTTGTCAACACCCCCAATGTTGATCAAGGGGGAACACCAGCAGAAGAAATAAAGTGTCTGGCACATGGAAAAGAAAATAAGTCGTTCCAGGGCCAGGTAAGTGCAAGCACCTCTCAGCAACCTCTCCCTGAACCTGAGAGTGCTGAAGAAGAGAAGGAAGAAGAAACAGAAGAGAATGAGGAAGATGAGGACAACGAGGATGATTCAACAGCACCAGAAGAAGTTGATCCAAAGAGACTCTTAGATCTGGACATTCAACCATTAATTGCAGACATGGAAAAGCAGTACCACAACATGCAAAATCTGAAAGCTGCATTAAGGAGTGATGCAAGCTCCTTAAATCACAAAATTGAGGCCCTCATCAGTCACATTAAGATTCAAGATGAGGTCATGGATAAACAGGGCAACTTACTTTGCAACCTGCAACATCTAATCCCCTACCATGTCCAGATAAATCTTTAATTTCTTGCTGACAAAATTTATGGAAATCTCAAACCATTGGTGGATACCTTGAAGGCTCATACATATCAACTCCACTATCCGGATAAGGTTATGGATTACTCTGGCCAGAACTCAACACCCTCATCAATGTAACTAAGGCCAATAACAAAATTCTAGAGAAAAGGTATGGTCCTCTCCCAGAGTCTGAGGCAGTAAACAAAATTCTTGAAGCACAGTTTGGTGCTACCAAAAAAGGGGAAGGAAGCTCAAAGCCTGAAAGCTCTAGTGTAAAGAAGGTAAGCCCAACTGACAAGGGCAAGGGCATCAAAGGAAAGGGCATCAAAGGCAAGGGCATCGGGTTTGAAGAAAAGAAGCAGTAGCCCTCTATATATTAATTTCTTGATTTAAATGCCTTGAATAATTGTGATGCAATATCTTATTGCCCTTGAATGGATGAAGTATAATTATTGAGTTTTATTATGTTGTTTATTATGAAAATTTTGGTACACTTATGTTCAGGCTTATGAGGGTTTTGCCATCATCAAAAAAGAGGAAATTGTTAGGAACATTTTATTATGTTTTGATGATGGTCATACTAGCTGTTATAGCAAGCTTGAAATAAGTTAGAATTCTCCGTATAAGTCTTTACTTAAAGTCTGACATGTTGTATAAGTTGAGTCGGATAAGTATTGTACTAGTTGGTAGGATGGCAAAGTAAAACAGATATTCGGGAGAGTGAAGCTAGCAGAGTGCCAGCAGAGAAGCATGAAGACATTATGATCTGACTTATAGGCAAGGAAGTCTATGATGACCTTGGATAAGTCTAAGTTATACTTCAACTGATGAAATACATTGACAAATATGGTTTACACTTATCTCACCAAATCAAGGATCAGTGAAGTACAAAAAGTACTTGAAAGAATCAAAGAAAACAACAAAGCAGTGAATCGGCAAAGTAAACTGGCTTTCGGCTAAGTAACGACAGAGCAGTAAAGGAAGAACTAAACAACCAAGTCATAAGAATCACTTAACCGTTCATGGAACGGCCAGGTAAACTTCACTCATTCAGAATTCAATTGATGAAGCTCAAGCATTGAATGCACAATCAATTGATCGAGGATCAATCAAGAATGGATTTTCCGATAAACGTTTGAAGAAAAATCCGATCACTGAAATCAAGGAGAATATAATTAAGGGGGAATTAAGAATTAAATCAAGGATTATTCTCCACATTAAATAGCCAACGGATGGAAATTCAAATCAAGGGATTATCAAGGCTATAAATAGAAGGCATTGACAGAAAAGAAAAAGAAAAATTAAGTCTGGTAATATACAAGCAGAAACTCTATCAAAGTGAAAAGCCTTCCATCTATACTAAAAGGAAATATCTACAGATCAACTCAGGAATCAGAGCTCAAATTCCACATCAAGCACTGAGATTCATCACAAGTCTGTGAATCCAATTCAAACCGAGGAAATTGAATCAGAGGAATCGAGAAGGAGTTGCAACCCTTGTGATAGATGCTGAAAGATTTGTTCTCAAGGAGAAGTGATAGAGACCGAGTCACTAAAGCTTTTGATGCCAGGGAGTGGTAGTCTTGAAGATTATGAAGCTTGTGTAGTCATGGACAATCATACTATTATTTCTGTGAAAACAATAGTGAATTCCTCCAATCATCACAAGAGAAGAGTGGATAAAGGGATTACACCACCCTGAACCACTATAAACCTTTGTGTCTATTTACTTTCAGCAATTTACTTTACAACACTTTATATCATTATACACTCTATATCTGTGAATGCATAAACTACTTTGAAACAACTTTTTAAGAAGGGACTTATCCACTGCCCAAAAGCTTTTAAATACAAGAAAAGTTTTTGAAACTCCACTATAGTCATTCACCCCCCCCCCTCTGACTATAGTTTTACCCTTCTCTGGGGCCATTAGTACAAGACAAAGCTTTAATTTGGTAGAGAGTCATCAACTTGATCCAAACAAGAATACTGTATTTTGAGTTGATTGTTGAGAACTTGATTAATTTCTAACCTAATGAATGTCATTATGAATGTTCTTGGTCTTGAATTGATAGACATGATTTTGAGCCAAAAAGTTGCACTGATGTTATCACACCAGGCAATGTGAGTTTTTTGCACACAAAAACTTGATCTAACTTGACCTCAGATAGGAGCTGCTTGATCCATTGAATTGAAGTAGCTAGATTAGCCAAAGATCTATACTTAGACACATTACTAGATCATGATACAACACTTCATTTCATTTGAAGTCTAGGAAATATGAGAGACAGCCCCACGTAAACACAATATCCTCCTACTGACTTTTGTTAAAGCATAAAATACCGTCCAAGAAACTAGAAGTCGGATTCAGAGACAAGTACAAGTGCAGGCCCATGGACTAAAGTAGCCCACAATGCAATACCGGTCCATGGTCTAACTGATGCAAGTTCAGATACAAGTGCAGTGTCATCAAACGAGTTAAGTGTTTTATAATATGAAGACTCTAGCTCAAGCAAGCATTATCAGAACTATCACCAAGAAAGTCAAGAGCATTTGACAAGATAAATACAAACATGTTTAGGTCAGGCATTCATTCAAACAACTGGTGCCCATCCAAACAAACAAGATAAAGTCCGCAAAAGAATTTGAGATAATTCAAGAAGATGAGAATTACAAAATAATGGAGAGATAAGGTTGACATTATCACAAAATCTTACAGAAGTCGGGCTGAATATGTGAGGTGAAAGAGAGTCCTAGAGTTATATGCTATCTTTCATAGTGTTTATCTTTTCTATGTGTTTACTTTTGTTGGTCCCTTGAAAAGGCTTTGGTTAAGTTTAGATGGGGGGGTGGGGGTGAATAAACTTAACACTTAAAACTTTCGGAGTTAACAAACTCAGCAACTTCAGCAGCCTGCTTATACCTCAGTAGTCTGCTGATACCTCAGTAGCCTGCTGATACACAGTAGTCTACTGACAATTGAGTTTACTGAATTTGTGCAGCGGAATTATATCAAAAATTAAGCCTTATTACTTGTTGTTAAATATGATACTAAGTATTAGATACTCAGTAGTGTATGTGTGTGATTTCAGTTGCTAGATTCAGTAGGTTGATGTGTATAGTAAACTAAATGCAGAATGTAAGTGCAGAAAGTGAGTAGGCAAGTTTTATAGTGGTTCCAGGTGGTGTAATCCTGTCAGTCCACTCTTCTCCTGTGATGTTGGAGGTAATTCACTAGAGATCTTTGATGTAGCTGTAACAAAGATTCCTAAGTTGCTTGTCCTTCACCAATAACCATGGCTTCACAAACTGAACACTTGGAACATGTAGGATTGCTGCTCCAAAGTCTTCCACTGGTCCTTGAAGGGTAGGATTGCCTCTTCACCAGCTCCACCACAAACAATAGTCTTTCACACCCAACAGATGCTTCACTGTCCTCAGCAGGTTCTTTGTAAAATAAAAATTGAATCAAGTAAATGATTCAGTTGCAGCAGCTTGATTAGGATGATATAATCAGCAGCTTGCAGTTTTCAAATGTGTAAACTTGATGTAGCTTGAATACAGAATACACTTGAAGATTTTCTCTGGATTAGTAGCTTTAAGCTCAGTAGGTTCAGTAGGGTGTTCTTGCAGCTCAGAATTATCTCTTATATTTTTCTCTTAAAATTCATCAATCATCATCTTTTTTTGAGTTGAAAGTCCTCTATTTATAGGTAGGAGTGCATGTGACTTCTATTTGAAATTCAAATATAACCGTTCCTGGTTTTTGTCCCATTTGACTTGCTTTCTGTCACTATTCATAGGACTGACATTGTCAGAATCCTTTTTGACAGTGCAGTCTGTCCACCATTGACTTATATCCATTGGATAAAATCCTGAATCATCCCAACGTCCTTTTAATCTCAACCACTGATTTGTTGACAAGTCAGAGGTTGTTAGCTGTCATTTTCCATGTAATCTTCCAATGTAATCTTGAGTTAATCGAGGTATATTATCAGCAGGTTCATCAGTGTGCTGTAATACCTATCAGTCTGCTGAACAGCAATTTGCTGTGTATCAAATACAATGCAGCTGATTTCTTTTATCTAACTTTTATTTGTGAAGTTAGATTACACCTTTTTGCAAATAACTAAGTTCCATTCACCATCCAACTTAAAGAACTTAGACCTTCTACACAAGGTATATGTAATCAGTTTAGGTCATCACAGACTTGCCTAAATTCTGATTCCATATCCTTGAATTTAATTACTAAGTTTGATCCCTTAGCCTTCATTAACCGAGTTTGAGCCCTTAGCCTTCAGTCTTCAGCAGGTTCCTGATAAGTCTACTGACCTAGACTGGTCTGCTGAACTCAGTCAGCTGACCTTTACAGTGCTTGTTTGATCAAACCTATACAAAGATCAAACTCTAATAAATCTATACATTTGATCTAGACATCCTTTTGCCTTTGCACTATAACAGTTAGTCTGACACTCATCACTAAAACACAGAAATAAGTCCAACAACTTAAAATGAAGTTTGTAATGATCCAAAACTGGATCACAGTACGATAAAGAGGATATAAGACTACGTTGTAATCAAGCAAGAAAGATCAATAAAAAGTTTACCTTTCCCAATTATTTCTTTTATGTTTTTTTCACATGGTAGCAGAGCCTATTGGTGCTTGATCACCATCAAAATCTTATAAACATCATATCACCTCTTTCACTAAATGTCAGTAGCTTTATCTCCCTGAAATTAACATAAAAAAATTACCCTCTTTGGCTTGAGTAGGCCCTGGCCCTTATAGAAAGTCACGATCTGGTTGGGCACTTAAACAAAGAAGCCTTTACACCGATCAGTTCATCATATCCAATCCAGCAACACCAGGCAGTGATTCAGCAAGCAGTGAATCAACAACAAAGGCAACAAATATAGAATATACAAAGTGGAAAAAGGATGACATGTTGCTCAGGGATGGCTCATTGGATCCTTATCAGAGGAATCCCTTGGCTTAGTCATTAGGTTAGATTCTGCTCAAGCTGTGTGGGATGCACTTAAATGTGCATATGCACAAGATTTGCAAGAAAGGGAGTTCAACTTGAAGCAGCAGATTACATACCTAAGGAAATAGGAGGATAAAAGCATCACAGATCATATCCAACAATTCAAAGGGTTGTGTGATAGCTTAGCAACAATAGGAAAACCCATTGCAGACCTAGAAAAAGTCTATTTTCTGATAACTAGTCTTGGCCCTCAATATGAAACCTTCACCACCACCATTCTAAAGCCACCTAGACCTACATACATAGAGCTGGTCTCACTGTTGAAATTTTTTGATCAATGAAGACTATGGTTCTCAAGCAAAGTGACAGAAAACCTGTCCCTATCTCATATGGCTTTCTATGGACAAAACTCACAGCTACAAAATATAGGACTTGCAAAGTTTAACTCCACAGGTAGAGGTTTTCCTGCTCAACAAAACAGACCAAGATATGATGGAAATAACAACCAAGGCAGCGTGTTTAGGAGGATGTCCTGGGAAGAAAGGGAGCAATACAAAAATGAGGGCACTACACCAAAGGCACTGTTTGCATTGACCCTAGAGAACACCATAGCAGATAGAGAATGGATCTTAGACACTGGAGCTTCTAACCATATGACATGTAACTCATCTATCTTGCATAATCTTAAAGAATATAAAGGTTGGGATTCTGTTATAGTAGGTAATAGAGCACAATTAACAATTAAAGGCATAGGAGAACTATATGTATATAATAACCAAACTCACCCCATTATAATAAAAAAAATGTACTGTATGTCCTTGCTATAACAAAAAACCTCATGTCTATTAGTCAATTAACTTTACAGTATGCAGCAAACTGTTTATTCACTAACCATGATTGTGTGATTAAGGAAAAGACAACAGGAGGTCCTGGTGAAAGGACATCGTAGATAAGATCTCTATATCATTCCTAGCAAAGTGGGGTCATTCTTCTTTCAAAGATTTAGGCCATGCACAACAAAATTATGGCATCAAAGGCTAGGACACGTTCAAATTAGTACAGTTCATCTCTTAAAGAATAAAGGCCTCATTGATGTGTTAGGCACAAATAAATAGGAGCATCTTTGTAAAAGTTGCCAAATGGGCAAACTCAGCAAGCTTCCTATTAATAATTCTGAACATACTAGTTCTGGCTGTTTTGATTTAATTCATTGTGATTTATAGGGTCCTGCCCCAGTACAATCTTAGGGCATTTTAAATATTATGCTTGCATGGTTGATGAGTATATCAAGTACATGTGGTTTGTTCCTTTAAAGCAAAGTCGATTTTTTCAGTACATTTATTTCCTTTGAAAAATATGTGTTCAGACAATTTAATAAATATATAAAACAGTTCCATTCTGATGGGGGTGGGAACTTCATTAACTAAAAACTTGCTAAACACTTCTCAGATCAGGTAATAGTTCATTTAATCTCTTGCCCTCACACTCCTGAGCAGACAAGGGTGGTTGAAAGAAGACGTAGGACCATCAGGGAGCTAGGGCTAACCAAGATTTTCCATAGTAGGACACCCCTATATCTTTGGGTATAAGCTTTTTCTACAACAGTTTACACCTTAAACAGACTTCCTAGCTCTGCACTATAGTTAACTCACCCTATCACATATTGTTCAAGAGATCCCAAGATTATACCACATTCGAGTCTTTGGTTCTAGGTGTTATCCTCACACATGGGATACAAAAGGCACAAGTTTGAACCAAAGACATTGCCCTGTGTATTTGTAGGGTACAACAACCAGTACAAAGGTTATAAATGCTACCACCCCTCCACAAAAGGTTTTTTTTTTTTTTTTTTTTTTTTCTGTCTAGGCATGTTACTTTTGATGAAACTTTTTTCCTTACCATCAACATAACACCTCAAGAAACCAGAACATGTACTGGACATATTTGACTCATGGTCCTCCCCCACTACCCACACCACTCCACCTACCAGACTCATCCCAAATCCCACCTACACCAACAATAGATCCTACGTCAGACCACCCCAGTCCATCCTCACCAGACACTCTTTCATCAGACTCTCCTGCTGCAAGAAACAATTCCCTCACTGTTCTTGCACTAGAAAATTCAACTCCAGTAGATACTCCTCACCAACAACAGACAACAGACCAGAAACCACTACTTCCGTAGTAAGCAGTGAGTCCCATGCTGCTAACCCTAGCCCTCCTCATAAAACCACTGCTACACACCATCCTATGGCCACTAGATACCAACATGGGATCTTTAAGGTAAATCCAAAATATGCACTTGATGTATCATACTCCACTATCCCTCAGCTGTCCAAAATAGTTAAATCAACACTTAAACATAAAGGTTGGAAAGCTGCTATGATAGAGGAGTTAAATGCCCTACATAAAAACTAGACTTGGCACCTTGTCCCTACGCAACCTCACATGCACATAATAGGCAATAAATGGGTGTATAAAGCAAAACTCAAACCTGATGGCACCCTTGCAAGACTTATTTCTAGGTTAGTTGCTAAAGGGTATAGCCAAATTGATGGTCTAGACTATCTTGAAACTTTCTCACCAGTTGTTAGACCTAGCACTATCAGGCTAGTCCTCAGTACTTCGCCAGCATATGGCTGGTCTGTTAGGCAGTTGGATGTCAAGAATGCCTTTTTACATGGGCATATCACTGAAGATATATTTATGGAACAGCCATCGGTATGGCAGACTCTCAATATCCCACTCATGTTTGCAAATTGGATAAGGCACTGTATGGATTAAAACTGGCCCCTAGGGCTGGTTTGATAAATTCAATACCTTTATCCTTCAGTATGGTTTTACTTGCAGCCTCTCAGATCTATCATTATTTTACTATCACTCTAACAAAGGCACCCTAGTGCTTCTTTTGTATGTGGATGATATTTTGCTCACACGTTCTACTCCTCAATTACTTCAACAGACAATTCAACTCCTTAGTCAAGCATTTTCCATGAAGGATCTAGGGGTCATCCATTTTTGGGAGTACAAATACAACAGCTCCCCACTGGACTACATCTAAATCAGGTTCATTATGCCTCAACTATCTTAGACATAGTTGTAATGACTGATTGCAAACCCATGAGAATACCCATGGTCACTAAACTCAAGGATTCAGAAGATTCACCTCTCTTGGCAGATGTCACCTATTACTGAAGTTTAATTGGATCCCTTCAATCTGATTTTCACTAGTCCAGACATTGCATTTGTTGTGAACCTTCGTCTCAAAACATGCAAACATCCTCACAAGCACATCTTCAAAGGGCTCACAGACTACTCAGATATGTCAAAGGCACAATTACTCTAGGAATCTCCTTCAAGCCTCTGCAGATCTCAGACTCTATGCCTTCTCAGATACAGATTGGGTAGGATGCTAGATCATCGAAGATCCATTATTGGCTACTGCACTTTCCTGGGTCCTAACCTCATCTCATGGTGTGCCAAGAAATAGCCTACTATTTCTAAGTCAAGCACAGAAGCAGTGTATAGAGCTATGGATCACTCTGCAACAGAACTCACTTGGCTCAACTACATTCTACAAGAACTACACATATCCTTATCTACGACACCAATGCTCTACCACGACAATCTCACTACACTATACATGACCATTAACCCAGTGTTTCATGCAATGAGTAAACATATAGAACTTGATTATCATTATGCCAGGGAACAGGTAGCTCAAGACTCTTGATCACCAAGCATATTCTAGCTCAAGGCCAGATTGCAAACATCGTTACTGAATCATTACCTAAACACCTCTTCATGAAGTTCAGACCGACACTAAGCTTGACCCCAGCCTAGTTTGAGGGGGGGCGGTGGCGGTATTAAAGCATAAAATGCAGTCCAAGAACCCTGAAGTCGGATTCAGAGAAAAGTACAAGTGCAGGCCCATGGACTAAAGTGGCCTACAATGCAATGTAATACAGGTCCATGGTCCAACTGATGCAAGTTCAGATACAAGTGCAGTGTAATCAAACGAGTTAAGAGTTGTATAATATGAAAACTCCAGCTCAAGCAAGCATTATCAGAACTATCACCAAGAAATTCAAAAGCATTTGACAAGATAAATACAAACTGTTTCGGTCAGGCATTTATTCAAACAACTGGTGCCCATCCAAACATACAAGATAAAGTCTGCAAAAGAATTTGAGATAAATCAATGACATGAGAATTACAAAATAATGGAGAGATAAGGTTGACATTATCACAAAATCTTACAGAAGTCGGGCTGAATATGTGAGGTGGAAAAGAGTCCTAGAGTTATATGCTATCTTTCATAGTGTTTATCTTTTCTACGTGTTTACTTTAAAAGAAGTTTGTAATGATCCAAAAACTGGATCATAGTACTACAAATAAGACATAAGACTACGTTGTAATCAAGCAAGAAAGATCAATAAAAAGTTTATCTTTCCCAATTATTTCTTTTCTATTTTTTCACACTTGTCTTGAGGACTACAAGCTCAATATGCATCTAAAAAACCTTTGATGTGATGTGTTAGACCAGTTTTGAAAAGAAGTCCACGGTACAATGTACCTTTGACATATCTCAGTAAACGTTTGAGCTTTCCAATGATATCCTGTAGGAGTCTACATAAATTGACTTAAATGATTGACTCCAATTGAAGTTTGGCTTGGTCATGGTTAGGTATTGTAGACCTCTAATGATGCTACCGTTGGATTATGGAGAGGAGTACCTTGTGTGGGAGTTAAGTGAGTACCGGCAACCATAGGAGTGGGCAAGGTTTGATGTGTTATAAGTTTATCTTTTTCAAAAATTGAGATGCATAGTATCCCTGAGATATGTATAATCTAGACAAGTCTCTATAAGATTCCATTCCCAGAAAGTGAGAAACAAGCTTCTAGATCTTTAAGAGCAAATATGGAATGAAGCTGATCAATGAAGGTTTTAATGAATGCAAAACTCCCAGTCATCAAAATATCATCTACATACAACAACTGTTGTTCAAATTTAAGAACAAATACTGATGTGTCTGCAACTGACCAATACAAACCCCATGTTAGCATCTGTTTCCTGCACCTCAAACAAAGCTCTGGGCGCATACCAAAATAACATTCATTATTTCTTTTTCCTACTACATTTAATTTATGGATCATTCAATATCTGCTTAATATTTACATTAATTGCATTAATGTTATTCAAAAGATATTTTAGACTTTGATCTCAAATATTAATGTCATTTATATTTTTTTTAATATGTGTGAAAAAACCCTCTAAAATGATTATTAGTTGGGAACGGAGGCCGTACAATACCGGAGATTGCTCTAGCATTTCGTCGCATGCACATTTTCACCAATTAATGTGTTATTTTTCAAATAATTTATGACAAATATGAATAATATTCGCTTATTAGTAAGTACCGTATTTTTTTTTAAAAAAAAAGTAAGTACCTTAGTAAAATTGTTAAACCTGAAGTGGAATTAAAGACTATAGAAGGTATTTATTACTGTCGATCTGGAACTCCTCAATCGATATATCTGGACTTTTCTTCTAATGACAATTGGCCAAAGCTTCAAGAACCACGAGAACTGTAAAAGGAGGAGGATTTTGTGGTGATTTAGACTGCACTTGAGGTGATACTTCTCAAACTGCCTACGTATCCAATCAGTGAATTGGAATCAAGTTTTCGTAGTTCATTAGGGATTGTTTTTATAGACGGGCTTGTGCCCTAGCAGTTGCGTGTGGCGTGTCCAAGATGGACTCTTATTGTCGTGTTCCCTAAGGAAAAGATAATGCTGATTTGATCCCCTTGATTTTAGGAGATAATTATGGAATATTTGAATATCAGAATCGAGTAGTTATGATTTAGGATTCTTTATGTATTTATCCGATTTGGTGCGTGCGTAAGAAGTGAGGTCTGAGAAGGACCAAGGCCGACCTGTAAGGTCAGACATTTATGTGTTGATCATGCCCTTGGCAGACCTAGGAAGGTTGGGAGAGAGTGGCCGAGCTCGGGCAGCTCAGGTCTGGGGGGCTCCATCCTGTAAAGGAGACTTCTCTCTATCCTTATTTATTGTTGGACACGTGGCTAGGTGCTGATCCGACACTTGTCATAAGCCTCCAAGATCCAGCCGGGCCTGGCAAGGTCGACACGGATCTGCTCAGGTTACAGCTCGGATCGGTTACATTACTTGCAGATTTTTGAAGTTATAATGCTCGGTGGCAGGGCTAGTTATGACACCGTTGCAATCATTTTGAGAATTGAGGCGTCGTTGCCTGCTAGCTCTAATTATGGGCATTTTTTGAGGCGAGTGGGGGGTTATAACCCCATCATCTCAATCGTTTCAACTCATCGCTGGTTATTAAAGCAGAAGATTCATCCCCCGCTGCCGATTGATATCTTCCTCTTCTCAATCTTCAAATTGTCTTTTGCAAGTAAGTCCTAATCCCTTCTTTTAGCTTTGTAGCCCGATTTTTGGTATCCTTGGAAGCAAGCCTATTCCGGCGGAACCCTAGATTTAAATCCAGCGATATGGCCATTGCCGATAGCCGGGATGTTGAATCCATCCTCGGTCCGGGAGATCTGGATGAGATATGCGAGTTGTATAGGATTAATAGGAGAGGTACGCCCTGAGGATACCCTCGAGCCACACTGTTTGCCCCAAATCCGCCGGAGGGGTTCTGTATAGTCCACCGGGAATATTTCGAGGTAGGTCTGAGGCTGCCTTTTTGCCAAGCGCCTCTTGTTGTACTCCGGGATTACAAGCTAGGGCTTTCCTAGATAGCCCCCAATGGTATTAGGGCCATTATTGGATTTTCTATCTGGTGCCGATTGCTCAACATGCGATTCACCGTGAAAAAGTTTATATACTTCTATTACGGGGCGTTCGGCGACGTCCTCATTATCCTCAAAGGTAAAGACTCCTTCAAGAGATGGAAGGAGATATTCTTCTTCATTCGGCATGAAGATCATCCTGGGATAAGCCGATGGAACACGGACGAGATGGAGAAGGATGGCGTCCCGAGCTGAGAGATAAGCTGGTGGAGAAGATCCACAAGACTGGGTACTCTATTGAATGGAAGGACCTGTAAGCCGAGCTGATAACGGTAGCTCGGCTGGGGATGTGGGGCCCAGCCCCTATAAAGAATTTGATGAGGCTGAGTGGAAACCCTGTAGGTATTGAGTTTATACTTTTATTCTAATATTTAAGCTTTTGTTTTAGTGGCCGACTTTGCTGATCTACTGGCAGGAGCTGAAGGTGAAGTTGTGGTTCATCAACCCGAACCTTTCTACCGGGGATGTGGTAGAAGAGGGTCCTTCTATGGATGCCGCTACGGTGAGTGCCTCCTCATCTGTCCCTCCGCAGGGGCGGGCCAATCTGGACCCTTCAGAGAAGACAAGAGAAAGGGACCTATCCTTTGGGAAGAAGGGGCGGCTTAGGCCGGCCATGACCTCACAAGAGAACAGGCCCACAAAGAAAGGAAAGACGAAGGCTCTAGGGAGCTCAGGGCCAAATTGATCCTCAAGAGGAAGCTGCTTCCGAGCAACAACATATACCTAATATGTCATACGAGGAGTTGGCTACTGTAGACTTCAAAGCCAAAGAATTTGTAAGTAATCTATCTTTTTGTTTCTTCTCGTTTTAAAGCTAAGCTGTTGAAGGTCCTGACCTTCTTTCTTTGATTATACAGGCGATCTTGGTTGGTCAGGAAGTTTTCAGGAGACCGGGAAAGGCCTCTGTGGACTCTGCCAACCAGAAAAAGAAGATCGTGTTGGAAAGGTGTCCTAAACCCAATCAGGTTGGACCGGATCCGACCGGGTCGGGTCATTTACAGTCTATTTAGTTCATGTAATAACTTTATCATGTTTAATAAAAGCACTTATGTTATTATATATTGTTTATCTTCATATTTGTTGTATATATATACTAACGTCCCTAGTATCAGTCTGTGATAGAGAAACCATGATAGTGATTATGGTTGATGAGATCTCTAATCACTATAACAAGGTTGGTACTTAAATGTCTCTAGTCTTATGTATTATCAAATGGGACATTGATAGTATAATCAGACTAGCACGTATTGGATGTCTTCTATCTTTTAGAAGGTAGGGATAGATCTCGTCTATCGAAGTGTAGAGACACTTGGACTGTACGTGGACGTGTATTAGAGAATGCGTACGTTAGACTGACCCACTTACATTAAGTGTCACACTATGTGGCGGTTGTGTAATTATCCTTTTGACCGGAGTCTTCATGGCATCACGGTGTGGATTGTCATGCTTTGACACTATTGAGATTTCTCCTAACCACGGGGCGATCATGCGGTAGTGATTGGGTATGATATTGAAGCATGCGGAGTATACATGATTGGTCGTCCGGGAATCGCGTATCCTATGATTGGGATCGAATATCCGAAATGGCCTTCTTATAAGGAATGTCTAGCTCTCGAGAATCTTTGCAAAGCGGGAGTAAATGTGTTATTCCGAGAGAGCATGATATCCAGATTATAAGATACGATCGTTAATGTATTGACACTCGAGATACGATCGTATGGATATTGTTACAGCGATAGGATTGTAAGTTACACGGTAACTGCTTCACATGAAAGGTAGTAGTCATTGCTTTTGACTCTTCCGATAATTGGGGGTCACGGTGTGTTGCTAGACGCTATCCCGTGATCGTTAGGTATGAAGGGCATTTTAGTAAATTGCACTTTGTGTCTACGGCCAACATATTCGGAAGCCTATCGGGTCACACACATATGAACATCGAGTCGGATTAAAATGCGGTTATAGTTGATAACCAAATAAGGAAAGTTTATCTCTAGACTATAAAGGTTATAGTGGTAAATTAATATGGTGGTATTTATTTATTATGAATAAATAAAATACAAGATATTAATTATATTAATTAAAGAATATTCCGGGAGTAAATTTGTTGACTAATGGGGCGCCACTTTTGAGTGTATGAGATACACTTGGATTGTGACCTTTAATTAATAAAGATTGCCATAATATTAATATAAGATATTAATTGATTTTGAAAAATATATTTATGGTAATAAGATAATTATAAACAATATATGATATTGAAAAAATAAATTATAATTAAAGAGATAAATCAATCTAGTTGATTTTGCTTATTTTATTGGGAAAATGTTTTCTTCTCCTCCACACAGCATATGGGGCGCCACCTCCTCTATAAAAAGGAAGTGGGTGTCAAGCTCTTTTGTACATCACAATTGCAAGAGTTCATAATTCTTGTGTAAAATAGAGAGCCTTCGATAGTGAGTTTGTGAGGGAAGAAAAGGTCCGGTCTAGCAGCCGGAGTTTTTCCGATAGCAATCCAAGGAGGATTCCGGCGAGGGGTTCGTGTGGATAGCGATAGAGGCCGGACACGTGGACGGCTTGCGCATTGAACTACTCTCCGTTGGCGGTCAAAGCGACGATCTTATAGATCATCTGAGGTATAACCGTCAAACTACTTAACGTGTTTATTGCATTAAACGAAGAACGATCTAGAAAAGGAAATCAAAATTTTAAATTCCGCTGCGTTAAACTAGTGATTTCCTAACAGTGGTATCGAGCCAGGTTTCGAGCTTAAGCAATAAGCATAATTTAATTGCGTAGTATTTAATCAATAGATGCATGATTTAAATCACGAAACGTTGAAACAAAAAAAAAATTAGGGTTCATGGGGGTCGGCCGACTGGCGGCGCCCCCCTCCCTCTACGGCGGCGGCGGTGGCCCTAGGGCTGCCGTCTGTCGACTGTCATCTTCCAATGGGGGAGATCGACCCTTTTAGTTTTGTGATATTTATTGTGCATAGATATCTCGTTTGTTTAGTTGTGTCATATGGCCAACCAATGGTTCAAATAGTTTGGACCATTGGGAAACCATATGGCATATTGGCATTTCCAAATTTTGATTTGGAATAGGCCTAGGCCTAGGCCACTTCCAAAATTTTGATTTTGGAAAGTGGCCAGGCCTAAACCAAAACTATTTGGCCTTTCCAAATATTTGATTTGGAATAGGCCTAGGCCCTTCCAAATATTTGATTTGGAATAGGCCTAGGCCTAGGCCACTTCCAAAATTTTGATTTTGGAAAGTGGCCAGGCCTAGACTAAAATAATTTGGCCTTTCCAAATATTTGATTTGGAATAGGCCTAGGCCCTTTTCAAATATTTGATTTGGAATAGGCCTAGGCCACTTCCAAAATTTTAATTTTGGAAAGTGGCCAGACC
>CM044902.1:19457330-19711327 GCA_024500145.1 Gentiana dahurica var. dahurica
ATAATATTAATATAAATATTAATTGATTTTGAAAAATAGATTTATGGTAATAAGATAATTATAATCAATATATGATATTGACAAAATAAATTATAATTAAAGAGATAAATCAATCTAGTTGATTTTCCTTATTTTATTGGAAAAAGGTTTTCTTCTCTTCACACACTTGGGGCGCCACCTCCTCTATAAAAAGGAAGTGGGTGTCAAGCTCTTTTGTACATCACAATTGCAAGAGTTCATAATTCTTGTGTAAAATAGAGAGCCTTCCATAGTGAGTTTGTGAGGGAAGAAAAGGTCCGGTCTAGCAGCCGGAGTTTTTCCGATAGCAATCCAAGGAGGATTCCGGCAAGGGGTTCGTGTGGATTAGCGATATAGGCCGGACACGTGGACGGCTTGCGCATTGAACTACTCTCCGTTGGCAGTCAAAGCGACGATCTTATAGATCATCTGAGGTATAACCGTCAAACTACTTAACGTGTTTATTGCATTAAACGAAGAACGATCTAGAAAAGGAAATCAAAATTTTAAATTCCGCTGCGTTAAACTAGTGATTTCCTAACAGATCGACGAGCTGAGACGGATGCGGGAGGAGCTTAGGGGGGCCACCAAGCTCAAGGATACAAAAATAAAGACTCTGCAACCCAACTCTTTGCTCAAGAGGCGGAGTTGAAGTCTTTGTCGGGCAAACTAGCCGAGGAGAGGAGGAGGAAAGAGCAGGAGGTCACTGATCTCCAAGCCAAGATGGCCGAGCTAGAAGCTATTATCCCCGCTCGGTGCACCGATGCTGTTCAAGAATACAAGGCCTCGGAGGACTTTGCCAAAGACTTAAAGGTGCTGCTTATTCCCGTTCTAAACCATGGTTATACCCAGGGGTGGAAAAGTCGATGATCCAGCATCCTTCCCTTGTGGTGGATAACTTTCCTAAGAAGGTTTATTACAAACCGGGAATGGGCGCGGCTTACAATGAGTGCGTCAGGGACTTTAAGGCTGGGGTGGACATTGTGTCCAACTATGCCGCCTGGCCTTCTGCTGCATCCGGCTCGGTTCCTCCATCCGAGCCTTCAAAGAATCCGACCTAAGACTCTTAGAGTTGTAGGAGGTTTTATTTTTGATTGAAATTTTTGTATTGTAACTTTTCCGGTAATGAAAAAAGCTCTTTTGTTGATGCATTTCTTTTTCGAGTTATCTTTCGTTTGTTATTATTGTTGATGGGGGTTGATGGAGTATGTTTCACCCCAGTATTCCATTCTTTAACCTACGGTTTTGGATGGAGTACTTGTGTGATTGTGAAAATATAAGGCCGAGCCCGTCTTGCGGAGCTCGGACACATTTAGGCCAGACAACAGATCAGAGCAAACTAGGTGAAGTTAGTGCTTACCTCGCAATCAGTGGTGACAGGTCAGAATGGTCTCTATTGGGTCGAGTATGGTCAGAATCGATTGACTTGTCATTTGGCAGATAGCGGTGAGATGGACCAGGTTAGTGTAGACTTCTCATTTTTAAAGCACGGCGAGCAGGGCCAGGTCGGACTGACTTCTCACATGAAAATTTTTAGGATGAGATGAACCAGGTTAGTACGGACTTCTCATTTTTAAAGCACGGCGAGCAGGGCCAGGTCGGACTGACTTCTCGCGTGAATTTGTTTTAGGATGAGCTGGGCCATGCTAGTGCTGACTTCTCATTTTTAAAGCACGGCGAGCAGGGCCAGGTTGGACTAACTTCTCATGTGAAAGTTTTTAGGACGAGCTGGGCCAGGCTAGTGCTGACTTCTCATTTTTAAAGCACTGCGAGCAGGGCCAGGTCAGACTGACTTCTCGCATGAAAGTTTTTAGGACGAGCTGGGCCAGGCTAGAGCTGACTTCTCATTTATAAAGCACGGCGAGCAAGGCCAGGCCGGACTGACTTCTTGCATGAAATTTTTTAGGACGAGCTGGGCCAGGCTAGTGCTGACTTCTCATTTTTAAAGCACGGCGAGTAGGGCCAGGTCGGACTGACTTCTCGCATGAAATTTTTTAGGGCAAGCTGGGCCAGGCTAGTGCTGACTTCTCATTTTTAAAGCACGGCGAGCAAGGCCACGTCGGACTGACTTCTCATGTGAAAGTATTTAGGACGAGCATTTATACACAATAGAGCAATGTAAGTAAGCATGCAACCATAATTCAAAATCTGAGCACTCCTAGAGTGAAATTTTTTGAACAAAGTACCAAATGTTTAAAGCTGATAACAAAACTAAGGAAAGACGAGCATAAAAATAGTGCAGAAATGAAACAGCAGATACAAGGACATGCCGGGCAATCAAGTTAAAATGACCCATTTTCCTTTGATTGTGGCCGCATAGTAGCTTCTGGTGACCTCCAGATCACCCTTGATCACGACCGAGCCATATGCGGTCGGGAACTTCAGACTGATGTGAGCCGGAGAGATTATGGCTTGGAGGTCGACGAGGGCAGGTCTCCCCAGGATGATGTTGTATGCTGATGAGGCCTTGACCACGGTATAACTAACCATGTGAGTCCTTCCCTCTAGCTCCTTTCCAAATGTTGTTGTGAGCCGCACCATTCCCATAGGATGGATGGAGGGACCGGCGAACCCAAACAATGGTGCCGAGACTGGAGTTAGCTCGGACTCCTTGAAATTCATCGCCTGAAAAGCTACAAAATAGAGAATGTTGACGGCGCTGCCGGTATCCACGCAAACCCTTTTTACCAGATTCTTATTCACCACCACTTAAATGACTAACCCTTCATTTTTGTAACCAACGGGAGCGGGTCTCTAGGACGTTAAATGACTGTCTAGGTAGTGGTTTGACCTCTTCTGTTCACCTGTGAGTTCTCAGGTCGAGCTTCAAGGCTGCCGACTTCTCCGAACGTGTTGCTGGGACCGCCCATGATAGTGTTGATGGTGTTGATCGGGCGGTTGTCTATCTATCGGTCTCCCTCCAGAGATCGGTCTCTTTTTATCTAGGGCTCTTGTCGTCCGCGATCTTGATTGAAATTCTTCTGCAGATAGTCTCGCCGACCCCGCCGTTCACCATACTCAGGTCGTTCCACGACCTCGTCCAACTTTTCTTCCGCAATTACTGCATCCACATCTCTTTGGAAATCCCTGCAACCCTCCAAATCATGCCCAGTATCATTATGGTATGTGCAGAATTTGCTTTGGTCCCTTTTTTCTAGGGGACTTCACAGCGGGGTAGGAGTTCATGCTAAACCCTTCCTCTCCATAATTGCAAGGACTTGTTCACGGGGCCTGTTCAGCGCTGGGAAATCCTGATGTTGTAAGGCAGGTTTCCTCTCGGACCGGCCTGTGGTTGAGCCGGGCGTGCGATCTCCAGATGATCTACTCTTCCTATCAAAAGTGTCCTTGGCCGTTTCCTTCTTGTCACCTGATCTTTCCAACTCTTGATTTAATCGGTTGGCATCCTCTCCTTGACAGTATTTTAATGCCACTTCCATGCATTCCTCCATAGATGTCGGGAGACGGCTGCTCAGCTTGGCGTACAACTTTCCTTCGCGTAGTCCTGCCACGAAAGAGGTGGTCCGAATGTGATCATCCGCCTCCCGAACTTGTAACGACTCTTCATTGAAACGCTTGAGGTACTGCATGACGGTCTCGTCTCGCTTTTGTTTGAGAGTAAACAAATCAGTAGCATTCATCTGAAAAGGCTTGGCCGTTATGAAGGTGTTAAGGAACATCTTCCCTAAGGTTTCAAAGTTGTAGACCGTTCTGGCTAGGATTTTCTTAAACCACTCTCGAGCTCGTCCCATGAGTAAAGCCGGAAATGCCTTCATCTCGTAAGGGGCGTAGTCGAGGTTCATGTGCGTGACTAGAATAGGTGATCCTGGGGGTCCTTGGTTCCGTCATAGGGCTCCAGCTTCAGGATCTTAAATTTCGTAGGTCGAGGGTAACTATCAAATTGCTCGGAGAAAGGGAATTCAAGAGTCAATTGCACCGCTCTTTTTCCTGCTATACAATCCAATTTGTCTCGAGCCGTATCCATCGCCTGTGGGACAACCAACTGTATGATTAAGTTCAATGAGAATGACGGATCACCCCTCTTGGCTCTTCTATGCCTGGGGAGAGAAGGGGTTTGCTGCCAGGACCCATCGTCGGGGTCATCCTCCTCGTCCAAATCTTGTTCGTTGGAGTTTCCCTCAGAGGGATCTCCTTGTTGCAGGTCCCGTTCCCGTGAATTTTCATCAAGTGGATCCTCTTCCTCCAAATCTTTCAGATCTTCATCTTCTTCATCCTTCTCTGCCAAGGCGGAATTAAGGATGGCCTCTTTGGTTGCACCATCAAGGGCTAGAAGCTGATCCACCAATGCTTGGTGGGTAGCATCAATGGCGATTTCCTCCTGTTGCGGGTTCTGGTTGTTTGCACCTGACTCCGTTGCGTCGTTGGCGTGGCTACCGTTAGCTGCTTGCTGTCTTGTGGTCACCATGTTGATCCTCAAATATGAGCAATTGTCAATGAAAGGGTCCTCCTTCTAGTGCCAATCGACGATGCTGGAAATCGTTGATTGATAAATCTAGGCTTTTCTTCTAATGACAATTGTCCAAAGCTTCAAGAACCACGAGAACTGTAAAATGAGGGGAGTTGTGGTGATTTAGAATGCACTTGAGGTGATACTTCTCAAGCTGCCTACATATCCAATCAGTGAATTGGAATCAAGTCTTCGTAGTTCCTTAAGGATTGTTTATATAGAGGGGCTTGTGCCCTAGCAGTTGCACGTGGCGTGTCCAAGGTGGGCTCTTATTGTCGTGTTCCCTAAGAAAAAGATAATGCTGATTTGATCCCCTTCATTTTAGGAGATAATTATGGAATATTTGAATATCAGAATCAGAGTAGTTATGATTAGGATTCTTTCTGTATTTATCCGATTTGGTGCGTGCGTAAGAAGTGAGGTCCGAGATGGACTGAGGCCGACCTTACACTGATGTGTTGATCATGCCCTTGGCCGACCTGGGAAGGTTGGGAGAGAGTGGCTGAGCTCGGGCAGCTCAGGTACTGGGGGGCTCTGTCCCGTAAAGGAGACTTCTCTCTATCCTTATTTATTGTTGGATACGTGGCTAGATGCAGATCCGAGTCTTGTCAATTACGATTATGTATTTTCTTTCTTTTGCTAGAGGGACAATCGGACAAAGAGAATTTGCCGTATCTCATCTTAGCAATCATCAACTTAGGCAAGCATTTTCCTTTTTATAAAGCAATTCAAGACAATTATTTGCACGAGGACAATTTATTGCTGCACTGCATCAACCATACATCATATTGACGAAGCTAGAAATTCGTTTAGTTGGGTTACCACAGCTTAAAACTATATATTTTTATTTACAAATTTATTTAAGGGGATCGGAGCCTATATAAGTATTTTTTAATCAAAAAACTACATTTTTAACAACAATACTATATCGTTTTAATACTAAAAAATTGTATTACAGTGAGATCACATGACTGATAATGCGTAAAATATTACGGTTGTTTAGCGGTGGTTTCTGTAGTAGATATCTGGTTAATGTAATGAATAACTATGGTGTTAGCCGGTGGTGCACGGCGTTGAAATGGTGGTGAGTGGTGTATTGTAAGTAGTAAGTAGAGAGGATATTTGAGTAGAGTTTAGTTCTCTTTATTAATTTGCATCCCCTTTTTCTGTTACACAAGGTCTCCTTTTTTAGGAAGGAGGGAAAGTTATGGTTTAAGCTAGACAAATAAATATAATATAGCCGCGCCGCATAGTCTAACGGACGCTTCAGGTCGCCGTCCACGGGGTCGCATACTTTCTCCCTTGCCTCTAAGCCGCTTCCTCACTTATTCCCCTAAGGGTTTGTGCAGTCTCTGATGGACCTCTTTTTGGGTCGCAGATCGGCCCCCTGAGATTCTAGTGACCTTAAAGGTGTGAAGGATTTTGGCGGGGACCTGGATTCGGCGACCTCAACTTGAATGTCGTCGCGGACGCTATGGCCGCGCCTCATAATCCAACCTGGTGGCTAGATAAGCTTTATCCGATGATTCATAGGTGGCGGCACTATTTACGCACCCCAATACATGCAAATCCGCCTGTGATACATCATACAGAATCAATCTTTTAAAAGTCCGTTCTCGAGTAAAAATTTGACTTCTCAAAAGTTATTTCTCAAGTAAAAAAACGATTTATAAAAAATTAATTCTCACCTTCCATTTTCGTAAAATCAATTATTAACTCCAAAGATGACTTTCAAAATATTGATTTTAATATGCTTTATGTAAATTCGGGGAGATGTAAATAATATTTTTCCGTAAAAAAAAAAAATACTATTTCCAGACGCTGGGGAGGCCTCTCTGAGGCTGTAGAATGAAGGCCCCCTCCTTTCCATTATTGATCCATGCTTTTGGGAAAAAGCAAAGGGGAAACGTGACCTCCGCTCCGGCGACTATTAAAAATATCAAGTAAGCAATGCAACTGCGACACAGTCCATGGCAAGGTACTGTGATATTATCCCCTCTTATTTTTTATTTAGCTTTTGGGAAATTAGGTTTAATCCAGTTTAGGGGAGTTTATTGGTTTTTACATACGCACCCTTATCCTGATCACTTATTGGTTTTTAATCATGTCTTGTTTATTTGGTTGTAAATGGAAGAAAACTAATTGCGTTGTTGTTTTTCTAAACCCAATATCTCTCCTACATTATTAAAATTAGGCGATCAACTACCCATTCCGTTTTTAACTATCATTTTTCAGAATTAGATCACTATTATATGTCATTTTAAAATAACATTCAACTTTTATTATTTTTCCCACGGTTACAACACAATTTTTTTTTTTTTACTCCTAACGGGGTTCGAACACCGGTAGTCATACCAGATTATAATCAAACTCAACACTAGACCGATTCACCTTGTGCTCCAAAATAATAGCTAAACAATATATTTACATCTCCTATAAAAAAACATTTTTCAATGCAAAAAAACTCCAAAAGTCAATTTGCACCAATGAAAACAACAAGAGGAGTACTATATATAATACTCCAATTAGCAAGAGCAGGGCCGGCCTTCGTTTTTATTGGGCTTAAGATCAAGTCCCCGAATTGGCCTTTTAGTTGAAATTGTTTTTTTTAAAAACATACTTATTGTTAGTTATTTTATCATAAATAACTATTTTGGTTATCGTTTGCATACGAGTTGCCGTACGAATTAATGTTATCGCAACGAAAAGGGTTTCGACCTGCCCGGTCAGGTCGCGGTGGGTCTAGGGGGCAGCATCAGTGCATGCATCAGTTCATGAAGGGAATGCATTTTTGGATTTTCAGATACATGCATTTTCGAGCTGATATGTACTTATCCTTTCGTGTAAGGGTTGCATTCTTTCATCCGGTAAACAGTAACAACCCTACCCTTTCATGCAAGGAGTACCCTCCATTCGTTTATGGGGTACTGACAACCTATAAAAGGCATAAGTATGCAGACGAAAATTCATAAGTTTGACAACATCATCAGAAAAACTTTGAGTGTCATCGGATTTGATTTAAACAAGTCACTGTTTGAATCAAACACCCCCATTATATCTTGAAAGAGATTTTCATTTGATCCCTTAGTGACAAATCGTGTGGGACGAAACATCTCTTAAAAGACAACGTTATTAACATGCCTTGGAGTTTCTAATTCTCAGTCAAAAATCCTAAGTACTGCATTTTTTCCAACACTTATCGTGTTTTTAACATCCGTAAATGCAAAAAATTAATAAAACTGTTTGTATGTCTATTTTTTTGGGTAAATATTTTTATTGGGGCCTTTATCAATTAGAGTAAAAAAAAGTTGGGCCTTTATCAAAAAAGAAAGTTAACATATTATATTAGGTTGGATCGGATTAAATCTACACGAATTTTCTTTTCTTTTAGCGAAACATATAACGTTGGGCCCTCTGACACCGTTGGGCTTAAGACCCGGGTCTCGCGGGCCTTAGCATAGGGCCGGCCATGAGCAAGAGATAAACATCATTTATTGAGTGTGAATATATTCAAAATATCTAAGGACAATTTCGTTATTTTATACTCTATTTTATATATATTAACAACTTTCTTAATCTGTGTGAACATACCGAAAACGACCGTTTAAAAAAAGGGAGGGAGTATAGCATTCGATCCACTTTTAAAAATCACAATTCTTTCACCAATTTTTTTCTTTCCTCATTCACACTCTTTTAATATCTCATTTGATATATTTTTGATCGATTTTCCTAAAAACCCTCATACCTTATGAATTTTGGAGAAAATTTCAATGGATGAACCACTTGATGTCTATATTCCACAACCCAATGTTAAAGAGGATCAATAAACTCAGCTAAATTTTTTTTTTTTGGGTATATGATTTTCTTTGTGAAGTGTGGATTGTCTTTCTGACTGAATATTGGTTTGGTGTGTGACTTCTTAAAAATCAAAGTTATTATCTTACTTCCAACTGACATGAAAAAAATGAAAACTTACGCCATGTCCAGGGCCGGCTCTGACATTTTTTGGGCTTAAGGCCAAATCCCCGAATTGAGTTTTTTAGTTATACTTATCGCGTTTTTAACATCCGTAAATACAAAATTCATTTTAATGATAGCCTCAAAACATGACTACAATGTAGTCTTTTCTAGCATATTTAGATACAAAAACCAAATTCATACATATACACAAAACATACTTACATATACTATTTCAAGATCGCTATTGCAACACATTTAAAGGTGAAATCACTAATCTGAGTGGTGAAATCACTAATCTGAGTGGTGAAATCACTAATCTGAGTAGAATTGTCAACTACTATAGTTTTCCAAACAAAAAATTAATGAAACTTGTTTGTGTTAGATATTTTTTCATAAATAAATGTTTTGATTATCGTTTGCATACAAGTTGCTGTACGAATTAATATTATCGAAACGAAACGGGGTTCGACCTGTGGGTGGGTCGAGGGGGCAGAGCCCCTTCGCAAGGGTCGAGGGGGCAGCGCCATCTTGTGCGGGTTCGGGGGCAACACCCCCGAAACCTAAACCAATACATGCATCAGTTCATGAAGGGATATGCATTTTTGAATCCATGCTCCTTTTCAGATTCTGAATTTCGAGCTAATGCACCTCTGCTTGCGAAGGGTGATAACCCTTACCCCTTCGTGTAGGAACACCTCAATTCGAATTGGGCTTCCTTCAACCTATATAGAGGCATAGTATGCATACGGATTTTACACAAGTTTGAAAGCATCATCAGACCAAAAACTTGAGTGTCCTCGGGTTTGATTCAAACAAGTCACTGTTTGAATCAAACACCTCCATTGTATCCTGAGAGAGATTTTCGTTTGATCCCTAAGTGACATTCGAGAAGGACAAAATATCTCTTAAAAGATAACGCTTTGCGTGCCTTGGAGTCTTCTACAATTTCTGTCAAATTCTTAATCATCAAAATTTTCCAACTGTTTGTATGTCTAAATTTTTTTTGGGCCAAGTAAATTTTTTTTTATTGGGACCTTTATCGATTGGAGTAAAAAAAAAATTGGGCCTTTATCAAAAAAAAATAAATTATATTAGGTTGGATCGGATTGAATATACACGGATTTTTTTTATAGCGAAACATGTACCGTTGGGCCCTCCCGGCACCGTTGGGCCTAAGAAAGGCGTCTCTCCGGCCTCACATGAGGGCCGGCCCTGGTCATGTCAAACAAAGATCGACCTGCTTCACGTTGATGTTGTTGAAACATATTGTTATAACAGAACCGTCAGGGATCCAAATGGATTGCAATAATCAAGAATAAACGAGAAAGCGTAAATCACACAAGAAACAATAACACAAGTTTTAACGTGGTTTTTGGCAATATGCCGACTAGTCCACGGGCAGAAACGCGGAGATTATATTATCACTGGAGATTTTAAAGACTCTACAATTGCATACGCAATTGCTGCTGATACTGACGCTACTGCTTCTGCAAATATTCTGGGTTACAACAGATGAGTATTTATAGTCACAAAACCTTAGACCTAGCCGCCATAAAGACATACTAGCAGATTGATAAAATACCCCAGATATGAACTCAGAACTCAGCTAACTCCACCAGACATAACCTGCTGATATTTGCCCTGCTAACATTGCCCAGCTGATCTTGCCCCTACTGACATTGCCATGTTGGCCTTGCCCTTACTGAGTACTCAGCTGACTTAGTACTCAGTCAAATCAGATGTATAACCAAATGTACTGTACCAGATGCATTCGTCAATGCCAGATGTACTGTACTAAATTCCTCCTCTTTCTTCAGACTTAACATCCTCAGGTGTGATTCCTCCAGATGAGAGTTAACTCCAGATGAGAAACCAGCTTCAGATGAGAACCTCCCAGATTCAAATGAGATCCTCTGTTGTTAACAGATTCAGAATTGATTGAGTTGAGAATAGATGTGATCAACAAATTCAGACTTGATCACCAGACAAGATGTGATTACCAGATTCAGATGAATCACCTCAGTTGAGGACACTCTGTGGAGTTTTTCAGATTCAACTTCAACTAAACAGATTGCAGATTCTGATTCTGATTCTGAGCTGACTAGATGTGAACACAAAAAACTCTAGGTAAGACTTCTTTATATAAGACTTAACTCTAAATGAGAACTCCACCTCATGCAAGAATCTTTCAGATCAGATGAGACTCCAATTTAGACATTCACCAGATACTCGGCTGACTTCACTCAACTAAGGCTTCCAGACACAGATGTAGAACCAACATAGACTGTTCAACAGATTCACTAGATGCCATTCTGCTGACAGATGGACTCAGCTGACTCTTCAATCAGCCGACTTCCCAGAATTGAACATTCCACTACTCAGTTGACCTTCACTCAGCTGGTACTAGATCAGCAGGCCTTCACTCAGCCGACCTCAGATTTTGGTTCCACCAAATCCAGCTCTAGATTCTTCAGGTTTAGATGCACAACCAAGTGCCAGATTAGTGTTGACTATTCTCAGCAGAGTTCTGTAAAATCAGCTGAGTATAGACCTGAAGCTCCACCTGCTTGCCAACACTCCAGATTTAGATTCAGACCAGATTTGCATTCCCTTTACAACTGCTACTAGCACTAAACCAATTGCCCGATTGTCTGTACCTGTGCCAGATGCATTATGCCTTAGCTCTTGATTATAGAGAGATGCCCTAACATCCTCCAATGACACTGTGTCTCACCCAACAACAAAATACTGTACAAAATTCTCAGATGATGCTGGCAGTGATACCAACAAAAATAGAGCTGCATCCTCATCTTTGATCTTAACACCAATACTCCTTAAATCAAGAAATATTGTGTTCAGCTTTTCCAGATGATCTCTGAGAGGCATTCCTTCTTGCATCTTTAAACCGAACAGATGTTGCTTCATCAGTAACTTGTTGGTAAACGACTTTGTCATAAACAGACCCTCAAGCTTACGACACAGCCCTGTTGCTGAATCCTCTTCAGCAACTTCAGTGATAACATCATCAGACAAGCACAACAAAATCATTGAATGTGCTTTCTCCTCCCGATTGGCCATCTCAGCGTTTCCTGCATCCACCGCCTTTGGCAATGGAGCCAAAAGCCCTAGTTTCTTCAACAAAGCACGTATCTTGATTTGCCACAGATTGAAATTGTTCCTTCATGTGAATTTATCAATCTCTACATCCAACCCAGACATCTTGATCTCTCTGGAAAGCTAACGTTGATCCCAGAACCTACTATCAATTACGACCTTGGTGACAATCAACCTAACTCGAACAGATTTCAGATTGTCTGATGATAACATTGTCGCTCTGATACCAATTTGTTATAACAGGACCGTCAGGGAACCAAACGGATTTGCAATAATCAAGAATAAATGAGAAAGCGTAAATCACACAAGAAACAATAACACATGTTTTAACGTGGTTTCCGGAAATATGCCGATTAGTCCACGGGCAGAAACGGGGAGATTATATTATCACTGGATACGCAATTGTTGTTGATACTTACACTACTGCTTCTGCAAATAGTCTAGTTTAACATAGATGAGTATTTATAGTTACAAAACCCTAGACCTAGCCGCCATAAAGACATACTAGCATATTGACTAAAATACCCCAGATGTGAACTCAAAACTTAGCTGACTCCACCAGACATAACATGCTGATATTTGCCCAGCTGACATTACCTAGCCGACCTTGGTCCTGCTGACATTGCTATGATGGACTTTCCCTTGCTGAGTACTCAGCTGACTTAGTACTCAGTTAGATCAGATGAGAGGTCAAGTCACATTTTCTAACAATATCCACCTTGACTTGAACTCTCGTTCAACCAGATGTACTGTACTAGATGCATTCGTCAATGCCAGATGCACTGTACCAGATTCCTCCTCTTTCTACAGACTTAACAGCTTCACGCAAGATTCCTCCAGATGAGAAACTTCATATGAGAACCTCTCAAATTCAGATGAGATCCTCTGTTGTTAAGAGATTCAGACTTGATTAAGTTGAGAACAGATGTGATCAACTGATTCAGACTTGATCAGTAGACGAGAAGTGATTACCAAATTCAGATGTAATCACCTCAGTTGAGGACACTCTGCTGAGTTCTTTAGATTCAACTTCAACCAAACAGATTGCAGATTCAGACTTAGATTCATAGCTGACCAGATGTGAACAAAACAAACTCCAGGTAAGACTTCTCCAGATGAGACTTAACTCTAATTGAGAACTCCACCTCAGGCAAGAATCTCCCAGATCAGGTTATACTCTAATTCAGACGTGTTCACAAGATACTCGGCTAACTTCACTCAGCTGAGGCTTTCAGATACAGATGTAGAACCAACATAGAAATGTTCAATAGATTCAGCAGCTGCCTCTCTGACAGATGTACTCGGCTGACTCTTCACTCAGCCATCTTCCCATACTTGAACATTCCACTACTCAGTTGACCTTCACTCAGCTGGTACAAAATCGGCAGACCTTCACTTAGCCGACCTCAGATTTTGGTTCCACAAGATTCAGCTCTTGATTCTTCAGGTTCAATGCACAACCAAGTGCCAAATTAGTATTGACTGTTCTCAGCAGAGTTCTGCAAACTCAGCTGAGTATGGACCTAAAGCTCTACCTGCACTCCAACACTCTAGATTCAGATTCAGACCCGATTTGCATTCTATTTGTAACTGCTACTAGAAACTAAACCAATAGCCCGATTGTCTGAACTTGTGCCAGCTGCATTATGCCTTAGCTCTTGATTATGGAGAGATGCCCTAACATCCTCCAATGGCACTGTGTCTCTCCCAACAACCAAAGACTGCACAAAATTCTCATATGATGCTGGCAGTGATACCAGCAAAATTAGAGCTGCATCCTCATCTTCGATCTTAACACCAATACTCCTTAAATCAAGCAATATTATGTCCATCTTTTCCAAATGATCTCTGAGAGGCATTCCTTCATGCATCTTTAAACTGAACAGACGTTGCTTCATCAGCAACTTGTTGGTCAACGACTTTGTCATATACAGACTCTTAGGCTTACGCCACAGCCCTGCTGCTGAATCCTCTTCAGCAACTTCACTGATAACATCATCAGACAAGCACAACAAAATCATTGAATGTGATTTCTCCTCTAGATTGGCCTTCTCAGCGTTTCCTACATCCACCGCCTTTGTCAATGAAGCCCAAAGCCCTAGTTTCTTCAATAGAGCACGCATCTTGATTTGCCACAAATTGAAATTGTTCCTTCCTGTGAATTTATCAATCTCTACATCCAACCCAGACATCTTCTTCTCGCTGGAAAGCTTACATTGATCCCAGAACCTAGCATCAATTATGACCTTGGTGACAATCAAACTAACTCAAACAGATTTTGGATTCCCTAATGACAACCTTGTCGCTCTGATACCAGTTTGTTATAACAGGACCGTCAGGGATCCAAATAGATTGCAATAATCAAGAATAAACGAGAAAGCATAAATCACACAAGAAAAAATAACAGAGGTTTTAACGTTGTTTCTGGTAAAATGCCGACTAGTCCACAGGCAGAAACAGGGAGATTGTATTATCACTGGAGATTTTACAGACACTGCAATTGTATACGCAATTGCTGCTTGTGGGTCCCAGAGAAGGGTAAAAGTATAGTCAGGGGGTGAATGACTATACTGGAGTTTCAAAAACTTTTCTTGTTTTAAAAGCTTTTGGGCAGCCGATAAGTCCCTTCTTTTAATACTGTTTCAAAGCAGGATATGCAAACACAGATATAGTATGCAATAAAATAAAGTGTTGTAAAGTAAAATGTTGAAAGTAAATAGACACAAAAGTTTATAGTGGTTCAGGGTGGTGGAATCCCTTAATCCACTCTTCTCCTGTGATGATTGGAGGAATTCACTATTGTTTTTCACCAATACAATAGTAAGATTTTCCTTGGCTACACAAGCTTCACAATCTTCAAGACTATCACTCCTTGGCTTCAAAAGCTTCAGTGACTCAGTCTTCAACACACTGCTCCTTGGGAACTAATCCTTCAGCAGCTATCACAAAGGGTTGCAACTCCTTCTCAGATTTCTCTAATTCAGTTGCTGCAAACTGGTGTGAATTGGATTCACAGATTCATTGATCAATCTCAGTGCTTGATTTGTAATTTGAGCTTAGATTTCTGAGTTGATCTCTAGATGTGTCCTTTCATGTTTCAGATAGAAGGTTCAGGATTTTGACAGAGTTTTTGTTTGTTCTTCTATATTGCAAATGTTGTATTTCCTGTCTGTCAATGCCTTCTATTTATAGCGTTGATAATCCTTTATTTGAATTTCTGTCCGTTGGCTTTTTGATGTGGGGAATATTCCTTGATTTAATTCTTGATTCCCCCTTGACTATATCCTCATTGATTTCAGTGATCCGGATTTTTATTCAAACGTCCATCATAAAATCCATCCTTGATTGATTCTGCATTTAATGCTTGATGTTATGAATCTTCCTTATTTTTCATGTTCTGAATGAGTATAGGTGATATACCTTACTCAACTGTTCCTTCACTTGGTTGTTGTGTCATCAGTGGAGTAGACATGCTGACTGAGCTGATGTGCTTCTTTTTTTCACTGGTACTGCTTACTCAGCCAATAGATAGTTTACTTTGCTAGTTCATTGCTTTCTTTCTTTCCTTGATTTTACAAGAGTACTTGTACTTCACTGATCCTTGATTTGTATGAGATCAATGTACACCATATTTAAATAATGAATTTCATCACTTGTAAGTTAACTTAAACTTATCCATGGTCATCACAGACTTCCCTGGTTATAAGTCAGTCAATATGTCTTCATGCTTCTCTGCTGGTACTTGGCTGCCTTTACTCTGCTGAATTTTTGTTTCACTCAACCATCCTACCAACTAGTACAATACTTGTCTGACTTAACTTATACAACATGTCAGACTCTAAGTAAAGACTTATACATAGATTTCTAACTTATTTCAGGCTTGCTATAACAGCTAGTATGACCATCATCAAAACATAATAAAATGTTCCTAACAATTTCCCCTATTTTGATGATGCCAAAACCCTCATAAGCCTGAACATAAGTATGCAATTTTTTCATAATAAAACAAAATAAAACTCAGCAATTTTATTCATCCATTGAGGGCAATAGAAAGATATTGAAAGTCAAAAATTATTCAAAGGCAAGAATTTATTAAAGGACTACTTCTTCTCTTCAAACCTGATGCCCTTGCCTTTGATGTCCTTACACTTGCCTGTTGGGCTTCCCTTTCCAATGGAGGTTTCAGGCTTACTGCTACCTTCCCCCTTTTTGGCAGCACCATACCTGTCTTCCAGAATCTTGTTTATTGCCTCATAGACTTGGATGAGTGTATTGATCTGCTTCCCTGACTCATCTAAAATGCTATCAAGAGTCTGAATTTGAAGAGTATGCTCATTCAGAGTGTCAACCAAGGGTTTGAGTTTGTCATCAAGCAATCCAGCTAGATGCTCTAAATTTGATTGGACATGATGGGGAATTAAATGCTGCAGGTTGCAGAGTAAGTATCCTTGCCTCTCCATTACTGCATCTTGAACTTTGATATGGCTGATTAGAGCTTCAAGCTTGTGATGCATGGAGGTTTCATTGCTTCTTAGTGCATTTTTGAGATTTTGTCCGCTCAAGATCGCTTTCCATGTCCACAATCAGTGGATTAATATCCAGATAGAATGATCTGTCTGGATCCTCTTCTGCTGGTTCAGAAGTCTCAGCTGGTTCCTCCTCCTCATTTTTCTCTTCCTCTCATTCTTTTTCTTCTTCTTTTTCTTCAATCTCATGATCAGAGAGATTGAGGGGGTTGTCCTTCATTTTTAAGTCCTTGTGAGGACTGCTCTGCTTCTTCAGGTGCTAGAGTCTCAATTCCTTCTACTGGTATTCCCTCTTGGTCAAAGCTTAGGGACTTTTCAGGCTCAACAGAGTGAGTTTGATCAGTTGGCTCACTCGGCTATTTTTCAACTTTGTTGGTGCTCCTGAGAATTACTTCCTGGAGCGTCAAGTCATCATCATTTAAATCAAACATGTCTTGATCATTCTCAAGATGATCACTTTCCTTCTGTTCTTCTTCGTCTTCTTCATCTTCAGTATCCTCTCTCTTCCTCAATATCATCTTCTTGATGGAGTAAGGTAGTATCCTTCTTCATCTTCTTTCAGATAAAGTTCTTCTTCCTGGTTCTCTTCATCATCACTTATCTGAACGGGGTTATCCACATTACTGGTAGACTTCCTTATGGTGCTTGTACTGTTTGGGATCTGGTCCGTCTCTAATCATTGACTGCTGCTTGTAGGTTGCTTTCTTTTTCTTCCAGTTGTGGGTTGTGGTTTTTGGGAGGCCTTAACATAGGTAAACATTACATTGGCCTTATGTAAGGGATGCAGGTGGATGGGTTTCACTTTTGATTGATCGAACAAATGTTGGAGAGGAATCTCATACGATTTCCTTTCCCAGAATTCACCTTTCTTTTGCTTGCCTCCATTTGCTGGCCGACCTCCTAGATCAATTTCCTTTTGGATTTGAGCCTGCAACCTGTTAAAGATAACTGTGACCATTGGAATGTAAGACCTTGGTAGATAATAGCTATCATTTTGACTCTAAGTTCTGTCATGTTTTCCATGAAGCCCTTCTTCCCTTCTATGTTCCTTGTGATTATAGGAGCAAACTCGGCAAATGGGCATTTGAGTGCTGATCTGGGAAAGTTGTATTTCTTTCCACTCTTCCTTGGGTTCTTGGCTATTTCAGTCCAGAACGCATTGATGTCGATTTGCATCTTCTTCACATCTACTGGGCCTGTGTTGGAAGGATGTAAGCATCTGTGGAGGAGACCTGGAGTGATAACCAGTTCTCGTCCAAACATTGTACTCATAATGCAATCTGGATCAGCCTTCTTTTTGCTGGGTATGAATTTTGTATTTTTCCAGAATGCAATCAGATTCTTATAGTAGATTCCTGAAATTGGGGGATTCAGGAATGTCATCAACCCTAAATTTGTGCAACCATCAACCAACCTCTGAGCTTGTGAGTCATTGTCATAGAAAGGTAGGTCGTGCTCAGGTCGGAAGAATGATCCAGTGATGATCGATTTTTCATAGTGTTTTTCAGTTTTAGTGTTTGTGAAAGATGAAGCCATTGTTTTGAGAGTTTGAATGAGGAAAATCTTATATTTTTCTGAGCAATTAGGGTTTTGAGAATGCAAGACGGCATAAAGAATTCTGAAAAACCTCTAAGTGTTGGTTATATAGGAGAAGTTTGATAGTGTGAATGCGGTTGAATATGGAAGGATTTGGTGAAGTAATGGCATGATTTTGTGTATATAAATCACGGTTTTTGATTGTAGTGGGAGAGTGGATTGAGGTATGTAATGATAAATCCCAAGAATCGAGGGGTTTCCGTCAATCCTTTGATTCAAAAATAACCTCCACGATTGAAGTAATATCCACGTGTGTAATCTTCCATAAATTAATGCTCCATAAATTCTTCGATTTTCCACATGTATAACATTGATTTTGTTCACACTTAACTTGGTTGTTTTCTCCAAGGTATTTCGCAGTGAAACTTGGTTGGTCACTACTCTGGTGTAGTGACTTCTTTACTGAGCTGCTGTATTAAACTGTTCCTAACAATTTGTGAAGTGAACTTTGCTATTTACCAGTGCTTTACCTACCAAGTGAGCGCACCCAAAATAGAAAAGGTTTAGTCAGCTGGTGAAGTCACTCTACTGATTACTCCAGTTAGCAGATCTTTATAACTTAATCAATTTCAATCATCCCTAACTCATTTCTCAACTTACAAAATATTTCATGACTGAGTGGTTTTGTGAAAATATTATCCAATTGATCTTCAGTTGTTATGTATCTTAAGATAACATCTCCTTTTTCAACATGATCTCTGATAAAGTGATGTCTCACAACAATATGCTTTGTTCTACAGTGTATTACTGGATTCTCAGTAATAGATATTGCACTTGTATTATCACACATAATTGGAATTGTCTTCTCCTCTATTCCATAGTCCCTTAGCTGCTGTCTGATCCACAACACTTGTGCACAGCAGCTGCCTGCTGCTGTATATTCTGCTTCAGCTGTTGAAGTGGATATAGAATTTTGCTTTTTGTTAAACCGTGATACTAGTCTGCTGCCTAACATCTGACAAGTTCCTGATGTGCTTTTTCTATCAATCTTGCATCCAGCATAATCTGAGTCTGAATATGATATCAACTTGAATCCACCATCTTTTGGATACCAAATTCTTACATTGATTGTTTGCTTCAGATATTTAATGATCCTCTTGGCTGCTAGTAAGTAAGATTCCTTAGGTTGAGCTTGGAATCTTGCACAAACTCCTACTGCAAATGCCATATTAGGTCTTCTTGCAGTTAAATAGAGTAGAGATCCAATAATTGCTTTATATAACTTTTGATCAACATCTTTTCCATTTTCATCTTTCCCAAGAATAACTCTTGCACACATTGGTGTGTTTGATGTGGCTCTTGTATCCATACCATATTTGTGTATCAGGTCCTTTGTGTAGTGGGCTTGATTTATAAAAATGCCATTTTCCATTTGCTTCACTTGTAAACCAAGAAAGTAATTGAGCTCTCCCATCATACTCATTTGAAATTTTCTTTTCATCAGATTTGCAAATTTCTCAAACAGCTTTTCATCTTATGATCCAAAGATGATGTCATC
This sequence comes from Gentiana dahurica var. dahurica, assembly GCA_024500145.1. Lineage (NCBI taxonomy): Eukaryota > Viridiplantae > Streptophyta > Magnoliopsida > Gentianales > Gentianaceae > Gentiana > Gentiana dahurica. The sequence continues at coordinate 19,476,508 of CM044902.1, forward strand.
AACATAGATCTGAACTAACAAAGTGCTTGTTCCTTCTTCTAGCTTGAAAAGATTCTTGTCAATAGTCCCTTTGTTGATTCCATTGTTGATTAAGAATTGTGACAGAGTCTCATACCAGGCTCTAGGTGCCTATTTGAGTCCATATAGTGCCTTTTTGAGCTTGTATACTTTATCTTCCTTCCCTTTGAGTTGGAAACCAGGGGGTTGTTCCACATATACTTCTTCTTCTCGAGGTCCATTCAAAAATGCACTTTTGACATCCATTTGATATACTTTGAAATCCTTGTGTGCTACAAAAGCTAGAAAGTCTGATTGCTTCCAATCTTGCTACTAGTGCAAAGGTTTCATCATAGTCTATGCCTTCAGCTTGAGAGTATCCCTTCACAACTAGTCTTGCTTTGTTTCTGACAACAGTTCCTTGTTCACCCATTTTGTTTCTGAATACCCATTTTGTTCCAATGATGTTTGGCATGTATGGTCTATCAACAAGTTCCCAGACCTCATTTCTCTCAAATTCATTGATCTCTTCTTGCATGGTTGTAATCCAATCAGCATCCTGAATTGCATCATCTATTGTTTTGGGTTCCACATGTGATTAAAAACAAGTTAGCATACTTTCCAGTTGTCTTCTGGTTCTAACTCCTGTATGAATGTCTCCAATGACTTGTTCTTCAGGATGATCTCTCAGCCAATTCAAATCAGGTTGAAGTTGCTCTTGATTTGGTTCTTTCACAGCTCTTGCTTGTGCATCAACTTCATGACCTTGTGTTGGTGCCTCTTGTGTTGTATTGACTGGTACATCATCTTGATTGCCAAAAGGTGTGATCCAAAATGGTAGCTGGTACTGTTTTATTCATATAGACTTGTCCTTGTGCAGCTTCTTCTTCGAAGTTGTGTAAGCTTTCACCATTTGTGTTTGGTTCAGCAAAAACTACATGAATTGATTCTTCAATCACCAAGGTTCTTTTGTTGAGTACTTTGAATGATTTGCTTGTTTCTGGGTATCCCATGAAGATTGCTTCATCAGCTTTTTCATCAAAAGTATGTAGTTGATTCATGTTCAAAACAAAACATTTAGATCCAAACATATGTAAATGTGAAATATTACGTTTTCTTCCATTCCAAATTTCATATGGTGTTTTTCCATGGTGTTTAATGATGATAGATCAGTTTTGAGTATAGCATGTTGTATTTGCTTCTTCAGCCCAAAGTATCTTTGGTAAGCTTGCTTCAATTATCATGGTTCTAACTGCTTCTTTGACTGTTCTGTTTCTTCATTCTGCTACATCATTTTGTTGTGGAGTCCTTGCTGCTGATAGTTGATATAGTACACCATTTTCTTCACAATAAGATCTGATCACTTCATTTAGGAATTCTTTTCCTCTGTCTGATCTTATCTTGATGATCTTCAACTCCTTTTCATTTTGTATTCTTCTCAACAAATCTGGTAGCTTATTGAGTGGCTCTCTTTTCTTGTTCATGAATATGGTCCAAGTGAATTTGAAAAAGTCATCCACCACCACTAGAGTGTACTTATTTCCACTTACACTTACTGGTGTGACTGGTCCAAAAATATCCATATGCAAAAGATGTAAGCTCATTGTTGTTGACTGGTGGGGTTTTGACTTGAAAGAGTTCTTAATCTGCTTCCCTTTCTGACATGCATCACAAAAGCTTTATTTCTTGAATGTGATGTCTAAAAGGCCTTCAACTAGCTTGTTCTTTGAAAATTTTTTGATGGTCTTGAAGTTGAGATGGTTCAATCTTCTATGCCAAATCCAGTTGGTTGATTGTTTATTCTTGACAAGCAGACATGTTTCTGCTTTTGCTGTCTTCCAATCCAGCACATACACGTTGTCTTCTCTTTTTACTGCAAGTACAACTATACTGGTTTGATTGTGAATCACTTTGCATCCTTCTCTGTTGAAATGCACATTGTAGCATTTGTCACAGAACTGACTGATGCTTAGAAGATTGAAGTTCAATCACTTAACATAAGCCACATTCTGAATCTTCAAATTATTCTTGAACATTGTGCCTTCCCCCTTAATTTTTCCGAGGTTTCCTTCGCATCCAAATGTAACTTTGGGTCCATCAAAAGCTTTAAAGTTTGTCAACCACCCTTTGCTCCCTGTCATATGTCTGGAACATCCACTGTCTATGTACCAAACATCAAACAAAACAAATTAAGTATGTTTAGGTACCCAACACTATTTGGGACCATACCTGTTAGTAGTCATGTCTCACACTCCAAGTGTAAATCCAAAGGATCTTCTTCTTTGATGGTTGAAGTCATCAACCTCATAAGTATAAGGCATGGCAGAATACTTCTTCGTAGAATTATTCTAATACAATTCTCTTCCTTTAGGTGCATTTGCATTCTTTTTCACTGTCTAATATGCAGGAGGAAACATATTTACATACTTCTTTTTGTGTCCAGGGACATGCCTGGGTTGGTTTTTCCTAAACACATGTTGCATAGTATAAAATGGTTCTTCTTGTATTTTGGGTGCAACATTCAAATCATCTTCTGAAGGGTAAAGTCTCCCCTTACCTTTCAGTAAGCTTTTGCCTTTACTAGGCTGGTGAGATGATTTACTATGTTGTTTCACTACACTGGGTTTTGACTTTATTGGTGCATGATGAGTAGCTGAAACTATGGTCTGTCATTTTCTGAATTTGTCTCCAGCTTTGGTCCTTGATTCAGAATTGTGTTGTACATTGTTTCTTTTCTCATCTTGACTGTTGTAGCCAAGACCAGATCTGGATCCAAACCTTTTTGGGCGTTTGTAAGCTGGTGTATTAAGCGGTGCAGTGGTGCTCTTAACTGGTAGGGAAGTTTTCTCAGCTGGTCTGTCAACATCAGATAAGTGATCATCTTCTGCTTGTTGATCAGTTGAGTATCATTCCTTACTAGTTGATTCAGCTTTTAGTCCATGCAGTTCTTTCTTCAATCTTTTATTTCCCTTTCTCAGATTCTCACATTCTTGTTCTAGAATTTCATGATTTGTTTGAATTCTTCAAATTTACTCATGAGATTTTGAATTAGGTTTTTAGAATCTAATGGGAGAATAGAAGATTGTGCAGTGTCAGATGTGGATGCATTTGATGAGTATGAACTAGATATTACCTATGTATCTTCAATTTCTTTTGCCATCAAGCACAAACATGCTTTTTCATTGTCTAAGCTGGTGTCTCCTTCATTAGCTGAGTCATTGTCAGAGGGATCCTCATCATCTTCACTGCTGGTTTCAGCTTTCAGTTCCTTCTTGCCTTTTCTCTTATCTATAGACTTGTATCTCTTCTTGTCTTCAACTTATATTTCTCTGCAGGACAATCAGCCTTGATGTGTCCCTTCTTTTTGCAGTTGAAACCTTTGTACTCATCATCTTTTTTCTTGATGTCTTTGCCAGAGCTTGACTTTTTGTTTGATGATGAACTCCCTTTGAATTGTTTTTTCTTACTAAACCTGTCAAAACATTTAATCAGTAAAGCAATTTGTTCTTTTAGATCTTGTGTCTCTTTGCTGCTTGTATCAGCTATTTTGCTTTGTTGGGGTGCAACCAGTGCACTGGCCTTATGTGCCTCTGCCGGTGCACTGTCTTCACGGTATAACTCATATTCATGAGCCTTTAATTGAGACATCAGAGTCAAGGTATCAGTATTTGTAAGATTTATTGTGCCTCTAAGTATTGATTTGATGATCTTTCATCTTTCAGGTAGACCTCTCAATACTTTCAGACAAACTTCTTTCTGTGGGTATGTATGTCCAAGTTGCTGCAGTTCGCTGATGATTCTTGAAAATCTGTTATCCATTTGATCAATGGATTCACCAGTCTTCATCTTGAAGTTTTCAAATTTCTATTTTGCAATAGACAATTTGTTTTCTTTGACTGCCTCTGATCCTTCATTGATAAGTGCTTATTTATCCCACATCTCCTTTGTTGTTTTGCACTCTTTGATACTCATGAACATGTTACTATCAAGAGTCTTCAAGATCATGTCTTTTGGAACAGAGTCGAGATTTTCTCTTCTTCTATCATCCTTGGTCCAATCTTTCTTAAGTTTCTCTGTTTCATTTCCTTGATCTGCTCCTCTTGCTATCATAGTCATGATCTTGTTTGGGCCATCATTGACAACATCCAGCATCTCCTCATGAGTTGCTGCAAGATGAGATAGCCTTCTTATTTTGTATTCATCAAAATTATTAACATTGAATATGGTCACTTTAGACATGAAATTTGAGGAATCCCTAATCACAAATTGAAAACTACTTTGAAAATTTGTGATTTCCTTGTTACCAGAAATCAGATATGAACAAGTTCTGATACTAGGAACTCTGCTCTGATACCAATTGTTGGTCCCAGAGAAGGGTAAAAGTATAGTCATAAGGGGGGTGAATGACTATACTGGATTTTCAAAAACTTTTCTTGTCTTAAAAGCTTTTGGCAACGGATAAGTCCCTTCTTTTAATACTGTTTCAAAGTAGGTTATGCAAACACAGATATGGTATGCAATAAAATAAAGTGCTGTAAAGTAAAATACTGAAAGTAAATAGACACGAAATTTTATAGTGGTTCAGGGTGGTGTAATCACTTAATCCACTCTTCTCCTGTGATTCACTATTGTTTTTCACCAATACAATAGTAAGATTGTTCTTGGCTACACAAGCTTCACAATCTTTAAGACTATCACTCCTTGGCTTCAAAAGTTTGAGTGACTCAATCTTCAACACACTGCTCCTTGGGAACTAATCCTTCAGCAGCTATCACAAAGGGTTACAACTCCTTCTCAGATTTCTCTGATTCAATTGCTGCAAACTGGTGTGAATTGGATTCACAGATTAGTTGATCAATCTCAGTGCTTGATTTTGAATTGGAGCTCTGATTTCTGAGTTGATCTCTAGATGTGACTTTTTATGTTTCAGATAGAAGGCTTAGGATTTTGATAGAGTTTTTGCTTGTTCTTCTATATTGCAATCATTGTTTTTCCTGTCTGTCAATTCCTTCTATTTATAGCCTTGATAATCCTTGATTTGAATTTATGTCTGTTGGCTTTTTGATGTGGGGAATAATCCTTGATTTAATTCTTGATTCCCACTTGATTATATCCTCATTGATTTCAGGGATCCGGATTTTTATTCAAACATCCATCATAAAATCCGTCCTTGATTGATTCTACATGTACTGCTTGATCTTATGAATCTTCCTTATTTTTCACGTTCTGAATGAGTATTGTGATATACGTTACTCAGTTGTTCCTTCACTTGGCTGTTGTGTCATCAGTGGAGTAGATCTGCTGACTGAGTTGATGTGCTTCTTTTCTTCACTGGTATTTCTTACTCAGCCGATAGATAGTTTACTTTGCCGGTTCACTGCTTTCTTTCTTTCCTTGATTTTACAAGAGTACTTGTACTTCATTGATCCTTTATTTTTTTTGAGATCAGTGTACACCATATTTAAACAATGAATTTCATCACTTGTAAGTTAACTTAGACTTATCCAAGGTCATCATAGACTTCCATGGTTATATGTCAGTCCATATGTCTTCATGCTTCTCTGCTGGTACTTGGCTGCCTTTACTATGTTGCATTTCTGTTTCACTTAGCCATCCTACCAACTAGTATAATACTTCTCTGACTCAACTTATACAACATGTCAGACTCTAAGTAAAGACTTATACAGAGATTTCTAACTTATTTTAGGGTTGCTATAACAGCTAGTATGGCCATCATCAAAACATAATAAAATGTTCCTAACACTGTTGATACTGACGCTACTGCTTCTGCAAATATTCTAGGTTACAACCAATGAGTATTTATAGTCACAAAACCCTAGACCTATCCGCCATAAAGACATACTAGCAGATTGACTAAAATACCCAGATGTGAACTCAGAACTCAGCTGACTCCACCAGACATAACATGTTGATATTTTCCCTGCTGACATTGCCCAGCTGACCTTGCCCCTGCTAACATTTCCATGCTGGCCTTGCCCCGGCTTAGTACTCAGCTGACTTAGTACTCAGTTAGATTAGAAGAGAGGTCAAGTCACCTTTTCTCTCAATCTCCACCTTGACATGAACTCTTGTTCAAACAGATGTATAACCAGATATACTGTACCTGATACATTCGTCAATGCCGGATGTACTGTACCAGATTCCTCATCTTTCTTCAGACTTAACAGCTTCACGTGTGATCTCACCAAATGAGAGTTAACTCTATATGACAAACCAACTTCAGATAAGAACCTCCCAGATTCAGATGAGATCATATGCTCTTAATAGATTCAGACTTGATTGAGTTGAGAACATATGTGATCAACAGATTCAGACTGGATCACCAGACAAGATGTGATTACCAGATTCAGATGTAATCACCTCAGTTGAGGACACTCTGCTAAGTTCTTCAGATTCAACTTCAACTAAACAGATTGCAGATTCGGATTCTGACCTGAGTAGATGTGAACACAACAAACTCCAGGTAAGACTTCTCAAGATGAGACTTAACTCCAGATGAGAACTCCACCTCAGGAAAGAATCTCCCAGATCATATGAGAACCCAATTCAGACGTGTTCACCAGATACTTGGCTGACTTCACTCAGCTGAGGTTTCTAGACGCGGATATAGAACCAGCACAGACATGTTCAACATATTCAGCAGATGCCACTCTGCTGACAGATGGTCTCAGCTGATTCTTCACTCAGACGACTTCCCAGACTTAAACATTTCACTACTCAGTTGACCTTCACTCAACGGGTACTAGATCAACAGACCTTTACTCAGCCCACCCCATATTTTGGTTCCACCAGATTCAGCTCTTGATTCTTCAGGTTCAGATGCACAACCAATTGCCAGATTAGTGTTGACTATTCTCTACAGAGTTCTGCAAACTCAGCTGAGTATGGACCTGAATCCTCACCTACTTGCCAACACTCTTGATTCAAATTCACACCAAATTTGCATTCCCTTTTGCAACTTCTACAAGCAACTAAACCAATAGCCTGATTATTTGTATCTGTGCCAGCTGCATTATGCCTTAGCTCTTGATTATAGAGAGATGCCCTAACATCCTCCAATGACACTATGTCTCTCCCAACAACAAAAGACTGCACAAAATTCTCATATGATGCTGGTAGTGATACCAACAAAATTAGTGCTGCATCCTCATCTTCGATCTTAACACCAACACTCCTTAAATCAAGAAATATTGTTTCAGCTTTTCCAGATGATCTCTGAGAGGCATTCCTTCATGCATCTATAAACTGAACAGACGTTGCTATTGAAATAGTGTCCTAAACCCAATCGGGTTGGACCGGATCCGACCGGGTCAGATCATTTCTACCATTTCTTTATGTTTATATATATATATTAGATGACTTTTCTGTATTCATATATTTGTTCTTTTAAAGAACCAATTGTGAATTTTTATATGATAACGTCCTTGGTATTAAACTTTGATAGAGAAACCATGATATGTGATTATGGTTGATGAGATCTCTAATCATTTTAATAAGTTTGATACTTAAATGTCTATAGGCTGATGTACTATTAAACAGGACATTGATAGTACAAACAGGCTAGCACATATTAGATGTCTTATGTCTTTAGGGAAAAGATAGGTCTCATCTATCGAAGTGTAGAGACACTTGGACTGTACGTGGACATGTATTAGAGAATGCGTACGTTAGACTGACCCACTTACTTTAAGTGTCACACTATGTGGCGGTTGTGTAATTATCGTTTAGACCGGAGTCTTCATGGCATCACGGTGTGGATTGTCATACTTTGACACTATTGAGATTTCCCTTAGCCACGGGGCGATCAAGCGGTACTGATTGGGTGTGATATTGAAGCATGCGGAGTATACATGATTGGTCGTCCGGGAATCACGTATCCTATGATTGGGATCGAATATCCAAAATGGCCTTCTTATAAGGAATGTCTAGCTCTCGAGAAACTTTGTAAAGTGGGATTAAATGTGTTATTCCGAGAGAGCATGATATCCAGATATAAGATACGATCGTTAATGTATTGACACTCAAGATACGATCGTATGGATATTATTACAGCGATATGATTTATATGTGTAATATATATATGTGATATATACACATGTGTAAATTGATTTATGGTAATAAGATAAATATAGTCAATATAAGATATTGACAATATATTGGAAATATTTAATATAAGATATTGAATATTAATGAGATAAATCAATCAATTATATTTTCCTTATTTTACTAGTAAAAGGTTTTCTTCCTCTCCACTCCTATGGGGTGCCACTTTTACCTATAAATAGGAAGTGGGTGTCAAACTCTTTTGTACAACATAATTCCAAGAGCTAATTGTTCTAGAGAAAAATAGAGAGCTTCCTAGGAGAGTTTTATGAGGGAGGAAAAGTCGGTCTAGCAGCCGAGTTTTTCTAGTAGCAATCCAATGGTGGATTCCGGTGGGTTGTTCGTGTGGACTAGCGGTAAAGGCCGAACACTTGGGCGGCTCTATGCAGAACTACTCTCCTTAGACGGTCAAAGCGACGATCTTTTAGATCAAGCAAGATAACCACTGTCTTTAGCTTATTAATTTATTGCTTAAACGAAGTCGATCTTGGGTCGATAGGAAATAAATTTTTGAATTTCCACTGCGTTCCCGCGTAGAGTTCCAAGCAGTGGTAGCAGAGCGAGCTTCGAGCTTAAGGAATAAGCATGTTATTTTGCGTAGTTAATTTTATCGTTCTAATCACGTAATTAAAAGATGAAATATTTTTATTTGCAAAAACAATACACGAAAAGAAAACAAAAAAAAGGAGATCTGGTGGTGCTCGGTCGACTGGCGGCGACACCACCAGCGGCGGCGGCAGGGTATTTTGTGAAGGATCTCCAAATTTTTTAAGGATCTCCAAATTTTTGTTTTGTGTAATTTGTGATTCAATATGGTTCATAGTTGTGATTGGTAATTCCTCTTTTGTTTAGTTGTGTCATGTGGCTAACCAATGGTTCAAATAGTTTGGGTCATTGGGATGCCACATGACATTGAAATAATAATGGCCTTTCCAAACTCTGTTTGGAATAGGCCTAGGCCCTTTCCAAATATTTGATTTGGGAAAAGGCCTAGGTCTAGGCCAATTCCAAAATTTTAATTTTGGAAAGTGGCTAAGCATATTAACCAAAATATTGGCCTTTTCAAATTTTGTTTGGAATAGGCTTAGGCCCTTTTCAAAATCTTGATTTTGGAATGGGCCAAAGGTGATGCCTTTTGGTTTAGGAAACCAAAGGATCCCTTTTGATTATGAATCAAAAAGAAAGAAACAAAAGAGGCATAATTTTAGTTTTGATTTATTTTTGGAATAATTCCAATTAATTAAAATTAAAATTGAAATCGGTTTAAAATTAATAGTTAATTTTATTTCGATTAAAATCATTTAATTAATTAAATGTTAATTAGTTAATTGATTGGATAAAATTATTTGATAAATTAAACGTTAATTGATTAATTAAGACGCAAGTAGTTAAATTTTAATTTTATCTTTTTCATAAGATGTTATTGTATGGATTACATATAGTAGATATAATATGATTATATGGACCCCGATTGATCATGGACTCGACCGATAGGATAGATGTGAATGATTTAATTTTCTGTTGGTTAAAAAATTGTCCTAGGCCGTTATGAAGAACGTGACCTAGTTTATTTTCTGCATTTATCCCATTCCCGTTAGCTCCCCCCGTTTGCGGCGGGCGTATTTATTTTATTAGATAGGATTAAATGTAACAAGAATGGAGCAGAAGATGAAAACCAATGAAAGTAGAAAATAAAGATCCCATTAGAGAATGGAGCATTAAAAATCCTATTGGAGGTTGCAGCTACTTTTAGATTGTGACCCGCTGTTTCGTCAGTTTGTATTCGAAACCGCACCTAGGAAAAGTCCATGATCATACCGGTTACTTTACGCATTTATTTATTTTGTGCTTGTATTTATTTTATGTGATACGATAGATGCATGACTAGGCACGATCTAGATAAATGTGTAGGATGTATGTCTATGGAGATAGATATATTTGATGAGACCGTAATTAAATTAATTAAGTGAATTAATTTACGTAAATACTTCCACAACAAAAATCAAGTCGAAATATTGTCTCCCAATATTATAGCGATGGTGAAGAGCCCTTGTTCTGATCCAACTGATCGGCCCTCGTCGGGAGTTGACCTACCATGGATATATCGTCGTTATTGAGATATGATCGTATTAGATCTCACGAATATTGGGTTATGACTTGACTAGAGTATTGCGGTGATTGGCCCTCGTCAGGACCGTCTTATTATAGAGGCAAGGGGTTTACTACCACATAAAGATGTGTATTGTCAAAGAGTTGACTAGGCAACCACCAAGAGTCACATAAAGATGTGATTGGTAAGTGTTACATACCTTTCGAATTATTCCGGTTGATCGGCCCTCGTCGGGAATCAGGGTAACCAGATGGGATCTTGGCCACTAAAGATTTTTGAAAAAATTCTTGAAAGTCAATTGGGAGTAGTTGACTAGTGAGAGCAAAATCATAAATCAAAAGACCATTTTTGATTTTGCGTGTATAAACAACAACACTCTTTTATCTTTATTTTTATGTTGTAGTTTTAGCAAACTTTATATTTATGTTTTTATTCTCAATTAGTAAAACCAAATTATGACTGTTGCCTTTTGAGAAACGTTCTCAAATATGGTTAAGTAATTTTAATCCTTTTAAAATAAGCAATGACACGAGCAATCTCGTTATAGTAGTTAGAGACAAGGAGACTACATATTTGATGCAGTACTCCAAGACTTTAATTATTAATGAAAAGCGGAAGCTCATGACATTGGATACGATCCAATATGATTATTCAGTCATATGATGACAATTAATTCGAACGTTGGATAAGAATGACCACATCTAATTTTGGAAAGGTTGTTTTCCAATTCTAAGATTTAAGTATCGACTTAATTCTACCATTGCTTAAAGGTTAATTAAATAGTTAATGTTTTAAATACGATTTAAAAGGTTAAATAAACTATTTAATAAACTTTAGATTTTCTTTATGAAAGGAAATTAAAGACATAGCTCTTGTGATCTTTATTAAGTCTTATGAAGACTACAAGTGCTTAAAGGATTGAAAGGAAAGTTGGGGCATGTGCTTAAATAGAGAGCTTATCGAAGTCTCTATTCTAGGCAAGTGTGTTGAGATAAATCTATCTAAGTTCAAGTCAACTCTTAAATATATGATATCTTACGTGTGTGATTAAATTAGAAAGGTTAAATACAGATATGGAAGGTGAAGCAAACGTTGTAACACTTACCATATTCTGGATCTAGTAAACTGATAAGGGAACTAAATAAATGTTATTATGTTCCGGTTCTTATGAAGAACATACTTTCAGTTATTTGTTAGGATTTAGTAGACATTTTAATTGTAAAGAATAAATGTTATTCCGATAAAGTTGGAAAATCACTGAATCTAACATACTAGATCAATGTCACTAGATAGTTAATATGTGTGATGAAATCTCAACTAAATATTTGTGTGGCTGTTATTCTTGATATTTGTAGTTGTTCTTGATGTCGACTCTCTGGAAGATAAACGTATAATCAAATGTCATTCAGATGATGTCTGAACCATGTGATTATGAATCATGTGGGTGATACGTATCTTATCTAAAGATGACTAAAATACCCTTTTATAAAAAGGTTATAAATTCTAGAAAAATTGTCTAAAGCCTAAACATACCGATGTCTGTTGGCTTATGACAATTAATGCCACAAATAGTTGTTTGTTAATCTCTATGACTATTTTTAGAAACAGTCAAGTGTGCTCAGTGAAGTGCATAATTCAGAAAGCCCGAAAATTTTGAGCTATCACGGATATGAGATTGATGAACTACTTAGGAATTAATCTTCAATCGGATTGAAGTAATTAGTGCCTGAAGGGTGTTTCAGAAGTTGTCTGAAAAGGAATAAGATTCCCCTTGAAGGATACCATCTTTGGGATACGCAATTAGATTGTTTACCTAAAATGGAAACAACACCTTATATGATAAAGGTGTGACGCAAGCCTTGCGAAGTATCCCTTACCCGTTTCGGGATAGTGCCCTTATACTTAACCGAGTTCCAAAGAATAAAGGTTGAATAAATTCCATATTATATATGGAAGAGGATAATGTCGAATCTATCTTAACCAATGATTTGAAGTTGTCATAGGCAAAGTCAGAAAGGCTTGGAGCCTAGTACGACATATGCAACTTTGTGGAATATCTTAGCAAGTACACTAGATATTATTTACTCGTCCGTGGAGCAAAAGGTGTTTGTCTCCAAACATGCTGTCTTCTAGAGGAAGTGTTTCTTCCAAAAGAAACAGTGGGAGTAAATTAGATCTCAAAAGAGTTCGAGAACCACAAAGTTATATTCAACCAAAGGAACGTGAGCAGACGCCGAATAGAAATGAGGTGTAGAACACTGCTCAATGCAAACAAAAGTTATGTAAGTCTGTGGATAACCTTAAAGCCTGAAAGGGCTACTGGTATGTTCATCTTGAAGAATGAATATCTCACGACTTATGAAAGAATGTTTGAAAGGCAAGATTGAAAGATACAACCAGGAGCCATAATATCTGAATTAGATTCCATCAGTGACAACCAGGTTATGAACCTAGTCTGCCTTACCAAGAGGGAATGTCCCTGTAAGGCTGAGCCCAGTTCTATTCAGACTATGCTTGTTGTAACTTCGTATCATGGCTATATGATAGTGTTGAAGACGTTGGGCAGGAAGCTCGATGTTCATAGACGATGACATGATATGTAAGCCCACAAGATCCATTTATGGACTGAAACAAGTTTCTCTAGATGATTTTTTTGTTTGATAATCAAAGGAGTTTGATTTAGTCAAAAGAATGATATGCCCAATGTGAAAGAGGGATAAGTGGGAGTGTGTTACGATTTTTGAGTAAGGTATTAGATATCTCTCTCAGGAATCATCACCCCATGTCACAGTCAAATAATGTTTGGTAGTTCAAGATCTTTACGAAAGCACTTGGATTGGCAGTTCTTATTTTTGGAAATAAGAATCTATAGCGATAGATTTAACTGCTGTTAGATTATAGTTTACATATATAGATGTGATGCTAAAAGAGTTTAACATAGATCGTGACAGCGGAGACTGGTATCTGGTGTTCTCAAGATTTATCTATGTTAGGACGTTAGTCCTAAAGATAAGGTGAAAGATGATACTTATGGAAGGTTCCCTTTGCTACTGTAATAGGTTCTATCATAAGAGTTATGCTAGAGGTTCACACTCCATGAAGAGTCATGAGCAAGTATGAAAGTGATTCTAGTAGATGTCGAGAATATCCTTAAACAAGTTAAGGATGGTTTCCTAGTTTATTGAAACTTGGAAGTGAATAAATATAGATATACAGACGTGCATCCTAAGTCTTATGAAGGCTAGTGGGAGCTACAGTCTAGGTTTGCAATCACTTTGATTAAGTGAAACAGTGAGCTGGAAATGTTCTTGGCTATGGGTCATTGTAAACTCTACAACTTAGCCAAAACACAGTAGTGCCTTAGAGGCACAGCGGGAGCAGTACATGGATCTAAGAAGGTTCATTCCTAAACCTTATACGGTTCTTCCACCTTTTCTATATAGCTGATATAGTAAGTGGATTCATTGCTTGAAGCACGGACGACCAGGGTCTCGTCAGAGATCTGTGTATGTGTTAAGGCATTTCCTTTGGCTTGATCATTTGGAGCATGATATGAAGATAGTCTGAGTCCCCATGGATAGCGATTCGTTCATGGCTAGGGCTGGTTGCGAGTATTGCATGAGATTCTTGTGTTTCAACTTGGTCTTGTGTGTACGAGTGATCGGTTTTAGGCCAAGTGGGAGATTGTTGAAATAGTGTCCTAAACCCAATTGGGTTAGACCGGATCCGACCGGGCCAGATCATTTCTACTATTTCTTTATGTTTATACATATATTAGATGGCTTTTCTGTTGTCATATATTTGTTCTTTTAAAGAACCAATTGTGAATTGTGATATGACAACGTCCTTGGTATTAAACTGTGATAGAGAAACCAAGATAGGAGATTATGGTTGATGAGATCTCAAATCATTTTAATAAGTTTGATACTTAAATGTCTCTAGGCTGATGTACTATTAGACAACACATTGATAGTACAAACAGGCTAGCACGTATTAGATGTCTTCTGTCTGTAGGGCAAGGACAGATCTCGTCTATCGAAGTGTAAAGACACTTGGACTGTACGTGGACGTGTATTAGAGAATGCGTACGTTAGACTGACCCACTTACATTGTCACACTATGTGGCGGTTGTGTAATTATCCTTTAGACCGGAGTCTTCATGGCATCACGGTGTGGATTTTCATGCTTTGACAATTTTGAGATATCCCCTAGCCACGGGGCGATCATGCGGTAGTGATTGGTTGTGATATTGAAGCATGCGGAGTATACATGATTGGTCATTCGGGAATCGCGTATCCTATAATTAGGATCGAATATCCGAAATGGCCTTCTTATAAGGAATGTCCAGCTCTTGAGAATATTTGCAAAGTGGGAGTAAATGTGTTATTCCGAGAGAGCATGATATCCAGATTATAAGATACGATCGTTAATGTATCGACACTCGAGATACGATCGTATGGATATTATTACAGCGATATGATTGTAAGTTACACGGTAAATGTTTCACATGAAAGGTAGTAATCATTGCATTTGACTCTTCCGATGATTGGGGGTCACGGTGTGTTGCTAGACGCTATCCCGTGATCGTTAGGTATGAAGGGCATTTTCGTAAATTACACTTTGTGTCTACGGCCAACATATTCGGAAGCCAATCGGGTCACACACATATGAACATCTAGCCGGATTAAAATGTGGTTATAGATGATAACCAAATAAGGAAAGTTTATCTCATGCTATAAAGGTTATAGTGGTAAATTAATATGGTGGTATTTATTTATTATGAATAAATTAAATACAAGATATTAATTTTATTATATTAATTAAAGAATATTCCGGATGCCAAATCTTTGGCTAAAGGTGGCGCAATTTATGTGTATAAGATACACTTGGATTGTGCAATTTAATTAATGTTATTACCATATGTTAATATTAGATATTAATATTTATATATATGTTTGTGCGTGACTTGCACATATGATGTGCATGTGCACATTTTGTAGTAAAATAAATATATATGGATTTATATGTGTAATATATATCTGTGATTTATACACATGTGTAAATTGATTTATAGTAATAAGATAAATATAGTCAATATAAGATATTGACAATATATTGGAAATATTTAATAAAAGATATTGAATATTAATAAGATAAATCAATCAATTATTTTTTCCTTATTTTACTAGTAAAAGGTTTTCTTCCTCTCCACTCCTATGGGGCACCACTTTTACCTAGAAATAGGAAGTGGGTGTCAAGATCTTTTGTACATCATAATTCCAAGAGCTAATAGTTTTTGAGAAAAATAGAGAGCTTCCCAGGAGAGTTTTATGAGGGACGTAAAGTCGGTCTAGCAGCCGAGTTTTTCTAGTAGCAATCCAATGGTGGATTCCGGTGGGTTGTTCGTGTGCACTAGCGGTAGAGGCCGAACACTTGGGCGGCTCTATGCAGAACTACTCTCCTTAGACGGTCAAAGCATCGATCTTTTAGATCAAGCAAGCTAACCACCGTCTTTAGCGTATTTGTTTATTTCTTAAACGAAGTCGATCTTGGGTCGATGGGAAATAAATTTTTGAATTCCGCTGCGTCCCGTGTAGATTCCTAACAGTTGCTTCATCAGCAACTTGTTGGTCAAGACTTTTTCATATACAGACTCTCAAGCATACGCCACAGCCCTGCTGCTGAATCCTCTTCAGCAACTTCAGTGATAACATCATCAAACAAGCACGACAAAATCATTGAATGTGCTTTCTCCTCTAGATTGGCCAACTCAGCGCTTCCTGCATCCACCGCCTTTGTCAATGGAGCCCAAAGCCCTAGCTTCTTCAACAGAGCACGCATCTTGATTTGCCATAGATTGAAATTGTTCCTTCCTGTGAATTTATCAATCTTTACATCCAACCCAGACCTCTTGATAATGATGGAAGCTAACACTGATCCCAGAACCTTGCGTCAATTACGACCTTAGTGACAATCAACCTAACTTGAACAGATTTTGGATTCCATGATGATAACCTCGTCGCTCTAATACCAGTTTGTTATAACAGAACCGTCAGGAATCCAAACGGATTGCAATAATCAAGAATAAACGAGAAAGCATAAATCACACAAAAAACAATAACACATGTTTTAACGTGGATTCTGGCAATATGCCAACTATTCCAAGGACAGAAACAGAGAGATTATATTATCACTAGAGATTTTACAAACTCTGCAATTGCATACGCAATTGCTGCTGATACTGACGCTAGTGCTTCTGCAAATATTCTCGGTAACAGCAGATGAGTATTTATAGTCACAAACCCTAGACCTAGCCGCCATAAAGACATACTAACAGATTGACGAAAAGACCCCAGATGTGAACTCAGAACTCAGCTTACTCCACCAGACATAACCTACTGACATTTGCCCTGCTGACATTGCCCTGCTGACCTTGCCCCTCCTGACATTGCCATGCTGGCCTTGCCCCTGCTGAGTACTCAGCTGACTTAGTACTCAGTCAGATCAGATGAGAGATCAAGTCACATTTTCTAACAATCTCAACTTTGACTTGAACTCTCGGTCAAACATATGTATAACCAGATGTACTGTACCAGATGCATTCATCAATGCGAGATGTACTGTACCAGATTCCTCCTCTTTCTTCAGACTTAACTGCTTCAGGTGTGATTCCTTTAGAGATTAGTAACCAACTTCAGATGAGATCCTCTGCTGTTAAGAGGTTCAGACTTGATTGAATCTAGAACATATGTGATCAACAGATTCAAACTTGATCACCAAACAAGATGTGATTACCAGATTCAGATGTAATCACCTCAATTAAGGACACTCTGCTGAGTTCTTTAGAGTCAATTTCAACCAAACAGATTGCAGATTCTGATTCTGAGCAGACCAGTTGTAAACACAACAAACTTCAGGTAAGACTTCTCTAAATGAGACTTAACTCCAAATGAGAACTCTAACTCGGGCAAGAATCTCCCTGATCAGATGTTACTCCAATTCAGATGTGTTCACTAGATACTCGGCTGACTACACTCAGCTAAGGCTTCTAGACACAGATGTAAAACCAGCACAGACACGTTCAACAGATTCAGCAGATGCCACTTTGCTGACAGATGGACTCAACTGACTCTTCACTCACCCGACTTCCCAGACTTGAACATTCCACTACTCAGCTGACCTTCACTCAGCTGGTACAAGATCAGTAGACCTTCACTCAGCCGACCCTAGATTTTGGTTCCACCAGATTCAGCTCTTGATTCTTCAGATTCAGATGCACAACCAAGTGCCAGATTGGTGTTGACTGTTCTCAGTAGAGTTCTGCAAAATCTGTTGAGTATGGACCTGAAGCTCCGCCTACTTTCCAACACTCCAGTTTCAGATTTAGATCATATTTGCAATACCTTTGCAAATGCTACTAGCAACTAAACCAATAGCCCGATTGTCTATACATGTGCCAGTTGCATTATGCCTTAGCTCGTGATTGTGGAGAGTTGTCCTAACATCCTCCGATGACACAATGTCTCTCCCAACAACAAAAGACTGCACAAAATTCTCTTATGATGCTGGCAGTGATACCAACAAAATTAGAGCTGTATCCTCATCTTTGATCTTAACAAGATTACTCTTTAAATCAAGCAATATTGTGTTCAGCTTTTTCAGATGATCTCTGAGAGGCGTTCCCTCATGCATCTTTAAACTGAACAGACGTTGCATCATCAACAACTTGTTGGTCAACGACTTTGTCAGACTCTCAAGCTTACGCCACAGCCCTACTACTGAATCCTCTTCAGCAACTTCAGTGATAACATCACCAGACAAGCACAACAAAATCATTGAATTTGCTTTCTCCTCTAGATTGGTCATTTCAGCATTTCCTGCATCCACCGCCTTTGTTAATGGAGCCCAAAGCCCTAGTTCCTTCAACAGAGCACGTATCTTGATTTGCCACAGATTGAAATTGTTCCTTCCTGTGAATTTATCAATCTCTACATCCAACCCAGACATGTTGATCTCGCCGGAAAGCTAACGTTGATCCCAGAACCTAGCGTCAATTACGACCTTAGGTACAATCAACCTAACTCGAACAAATTTTGGATTCCCTGATGATTACCTCATCACTCTGATACCAGTTTGTTATAACAGGACTGTCAGGGATCCAAACGGATTTCCATAATCAAGAATAAATGAGAAAGCATAAATCAGACAAGAAACAATAACACGGGATTTAACGTGGTGTTCGGCAATATGCCGACTAGTCCACTGGAAGAAACGGGGAGATTATATTATCACTGGAGATTCTATAAACTCTGCAATTGCATACACAATTGCTGCTGATACTGACACTACTGCTTCCGCAAATATTCTTGGTTACAGCAGAAGAGTATTTATAGTCACAAAACCCTAGACTAGCCGCTATAAAGACATACTAGCTGATTGACTAAAATACCCCAGATGTGAACTCAGAACTCAGCTGACTCCAACAGACATAACCTGTTGATATTTTCCCTGCAGACATTGCCCCTGCTGACATTGCTCTGCTGGCCTTGCCCCTACTGAGTTCTCAGCTGACTTAGTACTCAGTCAGATCAGATGAGAGGTCAAGTCACCCGTCAGGGATCCAACAGATTTTAATAATCAAGAATAGACGAGAAAGCATAAATCACACAAGAAACAATAACACAGGATTTAACGTGGTTTCTGAAGATAAGCCGACTAGTCCACGGGCAGAAACATGGAGATTATATTATCACTGGAGATTTTACACACATTGCAATTGCATACACAATTGCTGCTGATACTGACGCTACTGATTCAGCAAATATTCTAGGTTACAACAGATGAGTATTTATAGTCACAAAACCCTAGACCTATCCGCCATAAAGACATACTAGCAGATTGACTAAAATACCCCAGATGTGAACTCAGAACCCAGCTGACTCCACCAGACATAACCTGCTAATATTTGCCCTACTGACACTGCCCAGCTGACCTTGCCCCTACTGCCAGAGCCCTGTTGGCCTTGCCCCTACTGAGTACTCATCTGACTTAGTACTCAGTCAGATCGGATGAGAGGTCAAGTCATCTTTTCTAACACATATGCCAATACAGAACATAAACATAAGAAATCTAACGTGAAAGCAAACAGAAACATAAAGAGCACAACGATTTAACGTGGTTACCGGCGTTGTGCCGACTACTCTACGGACAGAAAAAAGATTTTTCTAGGGGGAATGAGGGAGAAGGACACAAATATTTCATCAATTGAGTAGAAGGACAGCCTTTTGAAAATTTTGCATAAAGGACAAAACTATTTATTCACTGTCGAAATTCACTTGTGTTCGAAATTCACTGTTTGAATTCACTACCGAAATTCACTGTCGAAATTCACTAATTTTAAAAATTCATTGTCGATATTCACTAATTTTCGGGATTCACTATCGAAATTCACTGTCAAAATTCACTGATTTCGGGATTCACTGGGGAGATTCACTGATTTTCGGAATTCACTGTTTGTCCTTCTCGCTATAAAAATTATGCAGTTGTCCTTCTCCCTATAAAAAATATGCAGTTGTCCTGTTACTTAAAAATATTTCAGATTGTGTCCTTATCCCTAATTTTCCATATTTTCTATGCACAAAATAACACATGGATTTTTACACACACATGCATTGATTATGGTGATTGGGTTTTTATAGCCTTGTAAATCTAACCCTAGCCGCTATAATGACTTCTGTCGGAATTTCCATTGATGCCTCAGATGTGATTCAGCTCAGCTGTAGTCATCAGCTATGTAGCCAACTCAAATGCAAAACTCAGTAGCATTCAACAAACTCAGCAGACTTCACTCTGCTGACACTTCACTCAACCGACTTCTCAGACTTGTACACTCTAATTAGTTGACCATCACTCAGCTGATCACAATTAAAGATTTGCCAATCTCAGACGCAGAGATTAAGTCACATTAACTAACAAAATCCTCCACATTGACTTGAACACTCGTTCAAATAGATTGCATAATCAGATGTACTGTACCAGATGCATTCATCAATGCTAGAGGAACTGTTCCGGACTTCTCCACTGAACTACCTCAGTTGGACTTCCCTTAGCTGTGTCTTCCCGAATTTAGATTATAAGCTTCGGATGTTGAGAAAATCCAGACGCAACTGAAAATTTTGTTGTTTTAAACAGACGTGGTGAGCATATCAGCAGGATTTTCATGAGTGTTGATCTTCCTCACCTGGATTCTCTTTTCATTTCTCAAAAATGATACATCGCATCCATATGCTTGGTTCTCTCACGATGAACCTAATTCTTAGCCAAACATGTTGCTCTCATATTGTCACAATATATCTCAACTTGATCCCGATGCAGACCCAAATAATTGACCAATACCTTCAACCATATCCCCTCATTGGTTGCTTAAGTAAGAGCCATTAATTCTTCCTCAGTAGTAGATAATGCTAATGTTGTATTTAGGGTTGCCTTCCAGCTGAGCACTGAATCACCCAAAGAAAAAAACATAAGCAGTCATTAATTTTCTACTGTTCACATCACATGCATAATTAGGATCACAGTACCCCGTGACAAAGCACTGAGTATACCTCTACAAATGAGTCCAACATCTATTGTACCCCTAAGGTACCTGAACATCATTTTCACAGCTTTCTAGCATTCCTTCCCAGGTTGAGCCATAAACCTACTGACAACACTGACTACCTGAGACAAATCAGGCCTAGTGCAGACCATGGCATACATCAAACTGCCTATTGCACTAGCATAGGGAACTTATGACATGTAGTCCTTCTCCTCAGCTGATTTTAAAGCATAAACATATAGATGAGCATTGGATGCCATTGGAGTATCTATTGGCTTGGCGGTTGACATGCCAAATGATGTCGGTCAACTTGGTATCATATTTTATCATCAACTTACCCCGGATTTGTGTTCTCAATGGAAATAATATGTATGAAATAATGGGTTAATTAGCTAATTGTGATTAAGTCACGTCCGGGGTGACTAAATTGGTAATATTAACCGTGTATTTTATGCGTTATTTACCATAAATTGAAGCTACTATGTGTGTTATGGCTTTTTTGACAGATGTATGATCGTTTGGAGCATCATTTGGGCTGAATACGAGACTAAATTGATAGAGAAGTGTACGGAGCTGAAAATTGAAGTGTTTCGAGAGGAGATAGGACCCGAGAATCTGATTGGTTATCTTTCAACGCTGTTTCAGGATACCTACAAGACAAATTGGGCTTGGACTTCTGCATCAAAGTTGTAGGTCTTGAAACTTGGATTCCAACGCACTTTGAATCACCCAAATCGGAGTTATTTTGGCCATGTTATGGTCCATATACTGAAGTCTATGCCGGCGACTGCGAGCCCAGCTCTCGCAACTGCGAGCCTAGCTAGCATAAACGGGCCAGAAACGCGTTATCTTGTCCTCCAAGGATTAGGTTTTCCCTTAGGTCGGTTTATACGCAATATGAGAGGCCGTTGGGGCAGCAAATTTGTATTCTCTCACTCATACATAGATATATTCATAAACTAGATACAATGTAGTCTTTTGTTCAATAAAATCTTCTTTTCTTTTCTTCTTTTCTTCCCTTGAAAATAAGTCATGAGTCTTTCATTATTGAATTGTGCTTGGTTTATATTTGTCGCGGATCAATTGTGATCGCCGGAGAGAGAGAGAATTGAGGAGTGGATCTATACTTCGTTATGGGTAAAATTTATTCCAATATTTTATTTTGCATCTTAGATTCATGGTTGTTCTCGTGAGAGATCGAAATTATGTTTGCATCTAATCAACTATGAATTAATTAAACACACCTTAATCTTAATTATTCGATTCGTTATTATGAAAACGCAGATTAATGGTTGCATTCTCCCGCAGTTGCGGCGGTCTTTACCGCAACCGCGAGCTACCTAATAAACCCTAATTTTGTGGTTCGGCATCAGCTATGTTGATCGACAGGTTTAATTCATGATAGGTTAGATCTGGCCAATCTTCTTGTCGTACAGCGAAAATTAACATGCAGGATGATAAAGTGAAGTGTTAATTAGGACATAGTCTGGATCAATCCCTAGGAACGCGCTACTCAATCCACGATAGCTGCTTAGGGAGGTTCTCGGTCTTGAGCCGGCACTTTCTAGAACTTATTGCCAGTGGGTTAATACAACCAATGAAGGAGGTTAACTGCACATTGATGTTTAATGTCCTTTCAGTGGAAGTAGACAAGGTTAGGAGACAGCACCCGTAGCATAATTACAAATACGGATCAGATACGGATTAAGGGGAGATTAGTTGTGATTAGTTTGGTTAATGCCTTTCAATATATGATTGACGATTGGTTTATTTGCATCTCTTTTATTTACTGTTTATTTATGTTGGTCAGCGACCACCCTATCCGGTTGACCTATAAGTTGTGGTTGTGTTTAACGTAATTAAATAATAGTCTATGTGGGATCGACATTGACTCGCTCTTGCTGTAATACGATTGACCTAGTCCTCTTGCTAGTATTAAGAGACTTACACGTGATCACTAAACCTAGCCAATATCTTCTGAATGAAGCCCTGTTGAGACAATAAAAGCTTCTTCTGACTCTTGTCTCTAAAGATTTTCATCCCAAGAATTTTCTTTGTTGCACCCAAAATTTTCATCTCAAATTCAGCACTGAGAATGTCATCCAGGCTATGAATGTCAGACTTCATTTCAGCAGCTATCAACATGTCTTCTACATACAAATCAAGATAGATGAATGATCCATCTCTAAACTGACTGTGATACACACAACAATCATATGGACTTTTGTTATAACCCAGGTGGATCATGTAACTGTTAAACATTTTATACCACTGCCTTGGAGCTTGCTTAAGTCTATACAAGGACTTCTTCAACTTGAAAACATGTCCTTCCCTGCCAGGAACTTGGAACCCCTCTGGTTGTGTCATATATATCTCCGTATCTACATCACCATGCAGAAAGACTTTCTTCACATCTAACTACTCAAGTTCAAGGTCCTGATGTGCAACCATTGCTGGAAACACTCTAATGGAAGTGTGTCTGAATACTAGTGAGAATATCTCATCATAGTCCACCCCATCTTTTTGACTGAATCCTCTTGCAACCAAACATGCCTTATACTTGATTCCCTTAGATGATGTCATTCCTTCCTTATTTTTGAAGACCCATTTACAAGTGACTATCCTCCTTTCATGTAGCTGTTTGACTAGATCCCAAGTCTGATTCTTCAGTAATGACTCCATTTCATCTCCTATGGCATCAAGTCATTGAGATGCCTCAAAACATGTCACTGCGTTCCGATTGTAGATGGTTCAGATCCATCCACCTCTTCTGCATTTTGAAGTGCATAATCAACCATATCCTCAAACCCATACCTCTTGGGATGTCCAATATTGGTTCTTCTAGCTTTGTTGACAGCTATACTCTTCTGACCAATATCTTTTGTTTGAGTATTAGATGACACTTGTTCAGCTGACTGGGTTAGATCCATCTATGGTTCTACCGACTAGATAAGTGTTGACTGTGATTAGCTAAATGTTGTTGTTCAGCTGACTCCACCTGAAGCTCCACATCTCTGTCAACTCTCTCAGATTCAGTTGTAGTTTTAGATTCTGATGAGCTCCTCGCAGATGAGCCTAGCATAGAATTCTCATCAAAGATCACATCTCTGTTGAGTATGACCATGTTCTCTACTGAAGACCCAATTCTATACCCCTTCACTCCATCTTCATACCCCACAAACACTCTTTTCTTGGATCTTGGATCCACCTTAGCTGCACTCACATGATAGTAGACTGTGCTCCGAAAAACCCTTAGACTTGAGTAATCTGCAGGCTTGCCTGACCACATCTCAATTTGTGTTTTGAGATTGATCCTTGTGTGAGGTCCCATGTTGATTAAGTAGCAAGATATGCTGACAGCCTTTGCCCAAAATCTCCTTGTCAAACCAGAATTAGAAAGCACACATCTAGCCCTCTCTAGAAAAGTTTGATTAATCCTTTCTGTAACACCATTCTGATGAGAATTATTCTTGACTGTATGATGCTTGGAAATACCCTCATCCTTGCAGAACCCATCAAACTCAGACTATCAGAATTCTAGACCATTATCTATTTCAAGCCTCTTGGTCTTCTTCCATGTGTGATTCTCCATAAGGGCCTTCCACTGCTTGAAACTCTTGAATGCATCACTTTTGTGTTTCATCATCACCACCCAAGTCATTCTTGAATAGTCATCCATAAAGGACACAATACCTGTGACCACCCAATGATTCCACCTTTGATGGCCTCCAGCAATCAGAATGAATATAATCAAGTGATGCTTTTGTGTTGTGTATGCCTTTTGTGAAATTTCCCCTGTGAAGCTTCCCAAACACAGAATGCACACAAAAGTCCAGATTCTTGACCTTATATCCCCCAAGAAGATCTTCTTTAGAAAGAACATGCATCCCTCTTTCACCCATATGACCCAGACTCATATTCCACTGCTTGGTCAATTATGATTCGTGAACTTTTGAAGATGTAATAGCAACAGAGCCAGACACAGTAGAGCCATGTAACGAATACAAGGTTCCCTTTTTGACACCATTGAGGACCACAACGGAATCTTTGTAGACATTCAGCACTCCATATTCACCCTTAAAATTGAACCTCTTGTTGTCTAGTAGACTAAGAGATACCGAATTCTCGGTCATCAGTGGAACATGTCTAACATCTTTTAGTGTGTAGAATCTACCATCCTCTGTCCCCAACTAAACTAAGCCAATTCTCTCTACCTTGCAGACCTTGTTGTTGGCCATTGAGATCGGCCCCCAATCAATCTGATCATAGGTTGAGAACCACTCTTTGTGTGGACTAATATGACATATGCTCCAGAGTCTAGAATCCACATATTAGTGTGATGTGTTGATTCCCCTGCCACTAGAACTAGATCATCATCTAAGTCTTGCTCAGCTGCAACAGCGGATGTGCTAGAATTTCTCTCATGTTGCTTTTTCTTTCTTGGACAATTGGACTTCCAATGCCCCTGCTCTTTACAATAATTACAGACATATGTGGACTTAGGACATTTGGAACCAGATTTCTTGGATTTCTTCTTCCTATGATATTCATGCCATTCCCCCTGCTGCTGCTGAATACCAAACCAGCTGCCTGACTGTCTGTACATACGGCCTTTTGTCTCAGCTCCATTGTATTGAGGTATGATCTCACATCCTCCAAATCCACTGTATCCTCCCCAACAATAAAGGACTGCTTAAAGTTCTCATATGATGCCGGTAATGACACCAATTAGATAATAGTTGCATCTTCATCCTCAATCTTAACATCAATATTCCTCAAGTCCAGTGATTGTGTTCATATGATCAAGATAATCTCTCAGCTGGGTACTTTCATGCATCCTCGGACTAAATAGACCTTTCTTCAGCAGCAACTTGTTGGTCAATGACTTAGTCATATACAGGCTCTCAAGCTTCGACCAAAGCCCAACTACGGTGTCTTCCTCTGCAACATCTGTGATAACATCATCTGATTGACCCAACATGATAGTTGAATGTGCCTTCTGCTTCAGACTAGACATCTCATCAGAACTAATGTCCCTTTTATTAGATAAAGGAGCCCAAAACCCTTATTGCTTTATAAGGCATGTATCATGATTTGCCACTGACTGAAGTTTTTTCTCCCTGTAAATTTGTCGATTTTCACATTAATTGCAGCCATCTTTCTTGTCGGAGAACAAACATTGATACAAGAACCTGGCACCTATGAGGGTATTGGTGACGATCATCTCTGCTCGAACTGTGGAGATTCCCCAAACTTTGCTTCGATACCCGTTTGTTGAAACATGTAGCAATAAAGAACAACACCAGAAGCAATTCAATGTGAAAGAAATCATCAACAAGGAAACATAAACAAAAAGAACACAACGATTTAACGTGGGGCGTTGTACCAACTACTCCACATACAGAAATTGAGATATTTATTATGCACAATGTACATAAGGATTTTCACACACACACGCATTGATTACAATCATTGGGTATTTATAGCCTCGGAAACCTAACCCTAGCCACCATCATGACTTCTGAAGAAATTTCCATAAATGCCCCAGATGTGACTTGGCTCAGTTGTAGTCATCAGCTATATAACCAAATCCTATGCAAAACTCAGCAGCATTCAACAAACTCAGCAGACTTCACTTTGCTGACAGATTTATCTTAGTTGACACTTCATTCAGCTGACTTCCCAGACTTGAACACTCTGATCATCTAGCCATCACTCAGCTAATCCCAATTAAAGCTTTGTCAGATTCAGACGCAAATATCAATTCACATTGACTAACATATGTGTTAAATCCGGCATGCATAGCATGAAGTCTATTTTGCTGAGATCAATGTTGACCAAGGACCAATGTCCAGCTACTCCCATCGGACATGTTTTGCTTACCTAAACCGAACCCTTGAGTGCCATATGTATTAGATTGGGTAATATATGTTAGAAAAACATGAATGATGTAAGTAGAGGAGATTTAACATATTCTTTTGCCAACACAAAAATAGTTTACAATAATAAATAAAAAAAGTAATACAATTTAAAGTATGAGTTGCTATCACATTACATCAACATTAGGTCCCATGAAATAATTAATAATAAACAATGGTTACTCTATGCATGCATTTGCTTGCGTAAAAATCTTGATTTGCAGAAATCCACGGCATGAAGGAAACTCTAGTTGATGGTTGGCTTTATGCTTTGAAGACCTTTAATATATGTATGGTGGGGGTGGGGGGCATCAGGATAACCACCTTTTTTTTTTTTTTTTTTGAGGCTAGATAACCATCTTTTTGTTGTTTTCTAATAGTTTTTCCCCCCTTTTTCTTTACACCTTGACCGACCACTCACTGTCTTTCAACTGCAAACTTTAATTTATATTATGTCCATATGTTTTTGGCTATTATAGAAAACGTTATTTTCCCGTTAAGAAAAACGTTATTTTATTAAATGTAATGAACAAGAGAATTGTGTACGCTATTTTTTTTGGAATTAGGAGGAAACATAAAAATATTTCATCAATTATGGAACAAAACAAAACTTTTGTATAAAAAACAATTTTTTTTAAATTCTTGCTGCATTCCTCAAACAAAAAAAAAAACAAACAAACAAACAAACAAACAAACAATCAAACAAACCAACACATTTTCTCTATCATCCATTTTTTTAATCACTATATCTCTCAATCTAAACCTCCAAATTTAAAAATTCTTTCATCATTTTTTTTTAATTTTTTCATGCTCTTTATTTTGATACCACATCCACCATATTCCGACGTTATTTTCGAAAATTCGCTGTCGAAATTCACTATTATTCAAAATGTCGAAATTCATTGCTTTTCAGGATTCACTATCGAGATTCACCGAGTGAATTTCGACAATTAATCTCACGAAAAACGATGTAATTATATTGAACCAAGTCTTAAAACAAAGAGCATTAAAAATAAAATATTCATTGAAATTTTCATCATGCTTGAAAATTTAGATCAAAAGATATTAGTGCTTGAAAATTAAGGTGGAAAAAAACAGGTACAACAGCTAGGCATGTGGGTTGGGTTTTTATTTATTTATTTTTTGTCCTTTAGGCTATAAATATTGAGTAGTGATATATTCACTACTCATTTTCTACAATATCCTACATAATACAATCAATATTATTGAATTTATGAGACTCATCACAATAAATAATTCATCCATTTAATCAATGGAAATAAAGAATTTAGAGGAAATTGTACTACACAAATGTGTAGTGCAATACCATTTCCCATAAATATTATAGAAGATGTCATTCTTCTTGTAAAAAATATTTGGGTGTCCTCTTATTTGAAAATATTCTAAAATGTGTCATTTTACCTAATTTTCCATATTTTTTCTTAGAAAATATTTATTTTATAGTCTTTCACTTGTTAGCAGAAATATCCGATTTCACAACATATATTGCTGTACATGGACAAATGCATATATGATACAACAGAACCCATGCATGATCATCTTCAATGGTCCGCAAACAGGGGCGGATCCACCCCAAAGAGGGGAGGGGCACTCGTCCCCTCGTATCCGGAAAATACACTACTATATATAAGTTATGTATTGCTTTTGTTAAAGGTAACAAGAATCAGGAACTAACAAAACGAAAATGCAGAAAACTAGACAAGGAAGATGAAGATCATCTTCTTGGATTCGAATTTACAAAAGAGCGAACTAAGATTCTTTGAATTGAGACTTCCTAACTACAATTAAAGCTTCTAATCATACAATGGAGCAGCTAATTGACATTTATACTTATCAAAACTGATCAATTCAGTTGTAACCGTCTCAACCAACTTTTGCGGTAAAGTGCTCGACAAAAAGCCTACAAGAGCAAACCTCCATCATGTACTTGTAGCATAGTCTTAACACCACCCCCCCTCGTGGCAAAGTGAAAGCCATGAACAGCTTGCAAACCACCATCCTGAATCTGTGTAGCATCAGTCTCCAAATAGATTCTTTAGAGGATATGCCTGTAGTAAAGTGTTGAGTGTCTGTTTGTTGACCGGTTTTGTCAAAATGTCACTAGTTGTTGATCTATTTGTATAGGCAAAGGTTTTAAGACCTTGGCCAAGTACTTCTCTCTCACAAAATGACAATCCATGTCTATATGCTTGGTCCTTTCATGGAAAACTGGATATTCAACACTTATTCAACACTATGTAATGCACTTGAGCTGTCACAATATAGTGGAATAGGAGCAATGTATGTGATGTCAAAATCATTGAGTAAATATAGCAGCCATTGGACTTCACAGGCAGTAATGGTCATGGCTCTATATTCTGCCTCACTAGAGCTTTTTGAGACTGTAGGTTGTTTCATTGATTTCCAAGAAATGTGGGCTTTTCTTAGATAAACTAAAACACCTGTAATTGATCTTCTAGTTTGGGTACATGCAGCCCAATCTGAATCACTAAAGGATTTAAGACTAATAGAACTGTCACCGGGGAAGAATAATCCTTTGCCAGGTGATCATTTTAAGAATCTATGTAACCTGTGGGCAGCCTTCATGTGTGCTTCATTTGGTTTGTCTAAAAACTGACTTAGGTTGTGTAGCAAATGCTATATCAAGCCTAGTGTTACCTAGGTACAACAATTTGCCAACAAGACTTCTATATTCAGTATTTGAGGGTAATAATGGTGCCTGAACTTCTGTCAAATTCTGTGTAGGATCCATGGGTGTGGAAGCAGGCTTACACCCTAGGAAACGATACTGTCTTATTAGATCCAAAGAGTACTTTCTTTGATTTATCACAATTGCAGATTTTGTCCTTGCTACTTCAAAACCTAGGAAGTATTTGAGTTCTCCTAGATCCTTGATGGTAAATGCATCATGTAGAAGATCTTTGAGTTGTTGGATTACTGTCAAACTAAGGCTTCCCACCACAATGTCATCCACATATACCAAGAAAGCAATGAAGTTTGATCTTGTACCTTTAGTAAACAAGTTGTGGTCATTTTGAGACTGACCGACTATCTAACAGATTCAGTGTTAACTTGGCATTCCACTGCCTACTAGCTTGTCTGAGGCCATATAAAGATCTATTTAACTTGCATACGTTGCAATGAATTTATAATCCTTGTGGAGGTCTCGTGTACACTTCTTCATCAAGATCTCCATGTAATAATGCATTATTACCATCTATTTGATGGAGATTCCATCCCTTGATTGTTGCTAGTGCTAAGAATATATGATTGTTGTTTGTTTAGCCACTGGAGAGAAGGTTTCAATAAAGTCTATTCCCTCTGTTTGTGTAAAACCTTTGGCCACTAGCCTTGCTTTATATCTTTCAATGATGCCATCAGCCTTTCTTTTGATTCCGTATACCCATTTGCATCCAATGGGTTTGATACCTTTAGGTAAATCAACCAGTGTCCATGTATTGGTGCTTTCTAGAAGCATTAAGTTCATTGTCAATAGCATCTTGCCAATTTGGATCCACTGTTGCTACTTGATATGTAGTTGGTTCAATGTCTGCATTGATATTGCTAATGAAACCCTGGTAATGAGGAGAAATATTTGTGTATGATATAACATGATTTAAGGTGTGCGGGGAAGTTTTGTGTGTAGGGTTAGTGTAAACATAGTCATTTAGATAAGCAGGAGCGGATTTTGTCTTATTGGATCTCCTTTGAGTTGTAGTATATGGAGCATCTAAGTTTGAAAGCTGCTCAAAAGATGGATCATGCCCTTGATGTACATGATCTCCAGGGGATGGAGGATGTATATCTATATGCTCATCAGAAAAGGGTAAGGGCATGCATAAATCACTTTTAGAATACAGATTAGCAAGATTAGAAAAGGGAAATGATTGTTCATGCAATACAACATCCCTAGAGACAGATATTTCTAGTTTGAAGATTCAGAGCCTTATAACCCTTAATATGATCATCAAATCCTAGAAAAATAGACTTATTACTTATGTCATCAAACTTACCCTTGCCCTGTGAGGGTGTGGACATAAAACACAAACAACCAAAAACCTTCAAATTGTCATAAACAGGTGACTTACTGTGTAACATCTGATAAGGGATTTTGTTGCCAAGCAATGGATTGGGGATTACATTAATCAAGTATACAACATGCAAAACACAATATCCTCAGTAATAAACAGGCAAATCATATTGTAATTTTAAAGCCCTAGAAACTTTCAAAATGTGTTGGTGCTTTCTTTCAATTAATCTATTTTGTTGAGGAGTTCTAACAAAAGACTTCTGATGAACAATACTCTTTGTTCTATAGAATCATTTCATCTTAAACTCCCCTCCAGAATCAGATCTTAATGCATCTGTCATACTGAGTTTGCACCATGTTACAAACTTGTTGCAGTAGAACTTTTCATTAAAAATAACCAAGTAAATCTATTTTAGTCATCAACAATTGAAAAAAAATAGTAATCACCATCTATAGTATGCACTATGTTTGGTCCCCAAATATCAACATGGATAAGATCAAGAAAAGAATCAGAAATTGAAGAACTGACAGGAAATTTTGGTTTCTTCTGTTTTGCTAAAGGACAGATAGTACAATCATGTATAGGAGTCATAATATTGATATCAATAGTGCTCAAAACTTTCATCTTTTCTATAGATGGATGACATAACCTACTATGTCATAGTAAAGAATCAGTCCTTTTACAAGTTCGGCACATATTACTAGAAACAGAAAGACAAGACTTTTGTGGATCAACAATGAGAATGTAAAAGCCATTCTCATGTTTAGTTGTACCAATCTTCCTCAAACTATGCAGGTCCTGCACAACACAATTGTTAGGATGAAAAGAAACTACCAAATTACTGTGTGCAGTTAACATTCTAATAGAAATCAAGTTAAAATTGAAATCAGGTATGAAAAACACATTTTGCAAAACTAGAAACTTGTTGATTTGTACTTTTCTAGTGTGAGTGACCATAACAGATGTGCCATTTGGCAATTTAACATATAAATTTAATGGATTTCTTACATCAAACATATTTTTCAAAGAAAATGTAATACGATCAGTAGCTCTCCTGAATCCATGATCCAGTGAGAACTACTATCAGAAATACTTGGCCATTGCGAATGAGATCCTACAACCATTACTAATGAATTACACTGATTAGTGGTTGGCTGCAAGATTTGAATCTGGGAGAGTAGGTGATCATATTGGGATTAATATGATTAGTAGCTCCTAAATCCATGATCCAGTGAAAACTACTGTCAGAAATACTTGGCCCTTGAGAATGAGATCCTGTAGTCATTACTAATGAATTACACTGATTAGTGGTTGGCTGCAAGATTTGAATCAATGAGAGTAGGTAATCATATTGGGATTGATATATAGATGTTGCAGGATTAGTGCATTGAATGCCAGAATATGAATCTGAAGAACCAAGACTTGAACCACCAGTTTGTTCATCCATAATGACATTATTGGCTACACATCCTCCTCCCTTGCCAAATTTGGGAGGATAGCCATACTTCTTGTAACATTACTCTAGTGTATGGCCCTCTTTTCCACAATAAGTACACTGAGGCTTCTTGTAAGGACCTTGGCCTCTCCTAGAATTACCAGAACTTCTGCCTTGGCCCCCTCCTTGCCCTTGGAATCTTGATTGCATAACAACACTTGAACCACTAAATTCTTGAACCCTATTATCAACCTCTGAAGCAAGAATCACAGAAGCTGGTGCATAAAAAATATAATTCAGTTGTTGCTCATGATTAAGAGTCATCACAAATGCTGTTTAATATCAGGTAAGGGCAAAGTCATCAATACTTGTGACTTTACATTGGAAAACATCCTATTTAAACCTTTTAGAAACTTAGTTTTTTTAAGCATTATCATAGTATTCCCTGATAATCTGTAGAGCTGGGCATGTACATGGAGGACTAGGCCGTAATACAAGGTATTGATCCCATAATGACTTCAACTTGGTGTAATAATCATTGACTGACAAATTGCCTTGTTTGGTCTTCTCAATTTCCTCTTCCATATTTGACAGCCTGTATGCATTCCCTCTACCAAACCAATCTTGCAAATCAACCCAAATTTCTCTTGCTGTCTCAAAATACATGACACTTTCTGCAACAGATGGACTCAGTGAGTTAACCAGCCAAGAATGAATTAAATCATTCAATTGCATCCAAGCTGAATAACCAACATCTGTAACATCGGTCATGGTTGAAGAACCATCCACAAACAAAAATTTTCCTCGAGATGATAACATCTTAGTCATGGAACGCTTCTAATGATTGTAACTTTCAACATCTTTCAATAACAGTTGAACCAAAACCAGACTGGGGTTGTCAAGACTATTCCCAGAACTTGTAGGTGCACCATGTTGAAATAGTGTCCTAAACCCAATCGGGTTGGACCGGATCTGACTGGGTCGGATCATTTCTATTATTTCTTATATTTGTACACATGATAAATGGCCTTCTGTTATTATATATTTGTTCGTTCAACAAACCAATTATGATATTGTATATATGATAATGTCCCTAGTGCCAAACTGTGAAAGATAAATCATAATAGTGATTATGGTTGATGAGATCTCGACTCACTTTAAAAGGTTTGATACTTAAATATCTCTAGTCACGTGTGCTATTAAATGGGACATCAATAGTACGATTAGACTAGCACGTATTGGATGTCTTCTATCTTATGAAGATATGGATAGATCTCGTCTATCAAAGTGTAGGGACACTTGGACTATGTGTGGATGTGTATTAGAGAATGCGTACGTTAGACTGACCCACTTACATTAATAAGTGTCGCACTATGTGACGGTTGTGTAATTATCATGAGACCGGAGTCTTCATGACATCATGGTGTGGATTGTCATACTTTGACATATTAAGGTTTCCCCTAGAAATGGGGGATCATGCGGTAGTTATTGGGTGTGATACTGAAGCATGCGTAGGATTCATTTGCTCGTCCAAAAATCACGTATCCTAATAGTAGGAGTAAATATCCGAAAGGGTCTTCTTATAAGGAATGCCTTATTCTCGAAAGTCTTTGCAAAGCGGAAGAAATGTGTTACTTCGAGAGAATGGGATATCGAGATTATAAGATACGGTCATTGATGTATTGACACTCGAGATATGACCGTATGAATATTATTACAGCAATAGGATTGTATTACACGGTAACCATTTTCAGATGAAAGGTTGTAGTCATAACACTTGACTCTTTCCATTGATTGGGGGTCCTGAACGTGTAGCTAGATGCTATTCATAATCGTTGGTGTGAGGAGAATTTTTGTAAATGCACTTTATGCTTACGGCCAACATATTCGGAAACCAATCGGGTCACACACATATGAATAACTAACCCGAATTAATTTGTGGTTATAGAGATAACCGGATGAGGATTTCCTTATGCCTACAATAAAGTGTTATAGTGATAAATTAATATTGTGGTATTTATTTCTTATGAATAACTTTTTTACTAGATATTATGTTGATTAATTAATATACATATTTGATGTTTGGGGAGAAATTGTGTATATGTGATACACATGGATTTCGCAAATTAATTAATTATAGTATTATATTATTATGTATTAATATTGGATATTAATATATGTATAAATATATATATATTATTTTATATATATATATATATATATATATATATATATATATATATATATATATATATATATATATATATATATATATATTGTGTGCACATATGTAATCAATATAAATTTAGTAGTATAATATAATAAAGATATTTCTAATATTAGATATTAATAAATATCTTGGAAAGTATTTAATATAAGATATTGAATTATGACAGATATAAGATTAAGGAAAAACCTTAATAAGATTCTGGAAAATTCTTAATGAGATAATCAATCAAATATCTGATTGATTTATTAAATCTTTATTCTATCGGGAAAATAGTTTCTTATTCCCTACTCCATCTCATAGAAACCGGCGCCCCTATACTCTATAAAAATGGAGAGATACCAAGCTCTTTTGTATCACAATATTCTTGCAATATTCTAGTTAAAGAAAGAGAGAGGTTCTTGAGAGAGTATTGTGGAAAGAAGAAAAGACGACCTAGCAGTCGACTTTTTCCGGTAGCAGTCCTTCGAGGATTCTGGCGGTTGTTCTTGTGGATTACCGCTAGAGGCCGGGCACTTGGACGGCTCGGTGCTTGGACCATCAACTGTAGACGATAAAGCTTTGATCTCTTAGATCATCCAAGGTAACTTTCTCGTTTACTTCTTTTATACTTGTTGCTTAAGCGAAGTCGATCTTGGTAAAAGGAAATTAAATTTTAAATTCCGCTGTATTCCCGTGTAGATTTTCTAACACACCAGTGGCAGCCATTGATGAATGCTCGATCGAAGAGAAATGATCAAGAAACATGAACTTTTAGGAGAATATTGAGAAGGAATCAATAGCGGAAACTAGTATATCTCCGATACCATGTTAAAGGTAACAAGAATCAGGAACTAACAAAACGAAAATGCAGAAAACTAGACAAGGAAGTTGAATCATATTTTTGGATTCGAATTTACAGAAGAGCGGGAAAATCATTGAACTAAGATTCTTTGGAATTGAGACTTCCTAACTACAATTAAAGTCTCTAATCATACAGTGGAGCAGCTAATTGACATATATACTGAGCAAAACTGATCAATTCAGTTGTAACCGTCCCACCAAGTTTTGTGATAAAGTGCTCGACAAAATGCCTACAAGATCAAACCACCATCATGTACTTGTAGCATCAGTCTTAACAGTTTTCGCCCCTTATAAAAATTATATTCGCCCCTATCATCTATAATAATCCGATAATTTGACATAAAACTTTTATCATATAAATAAAAATACATGATTATTAGTCTTGAGGAATTGTCCTGGGATACATTGCGAAAGCAAAAAATACATGATTATTATCAAAGTGATACATTCAAAAAAATATTAATCGGTTTCAGAGTATTGGTTTTTTTCAAAAACATTGTTTGTAATTTTTTAAATCTTTATTGATAGAAGTAGAAGTGTTAATGTGTTTGGATTATACGATATATAGTAGTTTTTTTTTATCATATAAAGCGAAATGTATAGTCGTGCTTTCTTGCGATGTATAGTAGTGTTTTAATAATTATCGCCCCCGTCGCCCGGGATCCTGCATCCGCCCATGTTTGTAGAGGCGGACTTAGGTTGAGGTGGGGTGGTCTCAAGACCAACCCAAACTTGAAAGAATAATTTTAATGTCGTCGAAAAGTTAGGTCAAAACAAACGACGAATAAACTGATATAATCTCAAATCCGTATCATAAAACGTTAAGAATATATAATTCTTTTTATTTAAGTATTGGTCACCTTTGCGGTTTAGTCTAGACTTCCTGAACTCTTAATTAAGTCGGTCTATATAATTGTAACCCAGTGTCTTTGATCTTTAGAATTGTGGCGCCACCGGAGGGGGGTAACGCCCCGCTCCCGGACACCGAGCCTTTATCAGGAAACGAAATGCTCGGCACGTATAATTAAATAATTCTAATATTACATGTAAGCCTCTACTATGTGGCATCCTCGGTCATTGCTCCTACTATGTGCTCCGTCAAGCCCTAAAGAGTCTTCCCACTTTTACTCCTTCTAAAACACCCCATACTGTGTGCCCCGTGTCAATTAGCTAAGGGTCACCAATTCCCTCTATATACATCTGACTTTACCTCTACTTCTCCCTTGGATCTGATTTACTCCGATATTTGGGGCCCCTGTAATGAACCCTCTATTTATGGTTCCCGTTACTATGTCAGTTTTCTCGACGACTTCACGAAATACCTATGGCTTTATCCCTTGAAAAATAAATCTGATGTTGAAACCACCTTTCTTGACTTTCTTGCTATGATTGAACGCCAGTTCAATACCAAACTCAAATCCATCCAAACTGACTGGGGTGGTGAGTACCGTCGCGTTTCCACTCTTCTTAACTCTCTTGGCATCCGGCATCGCCTTTCCTGTCCTCATACACACGAACAGGTTGGTGCCATCATCACCGTCAAATTGTTGAAGTCGGCCTATCTCTTCTTTCCTAATCTAACCTTCCGCATCCCTATTGGGAGGATGCCTTTATCACCGCCACTTATATTATCAACCGCCTTCCCACCAAAGTCCTCCATGAAAAATCTCCCTTTGAAATGGTCTACCATCGGTCTCCTGACTATACATTCTTTCGAGTCTTTGGCTGTGTGTGCTGGCCCTATCTCCATCCTTACAACCATCACAAGACTGATTCCCACTCCAAAACTTGCGTCTTTCTCGGCTAAAGTCCTTCCCACCACGGTTATAAATGCCTAGACCTTGCCGCTAGCCGTAACTATATTGCTCGCCATGTGGTTTTTGATGAATCCGTCTTTCCTTAAACACCTTCTCCCTTAAAACCCACTATTGATAATCTTACTGTACCACTTCCTATCTTCTTGTCTCCACCTCCACAAAAACCACCTCCTATGCCGGCTTCTTCCGACCCAGACCCACCATCTCCGGCTCCCGTACACGAGCCTGCCCCACTCACCTCCCCAGCGTCTACTTCGGCCTCAGCCTCTCCAGACTCGTCTCTTCCCCACCTGCTCCTACTCACACCATGGTTACTCGTACCAAAACCAATTCCTTCAAACCTATTTCTCAGCCTGATTTTATCCACTACCCGCTTCCTAAAGCTTTTGTTGCCTCTACCGACGCCCCGGACCCTACTTCCTATATCGAAGCCTCTAAACACCTGAAATGGCGTACTGCTATGAGAGAGGAAATCAACGCGTTGTTGCACAACCAGACCTGGGATCTTGTTCCTCTGCATCCTCGTATGAATATTGTTGGCAATAAATGGGTTTATCGCACTAAACGTCATGCGGATGGTCGTTTTGAGCGTCACAAGGCCCGCCTTTTGGCTAAGGGTTTTCATCAGGCCATAGGAGTTGATTTCACTGACATTTTTAGCCCGGTTGTCAAACCGGTCACTATCCGTCTTCTTTTGTCTCTTGCTGTTTCGCACAATTGGTCTCTTCCATAGGTGGATATTCAGAATGCTTTCCTCCATGGGCATTTATCTGAGATCGTTTATATGCAGCATCCACAGGGGTTTGTTCACCCCGATTATTGGACTTATTTTTAAGTTTTAGTGATGAGTGCTAGACTAGCTGTTACAGAGCAAAGGCAAAAAGATGTCTAGATCAAATGTACAGGTTTATTAGAGTTTGATTTTGTATAGGTTTGATTAAACAAGCACTGTAAAAGGTCAGCTGACTTACATCAGCAGACTAGTCTAGATCAGTAGGGTAGCTGAGTCAGTAGACTTATCAGGAACCTGCTGAAAACTGAAGGCTGAAGGCTCAAACTCAGTAACTGAAGGCTAAGGGATCAAACTTAGAAATTTAAGTTAAGGATATGGAATCAGAATTTAGGGAAGTCTGTGATGACCTAAACTGATTACATATACCATATGTACAAGGTCTAAGTTCCACAAGTTAAGTGGTGATTGGAACTTAGTTATATGCAAAAAGGTGTAATCTAACTTCGTAAATAAAAGTTAGATAAAAGACAGTAAGCTGAAGTGTTTTTAAACACAGCAAAATAAGGATAAGCTTACTGATGTGTATATCAGCAGGCTTATGTTCTCAGGAACCTACTGGACACATATTTCGATTATTCAAAGGCTATATTGGAAGATTACAAAGAAAGGGACAGCTAACAACCTCGATTTATCAAACAAGTCAATGGTTAAGATCAAATGGACGTTGGAAAAATTCAGACCTTTATCCAATGGATACAAGTCAAAGGGTGGACAGACTGTAGACTGTCAAAAAGCAGTCTGATTGTGTCAGTACTATGAACAGTGACAGAAAGCAAGTCAAATGGGACAAATCTGAAACGGCTATGTTTGAATTTTAAAACATAAGTCACAAGGAATCCTACCTTTAAATAGAGGACTCCTAATTCAGATACAAGTGATGAACATTAAGAGAAAAATACAGATAATCCTGTGCTTCGATTTCTGGTCAAGAAAAACACCCTACTGACTGACCCTACTGAGCTTTAATCTACTGATCCAGAGAAATTCTTCAAGTGTAATCTGCATTCAAGCTACATCAAGTTTACACACTTGAAGACATCAAGCAGCTGATCATATCATCCTGATCAAGCTGCTGAAAGGTGAATCACTTACTTGATTCAATCTTTCTTTTACAAGAAATCTACTGAAGACAGTGAAGCATCTTTGGGTGTGAAAGACTGTTGTTTGTGGTGGAGCTGGTGAAGAGGCAATCCTACCCTTCAAGGACCAGTGGAAGACTTTGGAGCAGCAATCCTACCTGTTCCAAGTGTTCAGTTTGTGAAGCCATAGTTATTGGTGAAGGACAAGCAACTTAGGATTTTTGTAACAGCTACATCAAAGATCTCTAGTGAATTACCTCCAACATCACAGGAGAAGAGTGGACTGACAGGATTACACCACCTGGAACCACTATAAAATTTTCCTACTTACTTTCTGCATTTATATTCTGCACTTAGTTTATATAACACATCAATCTACTGAATCTAGCAACTGAATTCACACACATATACTACTGAGTATCTAATACTTGGTATCATATTTAACAACAAATAATAAGGCTTAATTCTTGATATATTTCCGTTGCACAAATTCAGTAAACTCAACAGTCAGCAGACTACTGAGTGTCAGCAGACTACTGAAGTATCAGCAGGCTGCTGAAGTTGCAGAGTTTGTTAACTCCAAAAGTTTTAAGTGTTAAGTTTATTCACCCCTCTAAACTTAACCAAAGCCTTTTCAAGAGACCAACAATGTTTGCCGTCTTCGCCGCATCCTTTATGGCCTTCATCAGGCTCCACATGCTTGGTTCTCTCGCTTCACCGATGTCTTGACTCAGTTTGGGTTTGTTGGCTCAAAAGACGACACCTCCTTATATGTTTACTCTCGTGACGGTGCTCATGTTTATATTCTTATTTATGTGGATGATATTATTATTACTGGATCGTTGTCTTCTCTTGTTGAGTAGGTTATCTCCTATCATGGTCGGCACTTTCCGGTTAAGGACCTTGGTTCTCTATCCTATTTTCTTGGCATTAATGTGCTTTATACCTCCGATGGGCCAAGCCTTGTCTGACACCTACGTCGGCCTCCACCCATATTACCTTTGACGACGGCCCTCCCTGTGCCGATCCTTCACTTTACCGCACTATAGTTGGCGGTTTACAGTATCTTAGTTTCACTCGGCCCGATATTGCCTTCGCGGTCCACAAGGTTAGTAAGTTTATGCATTCTCCTACCGAAGCTCACTGGGTTGCGGTTAAGCGTATTCTTTGGTATCTTAAGCATACTGTCTCCGATGGTCTCTTCTTCTCCAGCCGGTCACCTATTTCACTCCAGGCTTATTATGATTCCGATTGGGCGGCAGACGGTGATAATCGTCGTTCTGTTGGGACATATTGTGTCTTCCTTGGTGAAAATCTTGGCATAGTAAACAGCACTTGACCGATTCAAAGAGTAGCACCGAGGCCGAATATAAGACACTTTCTAACACCGCCGTAGAACTCCAGTGGATTTGCGGTCTTTTGCATGAAATGTAGGTTCCGTTATCTTCCCCGCCTACTCTTTGGTGTGATAATATTAGCGCCTCCTACCTTGCTCACAATCCGGTGTTTCATGCCTGCACGAAGCACATAGAGATCGACTTCCAACAAGTTCACGAATTAGTTGCAGCTCAAAGCTCGGCATCCATTTTATCTCATCGAAGGATCAGTTAGCCGATGCCCTCACCAAACCGTTGGCTCAGCCTCGTTTCGCCAGTCTCAAGTCCAATCTCCGTGTTCAGCCACATTCCACGGGATTGCGGGGGCGTGTCGAGGACAATCTTGGAATTAGCTAAATGTTATTCTTATGTATTTATTTTATTGTGACTTGTTGGTCAAGTAGCTGTAGGCCTATATATTTGTACCACTACTATTCAGTTGAATTAATGAAAACACAATACATCTTTAATTATGTTATTTTCGAAAAATCAAACCTTGAATTTTGATTAGGGTGAACGCAATGCGGAGGGGGACGAAGTGAAAACGACACGATACGTCACCTTTTTCTCATGGTGCTGATAGTTTATATTTGACGACATATGTGGTGCAATTTTAGGGCATTTTCTACGAAAATATCTCGCTTGGGTGGTTGTTTTTGTTGTATTTCGTATTTTGGAGTCATTTGGAGCTATTTAGATGAAGTGGAAGTGAAGCGTTCGAGTTGGAAAAGAAAACAGTGCTGAAAAGCTAAAAGCTCGAATGGCAAGATCCTACCATTAGGCATACGAGCTGGGCAGATTCGAATCGAGTTGGCTGCGAATTTCTAGCTCATTGCAACATCATTAAACACTCATTTTTACCTATTTTGACTATGGATGGACCCTATTTTATTATTTTATTAGTTTTTTAATTAGAATTAATCATTTCTCCTTATTGGGTATTAAAAATTAGACAATAAAATAAGGAAATTAGAGAGTATTAGAAAATTAGAATTTTTAGTCGACAATTTTCATCTGATTGTGCAATGTTGAGACATTCTGGGAGGTCAACTTTCATCTTTTTTCTTGTCCTAGGTTTTTCTTCATCAACAATTGAATTCTTTTCTCTTTTTTGTGATTCAATAAGGTATTATGAATTATTTCTTATGCTTTTTATTATGATGATGAGTAGCTAAATTCCCCTTTTCCAGTTAA
Source organism: Gentiana dahurica var. dahurica (assembly GCA_024500145.1). NCBI lineage: Eukaryota > Viridiplantae > Streptophyta > Magnoliopsida > Gentianales > Gentianaceae > Gentiana > Gentiana dahurica. Next base: position 19,518,070 of record CM044902.1, read on the forward strand.
AGCATTGTGAATCTCTACATCTAGCAATTGTGAGATCAAATTGATATTTCTCCTTGTTTATTTTTTGGTATCGTTTTATTCTCTGTTTTAATCGAATTAGAATTAGAAAATCAATCTAACTTCCACTACAGTGTTTTTAGGTTAATTATTTAGTTAGTCGCCATAATTTACACCAAGACGGTTGTTTAGGTGAAATTAAAAGTGGTAAACGATAAATTTCTGCCAGATCGCCTCCCGTAGGAATCACTGTTGTGAGAGTTAAGCGTTCTATGGTTAAAATTAGACCGGCTGGCTTAATACCTAGAAATTAGGTTTTTTGTACTGGTTAATGTTGTCGGTTCACCAACTTTTAGCGGTCGTTAGGAGTCTGAATTCAATTAGGGGATAATTAGTGGTGGTTGTCCTAGTTATCGGTTGTAGGAAAAACTAGCTGATTCGCAGTTGCGGTTAGCTTTAATCAATTTATCAAAAATTAAAATAAGTCATTTACGCATCAATGATCGATTGTATTGATTTAGGGAGGAAACATTGGATTTAGTTGGATTTGTCTCAACTTGATTTTTCCTTACTTATTTGCTCTATTCTGCTTCATATTTTCACGTCCGTAGTTAATTCCGCATGTTCTGTAATTTTATACGTAATTTTAAAGTTACCACACAAAACATGTTTTATTATTATTCTGAAAATAAATAATCAACTGTTCCTCGTGTGATCGACTCATTCTCGCCCTATACTAGTTATAAGGTGAAGGGAAATAATTTTGATGGGTTAACGACACACCAGGTGCTTTAGCCGATAGTGGATGCGGCAGGATTTATCGTCATATATAAATCCCTGTCGCATTTACTACACGATTTTAATTCAATCATATTGAATTATTTTTTTACTCTTAGAAAATGGTGATGGTTTTTTTTAGTTTATCTTTTGATTTAAAGTCAACGCATGATTTTAATCTATTCAAAATAACAATAATTATATGACGTTTGAGGCTCAAACAATAAAACAATTTATCTCATTAATTTAACTGTTAAAGTGATTACTTCATTTTATATCTCACACTAGAGTGCTTAGACCTTGCACCGCAAGGCCCCCACAAGGCCCCCTCCAATGGCCGTCATTTTTTTTTACTCTTAGAAAATGGTGATGGTTTTTTTTAGTTTATCTTGTGATTTAAAGTCAACGCATGATTTTAATCTATTTAAAATAACAATAATTATATGAGGTTTGAGGTTCAAACAATAAAACAATTTATCTCATTAATTTAACCATTAAAGTGATTACTTCATTTTATATCTCACACTAGAGTGCTTAGGCCTTGCACCGCAAGGCCCCCACAAGACTCCCTCCAATGGCCGTCATTTTTGTATAGCCGCATTACAATTTTTTTAGAACTCATGAGTAGCAATTGAAAGCTGAAATAACAGTTCAAAGTGCAAACCTTTCTTGAAAACAACGTAGATGTGGTAACTTTGGTATTGCATTTACACATACTCATTGTTGGAAGGCAACTACATGAACAACTAAAGTTAAGAAAGAAAAACGGAGCATATTATACGAATGCATAAGAGAACACAAAGCATCACATAGTTGTAAGTAGAAATTAATAGGTAGAGTACATACCGATAAGTTGATATTACATGTTATGGTTGCAGATCACCATAACTTATAGGAACACTAAAAAAGTGTCGATGTTTATCATAGAATCGAAAGAAACCTAGATTTCCTTGCTTTATATTTCTTCGGTGGAGTACCAGATTCTGTGTCGAATTTGGGATTAGAGCCTAGGATTCAACGTTCTATAAGTCCTCGTTATTGAGAGTTCCATAAAGGATTCCTCTATTTGCATTGGATGTTTCATCAATATCCATTAGAGTTGAGCAAAAAAACCCAATAAACTCAATCCAACCCAAAACCCAAACCGAACCAACCCGAAAACCCAAACCAATTGAAACCCAAATTTTTTGGGTTGGGTTTTGACCCGAACCAATAACATTTTGGGTTGGTTTGGTTTTTTTTATTTTTTTCCCGGGTTGACCCAACCCAACCCGATATATATATATATATATATATATATATATATATATATATATATATATATATATATATATATATATATATATATATATATATATATATGTATGTATGTATGTTCGTATTCCATCGATCCATAGTGAAATGATGTTATCATATTGCTACTATCACTTTATTTTCATTTCCGTCTACGATTCTTTGACCTTTCTTCGGGAAAAAAAATCCTGTATGTTTTTTAAGTATGACTATTTTAAATATGATTATTATCTCTGTATGTTGTTGGTTTGTTATATGTTGTTGGACTCTTAATTATCAAATTTTAACGTATTCTTTCTTAAAAAGTGTTTTCTTTAATGATTATTGATATGAACATATGTATGGAACTCGATTTTGATATATACATGTGTGTGGATTTTATTGTTGGAGAAATTGTCCATTAATGACTTAGTGGGTTAGTGGTCACTTAGTGGTCATAAGTGCTAGTAGTGGCCATTATTGAGGGTTAGTGGCCTTAGGAGTGTGAGTTACTTTTTCCACCTATATAAACCCTCTTTGGTGGAAATGTCACAACACAAGTTTTTCCAAATAATACTTTTTCCATCTCATATAGTAAAATAGTTTGCTTTTTTGTTGAAGAGATTCTGAAGCACCAAGAGTTCGTTGAGTTCAGAAGCTGAAGTACAACAGGTAAATGGGTTATCCTGGGAGACAAGTGCTAAACCGTGGGTACTGCCGGAGCATAATTGTCTTAAGGACAAAGATTAGCTCGTCTCGGTTACATATCCTTGTTGTTTTTCTTTCTGTTTGTGTCAGTCCAAAATATAATAAAATTGTTCTTCATATTTTATGTTCTTTATTTTTACTTTCGCATTGTAATACTTTGGGCATAACAATCATAAGACAATTCTTTTCAGAGCCTCTTTGCTCTAAAAAGTATATCTTTGCGAAATGAAAAATAAATTTCAGTCTGCTTGCTGAACTTTTTATTTTTTCTGTTCGTTCTGAGTATCATCTGTGATACTCAGTTGGTCGGTGTCTCCTTTTTGGTATCGGTTTCTGGTAAAACCGGTCCGTTTTTTTTGGTATTGGGTTTTGGTAAAAACCGGTCCATCTTCCTTTTTGGTATTGGTTTCTGGTAAAACCGGTCCGTTTTTTTTTTGTATTGGTTTTTGGTAAAAACCGGTCCATCTTCCTTTTTTATCGTTTTCTGGCAAAAACGATTTTCTGCTTTTTTGTCTCGTTTTTTGGCAAAAACGACTCAGTTGTGTTGTTGATCTTCTGTTTTTATTCTGAACAGAAATGACTGGAGTCACTGATGCGTCTGTGACAACTACTATTGGAACCACATCAACCACAAGTCTGAATCCACTTTTGGATGCTAATGTGTCTGCTGTGACACAACCTGTTGTTACCATTGCTGGTACTTCTCATACTTCTCATGGAGAAAAACCAGAAAAGTTCAATGGCCTAAATTTCAAGCGTTGACAGCAGAAGATGTTCTATCTCACTACACTTGGACTAGCAAGGATGCTCACTGAAGAGAAACCAGTTGTTCCTCCCGAAAACACTGAGCACAGGGTGTTCCTGGCAGTAGAGAGTTGGAAGCATAGTGATTTTCTATGCAAAAATTATATTTTAAATTGCGTAGATAATAGTTTGTATGGTGTTTATTCTATGTATGAGAGTGCAAAAACACTTTGGCTTGCATTAGAAAAAAAATATAAAACTGAAGATGCAGGTGCTAAGAAATTTATAGTAGGTAAATTTACGGACTATAAGATGGTCGAATCCAAAACTGTTATTAAACAAGTTGAGGAATTACAAATCATTATATCCGAAATTTTAGAAGAAGATATGATGATAAGTGAGAATTTTCAAGTAGCCTGTGTGATTGATAAACTTCCTGAATCTTGGAGGGAGTATAAGAGTTATCTCAAACAAAATCGAAAGAAAATGTCAATGGAGGATCTGATTGTCCGACTCCGTATAAAGGAGGACAATAAGGGCTCGAAAGAAAATCTGTTGTGCAGGTTGGACAGGCCAAAGCTCATGTTCTGAGGTAAAGAATCAGAAAAGGAAGAAATCGGTCAATCTTCCAAGAAAAATGCTGAATCTTACAAGAAACCACATAATGTGTACAAGTTCAATGGCAACTGTAACAATTGTGGAAAGTTTGGGCACCGTGCTTCTGAGTACCGTTCAAAGAAGCCAATTTAGCCAAGGGCACATCTGGCTGAAACCGATGGTGATGAGGAAATGTTCTGCGCTGTGGTGTCGAATGTAACTTTGTGGGGAATCCAAGGCAATGGTTTGTGGACACTGGAGCCACAAGACATGTTTGTGCTGACCGGGCTGTGTTTTCAACTTACAAGGCTGGCACAGGGGACAAACTGTGGATGGGGAATTCATCAACTTCTCCAATTGATGGATCAGGGATAGTGATTCTGAAGATGACTTCAGGAAAGAAGCTGACTTTGAATGATGTGCTCCATGTTCCCGAGATTCGTAGGAATCCCATTTCTGGTGACAAATTGAACAAGGCTGGTTTTAATTTGAATTTTGGTTCCGATAAGGTCATTTTGACCAAGAATGGTGTGTTTCTCGGTAGGGGTTATTCCACCGAGGGTATGTTTAAGCTTAATGTAATGGCAATTATGCCAAAGAATGTTGTGCCCAATGAGGCTAATAAAATTGCATCCTCTTCCACTTAATTGATTGAGACTTCTTGCTTATGGCACAATAGATTGGGACACGTAAATAATAAATCAATTCGACGGATGATGAACTTAGATTTATTACCTAATTTAAAATTTAATAATAATGAAAAATGCTATATATGTATCGAAGCTAAAATGACTAAGGCACCTTTTTCCTTCTGTGGAAAGAAACACCGAACCGTTAGATTTAATTCATACAGACTTGTGTGACTTAAAATTTGTACAAACGAGAGGCGGTAAAAAATACTTTGTAACTTTTATCGATGATTGTACAAGATACTGTTATGTCTATTTGCTAAGTAGCAAAGATGAGACACTTGAGGCTTTTAAAAACTATAAGAATGAAGTCGAGAATCAACTAAGCAAACGAATCAAGAAGGTTCGTAGTGATAGAGGTGGTGAATATGATGCACCGTTTAATGAATTATGTTCAGACTCTGGTATTATCCATCAAACGATCGCACCTTATGCACCTCAATCAAACGGTATTCCTGAATGCAAAAATCGTACTCTTAAGGAGATGATGAATGCTATGTTGATAAGTTCGGGTTTACCTCAGAACTTGTGGGGGGAAGCGATACTTTCCGCCAATGTCATTCTTAATAGAGTTTTGTCTAAAAAAAATGGATAAAACACCCTACGAGTTATGGAAAGGCTACAAGCCTAGCTACAAATACTTGAAAGTGTGGGGGTGTTTAGCAAAGGTCAAGTGCCTAAACCTAAACAAATAAAAATTGGGCCTAAAACGATAGATTGTATATTTATCGGTTATGCAAATAACAGTAGTGCACATAGATTTCTAGTGCATAAATCTGACAATCCGGATGTTCACGTGAATACAATCATGGAATCAAGAAATTCTGTATTTTTTGAGGATGTATTTCCATGTAAAGAAAGAAGTCAAGAAAACACAAGCTTAAATAAGCGGCCACATGAACCAACAAGTGAAACTACTCCAGAAACTGAGGGTCCAGAACCTCGTAGGAGTAAACGGGCAAGGACTTCAAAGTCTTTCGGTCCATATTTTTTCAACTATATGGTAGAAAATGAACCAAGTACATATGCTCAGGCTATGTCAAATCCAGAAGCGCCGTTCTGGAAAGAAGCAATCAATAGTGAAATCGATTCCATTATGCAAAATCATACTTGGGAATTAGTAAATATCCCACCAGGACATAAACCTCTCGGTTGTAAGTGGATTTTTAAGAAAAAATTCAAGGCTGATGGATCGATCGATAAATATAAGGCCAGACTGGTAGCTAAAGGTTATCGTCAAAAAGAAGGTCTTGACTTCTTCGAGACATATTCACTAGTTACTCGGATCACGTCGATACGAGTTCTTATCACAATTGTTGCGGTAAATAATCAAAATACATCAAATGGATGTAAAGACTGCTTTCTTAAATGGTGAATTGGAAGAAGAAATCTATATGGAACAACCCGAGGGTTATGTGGTTCCAGGTCAAGAACACAAAGTATGTCGACTCGTTAAGTCATTGTATGGGCTTAAGCAAGCGCCAAAACAATGGCACCAAAAATTTGATCAAACGATGTTATCAAATGGGTTTAAAATTAACGAGTGCGATAAATGTGTTTATGTCAATAACACTTCTAATTCCTTTGTGATAGTATGTCTATATGTTGATGACATGTTAATCTTGGGTAGTACTCATGATATAATCATAAATACTAAGAAGATGTTAACAAGAAACTTCGATATGAAGGATATGGGAGTTGCAGATGTAATTTTGGGGATTAAAATCTCTAGAATGTCGGATGGACTTGCATTGTCACGGTCTCATTATGTTGAGTCTGTTCTAAAAAGATTTAACGTATTTAATGAAAGTCCGATAAAAACTCCTATTGAATTGACTATGCACTTAGTCAAAAATAAAGGAGAACCTGTGTCTCAGTTAAAATATTCACAAATCATAGGCTGTCTGATGTACATAACCAATTGTACTAGACCAGACTTAGCATGTGCTGTAAATAAACTGAGCAGAGTTACAAGTAATCCAAGTGAGGATCATTGGAAAGCATTGAATAGAGTACTGAGGTACTTAAAATTCACAATGAATCTTGGATTACGGTACACGAGATATCCAACAGTATTAGAAGGATACTGTGATGCAAATTGGATATCTAACTCGAAAGAATCAAAGTCCACAAGTGGATATGTATTCACTATTGATGGTGTTGTTGTGTCATGGAAATCCACAAAGCAAACTTGCATTGCTCGTTCCACTATGGAAGCTGAGTTCATTGCATTGGACAAGGCAGGAGAAGAAGCAGAATGGCTTCGTAACTTCCTCGAGGATATTCAATGCTGGACTAAGCCTATTGCTCCTATAAGCATACATAGCGATAGTCAGTCGGCTATAAGCTGGGCACAAAATAGTATGTACAATGGTAAGTCAACACATATTCGTCGTAGACATAATACCATTAAACAACTGATCTCTAACGGCGTGATTTCCGTCGATTTTGTTAAATCGAAGGACAATCTTGTGGATCCGCTAACAAAAGGTTTACCTAGAGATCAAATGTCAAATCGACATACAGAATGGGAATGAAGCCAATTACGACAGAAACTTTGTAATCGTAACCCCACTATGTTGACTGGAGATCCCAAGATCATGGTTCAAAGGGACAACTAAGTTATGAAGGTTCATTGAACACTTACCCATTCTATGAATAAAAGCGTTATCTGTAAGATGTGTAAGGATAAGTGAAACTTATTAATGATTCCTATAGCTTGATTAAATTCGAGTAGGGTATGGCAGAATACTCTTGATAGGAGGTCACCTATGTAAGTGTGAAGTGGGGCCGCTTCTGTGAGAATTCAGTGGCTTGAAATCTCTAACGCACTTTCTGAAACCAGGGTGTTTCATGGCCAAAATGAGCACAACCATGAGAACCAATACGTGTTAAGGGAAATATTGTGTGAGTACTATTGTTTGGTTTTACATTAAAGGCTGAACGGTTCAAGCCATTGTTCACTGATTAGCCGAGTAGATCCAATAGTATTTCACTAAGGCAGGTTCAAAGCCAGAAGCTACCTCTCCTGATGCAATATTTTCTGTCAGAATCTCTTCAAGGTTTGCATTTGCATTAATGTCCATTTTGTGGGGGATTGTTGGAGAAATTGTCCATTAATGACTTAGTGGGTTAGTGGTCACTTAGTGGTCATAAGTGCTAGTAGTGGCCATTATTGAGGGTTAGTGGCCTTAGAGTGGGAGTTACTTTTTCCACCAATATAAACCCTATTTGGTGGAAATGTCACAACACAAGTTTTTCCAAATAATACTTTTTCCATCTCATATAGTAAAGTAGTTTGTTTTTTTGTTGAAGAGATTCTGAAGCACCAAGAGTTCGTTGAGTTCAGAAGCTGAAGTACCTCAATCTGAACAGGTAATTGGGTTATCCTGGGAGACAAGTGCTAAACCGTGGGTACTGCCGGAGCATAATTGTCTTAAGGACAGAGATTAGCTCGTCCCGGTTACATATCCTTGTTGTTTTTCTTTCTGTTTTTCCTTTCTGTTTGTGTCAGTCCATAATAAAATAAAATTGTTCTTCATCTTTTCTGTTCTTTATTTTTTACTTTCGCATTGTAAATACTTTGGACATAACAATTATATCATAAAAGTTCTATTATAGATGCATGTTTTATGGATGAAAACCCGAAACTCAACCCAAACCAACCCGAAACCAACCCAAACCAACACATTGGGTTTTATAGTCAATTGGTTTGGTTTGAGTTAGTTTTTCTTGAACCAACCCGACTTATACTATGTAAAAACCCAAAAACCAAGTCAACCCAACCCAACCCAAACTCAGCCCTAAATTATCCACTTTAGTCTGCCCACTTGCTTCCCCAATTTCTTCAATTATCTTATTAGTTGTTAAGGTGAAAGGTTGATTTTATGAGCCTGCACATATACCTCTTATCGCTGAAAGGACTGCATCTGCAAATAATAAGCACGTCATTTCAAATGGTGATGTTTATCTATAAAAAAAAATATTATTTCAATAATGAAATTGAAACCAAAATCAAATGACAAAGAAGAATAAAAATCAAGCATGCACAACTGAAGGTTGAAATGTAAATGTGAATTTATCCTTATATGCCAACTGCCTCTAAAAAAAATTCTAGGGGGAAGGGGCCACAAGAACAAAAAAATTAATAAATGGGTCTGGAAGGACAAAAGTAACATTTTCATGATTATAAAGGACAAAAATCACAATTGTTACTTCACGTGTTAATGTTACTTTGTGTTTCACAATTGTTACTTCATATTTACTTTATTCCACATTTGTTACTTCATATTTGTTACTTCATAATTGTTACTTTTGTCCTGATTAAATTACTGTGTCCTTCTATCCCGATTTTTTTGATAATTTTGTCCTTCTAGACAAAAATCTAAAAATTCTATATAAGGTGTTGTTCATGCAATGATTATCATAAAGCTACATACCAAGTGACAACTTTCCCAAGCTAATTTTCAGTGAAGCAATTAATGCGACACAATTATAAAAAAAATAATTAGCATTTAGATAATAAAAAAACGCATCTTCTTGCTAAATCCTTTCACCCAATGAAAACTACGGCACAACTTAGCAATTCTATGCTCTATTACCTTCAGTTTATGCACTTGAAAGGTGGGAAACCCAGAAATCCAACATGAAGCCTAAGTCCCATTTTTCCAAATAACTAAAACAGCCTGAACAATAAATTACAGCCATATTCATCTGGAATTGCATCACAGTGCCACTTACCTTTAAATCTCAGTTTTTAAGACATATTTATATGTGCAAGTTAAAAATATTTAGAAAACAAATCAATTTCACCATAATAGACACTATAGATAAAAAGAAAAAAAAAGGCTTTATGACAGTGAACCTATGAAGAAAAGGTCATGCATAAGCATGATTGTTGAATAATGTAGTGTATCAGCCCTCAAATATTAAAATTGCAAAGCACATGGTAGAATACATCAAATAATGTCATTAAACTAATATCACATTGCAGTATGGTACAATACCTCATAAACAAAGCACACAAACACAACTATAAACAAGAAACGCTATCAATATACACTTTTTCTCTAACAAAATTTTAGAATATAACACATACATGCTCTTAGTTTGATAAAGCTTACAAACAGACAGATGTAAATCCACCTTATACCATAAAGTTTTAGACAAAAATAATATTTGAGAAAATGAAGTCGACATTTTTCTATTCAATACTCAAACTGATACATGGTGTACTTATTTATAGTATCATAACAGATAAAAGATAATAATGTTTAAAACTCAAATATTAGCTAAATATAAATATTCAAAAACTACTCAGATATTAACTAAATATAAATATTCAAAAACTCAAAGCTTTATCCCTTAGCATTTGACTTCTGCTCTTCGTCAATGACTTCCACGGTGGAGTTATCCATTCTAACAGCCTCCCGCAAGCGAACAGTGAGTGTCCGAACTGGAAGCTTGGAACAGAGAAATCGAAACCGGGTTGTGGAAAGACCTTTAGTAAAAACATCCGCAAGTTGGTCTTCGGAAGAGACATGCCTGAGAAGAACATCCCGATTGAATACTTTCTCACGAATAAAGTGAAAATCGACCTCGATATGCTTGATCCAGCCGAGAACTAACTGATCATTTCGCTGCCATAAGTGAAATTCAGGATTGACAATTGTTGTAGGATTACCCATTGTAAATTTTGATGGACACGGTTGAGAACTATCCACGAAACCCATCAAGTCATGGCTCTTAAGAACTGGAACCATGTTAAAAGAAAATAAAATAATAATAATAATATAGAACAAGCATAGCATTTTTATTTTTATTTTTACCCATCAAGTCATGGCTCTTAAGAACTGGAACCATGTTAAAATAAAATAATAATAATAATAATAATATAGAACAAGCATAGCATTTATTTTATTTTTTTAATTTTTATTTTAATTTTATTTTTCTTTCGAGAACCATAATAAATAATAATAATAATAATAATAATAATAATAATAATAATAATAATAATCAACCGGGACTAGGAGAGGAGATGATGACTTTTGTTGAGAAGTTGAGAAAGAATTTAAGAAGGAAATAGAATGAATAGAGAGTGCAAATTCGCAATTGCGTATGGAGAAAAAGAATTTTGCTGCTGGAGTGGGTTGACGGTGGAAATAGTCTGGTGAGCCGTCGACGCCGGCAAGAAAAAATCAGGCAATTGGGAACAAATCCCCGTCGTCTGAAGAAGAGCTTATAGTTCCGAGAAAATAATTGCAAATCGGGAACAAATCTGAAGCTTGGAACAAATCTGAAGCCACCACCAACTTGCAGACCCTCCACGTTATCCTCCTCTCAGATTCGATCGCCGTTACCCTCTCTCGATTCAAACCGCTACCGCTAACCGTAATCTCCAGATCGTCCCTGTTCCAAGCTTCAGATTTGTTCCCGATTTGCAATTATTTTCTCGGAACTATAAGCTCTTCCATACATGTCCTACGAGATTCGGTTTACATCATGTATGGATGTTGTCGAAAGTTGCACGTAGTTTATACATTGCAGCAACTTGCAAATAATCTTCCAAATACGCAGCAAATGATTCCTCGCAAGAACAGAATTTCGGGACTAAAAACGCAGCTTTTATGATGCTAGGGCTTTACACGATCTGCACAAGGGTTTCTTGGATTTCAAGAACAGCTATGGTTGCAAAAATAGCAGCAAAGTTCGATGATGTAAGGAGCTTTTGAGTGCGGCTGCAATTAGGGTTCTTGGTGCTCAAGAACGCAGCAGATTTCTTCCAATAAACGCAGCAGCTTTAATCGCCTAATCTCCGACGGCACTTGTCACGACCAAACAGTATGGAATTCGGAAAAACACAAAGAACAAAACTTGTAGAGAACGAAATTTTGGTTCAGACTGTTAAGTTTCAGAATTTTTGGACAGGTATAACCCACTCAAATTGAATTCGTAAACAGATCACTCCCGGGTTATGGGTTTTGACAGAAACAGTCAACTAGGTGACGGCGACTATTGTGCAAAACCGGTCGGAACTCTGAAAAAACTCAAAGAATCAAAGTTGTAGAACAATGAATTTCCTATGTGCTCACAAAATTTCATTCAATTCCGACCACTACAACTCCCTAAAAACAAAGTCGACTACAAGCTGTTCCAGAAAATCGAGCAGAATATTCCGATCCGAATTTGATCAAGATAAAATCCGAATTTGCAAAAGTGCCAAAGAGACAAAAGATAGCCAATACAAAGTTCTATCTACTGGTAAATTGTGAGAATTTTTCGATATGATTTGATTAGGAAACGAATAGAACGAAATTCGTAAAGATTCAGAAAATACGCAGCAGATTATGAACGCAACTATTTTGGATGCTTTGATTACCTTGTGATAACGGTCGGCCAAATTAGGGCTTCTTGATGATGATCAAGAAAGGATCGAATGCAGCAGCAAGTGACGAATATAAGGCTGCAGTTAGGGTTTCTCGGAGAACAAGAACGCCAGGAACTCTAAGAAAACGCTGCAGATTTCTGTCAAGAACGCAGCAGCTGTTGTTGCTTTAATCGCCTGAGCTCTGCTACCACTTGATGTAAACCGAAATCTCGTAGGATCGTTGATTAAAGCACAGCAAACGATTCAGCTTTGAAAAATATATTTTCATGGCTTTTTGAATATATATAACGAAAATAACAAAAGGATATGTAAATACTCCGTCTCAGAATATTTACTACGGTGATCCCATCTCAGGAACACCAACCAATTACCCCGTCTCAGGATAATCGAAAGAAGTCCAATCTCTGAAAACTTCTTGAAAGAAACCCAATCTCTGAAAGTTTCTTATGATAAAAATTCAATCTCTGAATTTCAACCAAAATAGTTTTTTGATTCAATAATAAGCTACATATTCAAATACAAGGAAATGCTTTATATAGGCTACAGACTCCAAGTCCAACTGCAATTTTAGCAATGTGGGACAAAATAACAATAATTAAAAATAATAATAAATATAAAAGACAATTAACCAATGTGGGATAATAAAATACTAATTAAGAAACTAAATAAAAGACTCAATCTTCCTCTTGAATTGTGCTACATCACTGATAGAATATATATGTTAATAATCTTGTATTTATTAATATATTTAGTCTAGTCAAATATTCTTGTATTTATTCTAGTCAAATAGGAGGTAATTAGTCCTTGATCTTAGCCTTACAATTAGCTAAGTAGTTATGAATTTGTAATATATATTGTAACCACAAATCAATGATAATCCACGGAAAATATTCACAAAATATTTCATGGTATCAGAGCACTAGGTTGTTCGATACGCTTCCGCTTTCTTCTCTGTCTTATTGATTCGCCACCTTCCTCTCTTTTTTTCCGTCAATCTTCACGCCGGAAACCATGGGGGAAACCTCCAAATTCCACCCAGCCCTTTCCATTTCCAATGTGAAAGCCTTGATTCCGGTTACCTTGGACCTAAATACCGGCCATTACAATAGTTGGGCAGCCCTTTTTAAGGTTCAAGCACGTGTTCATGATGTGATTCATCACATCATCCCTCCTACTAATGCCGCCGATAAGGAAGCTTATTTGAAGGCAAAAGCTGCGGATACCACCCTCTGGAATCGTCTTGACGCAGCTGTCTTACAGTGGATTTACGCCACTGTTTCACCGGATATCTTAAGCTCCATTCTTGTTGACGACGACACGGCTGAAAATGCGTGGAACAGTGTCGCCGCCCTTTTTCAGGATAATCGCAATTCGCGTGCTATGTACCTAAATAAGGAGCTTTCTAACACCTCTCTGGCAGATTTCTCATCCACAGCAGCCTATTGCAATCACCTCAAATCATTGGCGGATCAACTCAAGAATGTCGGGTCTCCGGTCACCGATAATGCCTTGGTTCTCAAATTGCTCCAGGGCCTGACAGAACAATACGGGAATTTTGTTACTGTCATTCAAAATAAGAAGACCTTACCATCTTTTGCAGCAGCCCGGTCTAAGTTAGCGTTGGAGGAAACCACAATTTCTGAAAGGGTGAAGCTTGAATCATCTGCGTCTGCCTCTGCCATGGCTGCATCGTCGGACCACCGGCAAAGCTCTCCGGCTGACCAGTCCATGTCCTCATCCAATTCTCGGTCTAAAAAGCAGAATACCCGATCCAAGAAAAATGGGGGAGGACGAGGTCAATCTAGTGGTGGTCAGGGAGGTCAATCTGGATTTGGGCACCAGGGATTTGGACAGCAGCACGCCGGAAGAGGTGGCGGCCAATTCCAGCACTCATGGCAACAGCCGCCGTGGTGGGCCTTGTACCCTCCACCATGGGCAATGCCTCCGACGCCGTATCCTACCAGACCTGCTCAGCCATATGGACGGCCACCGGTGCAGCAGCAGCATGGAATTCTTGGTCAGCGCCCAATTCTTCCCCATCAGGCATATACAGCGGCCTCCACTCCGACGGATATTGCTGAGGCGCTGCACACAATGGGGTTAAACCCTCCTGATCAGAACTGGTATATGGACACTGGGGCGACGTCTCACATGACGTCGTCGGCAGGTAATCTCTCGTCTTACGTTAATACGAGCACTAATTCTAATATTACTGTCGGTAGTGGCCATTCAATTCCGGTTCGTGGTTCCGGATGTGTCTCATTGTCCCCTCCACATCCCCCGTTAATTTTAAATGATGTCCTTCATGCTCCTCATCTCATTAAAAATTTGGTGTCTGTCAGAAAATTCACAACAGATAATAATGTTTTTGTTGTCTTTGATCCTTATGGTTTTTCTATGCATGATATACAGACCCGGACGTGTCTAATGAGGTGTAACAGCACCGGAGACCTTTACCCCATTTCGCCAAAAAGCTCAGCCCAGTCGTCTGCTTTTCTGGCCACTTCTCTTTGGCACAACCGGTTGGGTCATCCGGGTGTGTCGATTTTAAATTCTCTTAAGCACAATAAATTCATTGATTGTACTCGTGCCTCTAGCTCTACTACGTGTCAATCTTGTATTCTTGGAAAACAGATTAAGTTGCCATTTACTCGTTCGCATTCTGTTACAATTTCACCATTTGATATTATTCATAGTGATGTATGGACATCACCTATTTTAAGTTCGTCGGGTCATCGTTACTATGTCTTATTCTTGGATGATTTTTCTAATTTTCTGTGGACGTTTCCTATAGCGAAAAAATCTCAAGTCATACAATGTTTTTCGAAATTAAAATCCTACATTATCACCCAATTCGAGCGCCCAATTAAGAATATACAGTGCGATAATGGGGGAGAATATGTTAGTAATCCGTTTCGAGAATTTTGTACTACTAATGGCATTAATTTTCGCCTTTCTTGTCCACACACATCATCCCAAAATGGTAAAGCTGAGCGAAAAATCCGATCGATAAATAATATCATGCGCACCCTCCTTTTACATGCCTCTGTGCCTTCGTGTTTTTGGCCCTATGCGTTACAAATGGCTACGTATCTCCTAAATATACTTCCGAGTCGCTTGTTAAATCTTAAGTCTCCTCTTAACGTTCTTTTCCGAAAAGACCCTTCGTATGATCACCTCCGTGTCTTCGGGTGTTTGTGTTTTCCTTTGTTTCCATCAACAACCATTCACAAACTTCAGCCTCGATCCACTCCATGTGTGTTTCTGGGTTACCCGCTAGATCATCGGGGATATCTGTGCTACGATTTATCGAGTCATAAAATCATCACGAGTCGTCACGTTCGGTTTAACGAGCTCGAATTCCCCTTTTCCAAAATGCCCAATTCGGTCCCAGACTCTTATGATTTCCTTGAGTCTGGGCTTCCCCCTCTTCTGGCCCACCAGATTTTTAATACCCCTCCACCTACTCAGCCCAATGAAAACCCGCCCCAGGCCCAACAGCCACTAAACGCTGACTCACCAGTCCAGACCGTGAATCCTCCCTCTCCTCCTGCCCGTCGGCCTTCTACCCGAAGCCAAAGTGGTATTTACAAGCCCAACCCGAAATATCAATCCTTTGCTACCACTCATAAAATAGCCGAACGCTCTCCTCTTCCCCGTACTCCTCTCGAGGCCCTTCGGGATCCGAATTGGAAAATGGCCATGAACGACGAGTATAATGCTCTTATTGACAATAAGACGTGGGATTTGGTACCCCGTCCGTCCGGAGTTAATATCATACGTTCTATGTGGATTTTTAATCATAAAGAAAAATCTGATGGTTCGTTTGAGCGACATAAAGCTCGTCTTGTAGGTGATGGCAACACTCAACGGGTGGGGGTTGACTGTGGAGAAACATTTAGTCCGGTGGTCAAACCGGCTACGATTCGTACGGTTCTGAGTCTGGCACTATCTAAACGTTGGGATATCAGGCAGTTGGATGTTAAAAATGCGTTTTTACATGGCGAGTTGAACGAGGTTGTATACATGCATCAACCGATGGGTTTTCGTGATTCGGCTCGTCCTGATTTTGTATGTAGGTTACGCAAGTCTCTTTACGGCCTCAAGCAGGCCCCCCGGGCATGGTATAAACGGTTTGCAGACTATGTTCTATCTATTGGGTTTACGAACAGTATTTCCGACACATCTTTGTTTATCTACCGCCATGGGTCTGATTTGGCTTACCTACTGCTCTATGTTGACGATATTATTCTGACGACATCCTCCCCACAGCTTCGGACTACACTTGTTGACCGCCTCCGGTCGGAGTTTGCTATGAAAGATTTGGGTCCTCTGAACTACTTTCTTGGCATTCGGGTCACTCGTCATCCGGACGGTATGTTTCTGTCTCAGACAAAGTATGCTGCCGAGATTATTGACCGAGCTGGTATGAGTAACTGTAAGCCGGCGCTTACTCCAGTGGATACTAAAGGCAAGCTGAGTGAATCCTCCGGGGCTCCCTTTGAAGACCCCACACTTTATCGCAGTCTCGCTGGTGCTCTCCAATATCTCACCTTTACCCGGCCTGATATCTCGTATGCTGTCCAACAGGTTTGTTTGCACATGCATGATCCTCGGGTGGAGCACATGCAAGCTCTCAAGCGTATCATACGCTATCTTCAGGGTACTCTTAAGTTTGGATTGCATCTATATTCGTTACCTGTCACGAACCTCGTGGCTTATACTGATGCAGATTGGGGCGGGTGTCCCGACACGAGACGTTCCACCTCCGGGTATTGCGTATTTCTAGGGGATAATTTGATATCATGGTCGTCCAAGCGACAACCGACGTTGTCCCGCTCTAGTGCAGAAGCAGAATACAGGGGTGTCGCAAATGTTGTAGCTGAGTCATGTTGGTTACGAAATTTGCTTCTAGAGCTTCATTGTCCCGTTGATAAGGCCACGTTTGTTTATTGTGATAATGTTAGTGCGGTCTATCTTTCGGGAAATCCGGTCCAACATCAACGTACGAAACATGTTGAGATGGACATTCATTTTGTTCGGGAACGAGTTGCCCGTGGGGAGGTTCGAGTTCACCATGTTCCTTCGCGGTATCAGATTGCTGACATTTTTACGAAAGGACTACCACTTATTCTCTTTGACGATTTTCGGACCAGTCTCAGCGTTCGAGGACCTCCCGTTTCGACTGAGGGGGTGTGATAGAATATATATGTTAATAATCTTGTATTTATTAATATATTTAGTCTAGTCAAATATTCTTGTATTTATTCTAGTCAAATAGGAGGTAATTAGTCCTTGATCTTAGCCTTACAATTAGCTAAGTAGTTATGAATTTGTAATATATATTGTAACCACAAATCAATGATAATCCACGGAAAATATTCACAAAATATTTCAATCACAAGGTTTTGCTGTCAAGGTTTTGAGGGGGAGAAGAAAGCTTTGGAGAAGGAAACCGTAGGAATCAGGAATCGGGAAAGATTAAGAGAGAAAAAAAAAAGAGACGAATTATGAAAGAAGACGGTTTCAGGGTGAGGGTTCATTTAGATTACAGTCACGAACCCCCACCCAAACGAACTTGTTTAAGATTGACCAGGATCTGAAAGACGTTAGTCTGAGATCTCTGATACCATGAAAGTTTTAGACAAAAATAATATTTGAGAAAATGAAGTCGACATTTTTCTATTCAATACTCAAACGGATACATGGTGTACTTATTTATAGTATCATAACAGATAAAAGATAATAATGTTTAAAACTCAAATATTAGCTAAATATAAATATTCAAAAGCTACTCAGATATTAACTAAATATAAATATTCAAAAACTCAAAGCTTTATCCCTTAGCATTTGACTTCTGCTCTTCGTCAATGACTTCCACGGTGGAGTTATCCATTCTAACAGCATACGTTAAACCTACTTCGCAGATCTCCATTGTTTATCCAGAGTCCAAATGTGGATCCGGCACCAAAGAGTGATAGTGTTGTTTGAACAAAGTTGTGACAGTTAACATCCGAATTTGATTTTGGATACGACGATATTATAAAGGTTTTGTGTTTCGAGATTTTATCTTGGAGCAGGGCCGAACCTTCCATTTTCTTATTAAACAACATAAGTAGAACAAACTTACCATATATTAGTTTGCACCGGACATCTGCAAGAGTGTGAAGTATCCAATCATACGGAATAAATCTACCGTACATATGTCACTATGAATCCACAAAACAAGCTGTAGAACACGTGAACATTAAGATCAGTGAACTAATTAAGGATCAAATGTTCTGGAAAACCAAAAAAACGAAATCGATATATACCGTTCCATTTGTGAAAAAATAGAAATAAGATGATACGTCATATTAAGCTTCATCTTTTTTCCCTAGAAATCCACCTGCAGGTTACGTTCATATGTATGAAGCTGCAAAACAAACAATATAAAACATGAACATTAAGATTAGTTAACTGAACATATCTTTACTTGCTTCCTTTCCTCTTTCAACATAGCATCAAGTGCACACTACAACGATTCTACCTACCGAGGCACCACAACTCGGGTTCGGTTTGACTTTCAAAAGGTCAAAAATGAACTTCCGATTTCTATGAAAATCGAATCGAGCTATGAGTTAAAGATTCAGGCTTCATACTCGGTGCTGAGTCTCCTTAATGGATGAACAAGCACAAAACAGTGTTATGCCACCAATGTGAGAACAAGCAGAGTGTAAAGGTTTTTATACGGGAAAAACAAAAGAAATTTCAGCAAGAAAATTGATTGATTAAATGTCATCCAAAACCAACTTAAAGCCCAACCAAAGTAAAGAAACAAAGGCAAATAGTCACTTGATACAACCAAAGCTTCGTTGCTGGTGAAACGTACGAAAAAATGGTATACCCTACCATTGAGGTAACCTAGTAGCTCCAACATGGGCTGCCTATTAAACCAATGCACTGAAGGGTGTTATCAATCGAAAATCAACCCCTTACGGAAATCGAACCGCTGACCTTCAGCTTAAGTTCCAGGCTGAATTACCACCCATGCCTTCACCACTAAGCCATATATATCCAGGGGATGCTGGTGAAACGTACGAGATCAATGTTGTGAGTTTACCGAGAAGAGGTGTAAGGAATTGGCTTTCCTCGGGTAAATTATCAATTAAACGGAGAGAGTAAGTGGTTTTGAGAGACTGTATAGCTGTCAAAACACACTATCCCACCATTAACTTTATTGATTGAATTTTCACATCCACACATAAGGGAAAACACTGAAGATCCGGTGGCATGGAAGGATTTCCAGTACAAATACAGGCGGCAGCAAATGAACGGTGCGAAGGAGACCGGAAGAGAACGTGTGGTGGTTAAGCTACCCCCGAGGATGATAAACCGAAATGACAACATATTTGGACTTTTTTTATAGAAATTTCGATGGTAGTTGAATAAAAAACAAGACAATGGTTAACGGGCTTTTTTTTCACCGGCCTATTATGTCATTATAATGTCCAGCCCAACCGAAAAGAATATAAACTATATATCAGCAGCACATGAAGTATTTATTTAGCGGACAGAAGCAAGCATGAAATGGGACAGATGTCAAGCATGGGTTAACACCCTTGCTAGAGATAGACAATTTTATTATAAAAGGATGAAAACAGAAACTGGGTCATCTAAATATTTGTTTTCTTGAGTGGATTGGGCCGGAAGACAAACAGAAGAAGAAGAAGAAAAAAAAAAAAAAAAAAACCACAGCCAATAAAAAAAACAAGTGTCACCAAATCTTCCAATCTTTTCACAATTACAGTTCAGTGCGCTTTATAGTAAAGAAAGGCTTGAAAGCTTACCTCTCACATGCTAAGAGTGGCTTCGCACCTTATTATTAGAGAAAGTGACGCGCTGCTTCCCCCGGGGAAGCAGGGGGTCGTTTGACTGTAGCTTGCTGTTGAAAAACGTAATAGGCTAGCGCGGCTCACTTCGCTCTTCAAACTCTGCCCCCTTTACTCCTTCTATAAAAAAATCCCTTTCATATCATAAAAAAAATCTAATAAAGCTTTCGAGCCGTAGCTTGCTGGGTTTTCCATCATCATATCCACAGCAAATCGAATGAAACCTGGTGAAAGAAAAGTGAACACGAAGCTTCGTGTTTGTTTTTCTTCAAACCCCCAATCCGCTCTCGCTCGCCGCTACTAACGGGGTCTCGGTTGATTTCCCTTCCTTTAGCTACTCAGATGTTTCAGTTCGCTAAGTTTGAAAAGTCCAAAGGGCGCAGACTAGCCACGAAGCTTGGATACGGTTTCCCGATCGGAGATCCATGGATCACAGACGGTATCTCCCCATGGCCTTTCGCCTCTGAAAGCGTCCTTCCTTCTCAATGCCCGGGCATCCATCAAATGCATTCTTTTCGATCTTACACCCGCTTCCTTCGCGTAAGCTACACAAGCTTCAGAGCGGTACACTGAACACAAAGAGAATCTCGACAAACTTGTTTGTAACGAGTTCATAAAACTCGTTTGTAGCGAGTGAAGTAGAAGCCCTTCTCCTTTCAGTCGAGCTACCTTACGTTCCTTAATGGCCTGACGTGAATAGACGCTTTCTTGGAACTCATTCATAGGCCCATTTAGACTTCACACTATATAAAATAAAAATATATAACAAGTGTGCGACAGTTAGAAAGAAAACTCTTTCTTTTCTTCTATTATGTTATGTTATGATTGATAGAAAGTGGAACACCGGAAGAATACTTAAGAATCCATCTTGAAGCCCAACATCCGACCATCGGGGACCATCCCACCAGCCAGATCGCTTCGCTCCTCTCCTTTCAGTCTCATAACCTTTCTTGAAGGTGCGTAAGTCACTCGAACGATTATGATACGAAAGCAAATCACTGTAGTGATACGACGATACGCCACGGAGCGATAGCGAGAGACTCACGTTCTGATGGCTTGGAATTATATACTCTATTTGGTGTCTGGTTTTTTATGTTGAAAGAATCAGGTTGAGTGGGGGCTTAGCTCTACTATGGCGTGATGATCTAGATGTTACAGTCATGAGTGACTCTCGGGGGCATATTGATGCTACCATTGTTTCTGGGCTTTACCGCCCATTGTACAAAAACTATGGTTTTAGAGCGACTAAGAACCCTTTCTTGCTTGCATATACACTGTGTAGCTATCAACAGTAAATAGGTAGAGGGAGATCCTGTTAAGCGCTGGGAGTGGGTTCACTGTTGACTAGTAGAAAGAGTACGGTGTGCGATCTCGGGTGAACCGTTTACCGTATACTGAGAACGAAGAGAGCGTTGTTGACTTGTAGTGAGTTAACCTTAGCGCAATAGAGGGTGGGGCATTTTACCATATGTACTGATGGTAAAGATATGGTAGATGCAGAAATTGGTTCATCGTACGTTCCAATATCGACCTACGGCGAAAGACCGTATCATTTTGAGGGGATAGACCATGAATTCATAATTTCTTTGCGTCTATCGAGAGCACTAAACTTCTTTCCCGGGTATACCTTGTCAGCACACCACAAAGTGATGTGATAGAGCGAACAAAGGCCGAGACGAGAGTTCAGCGGTGGAAGCTCAGCCATATATAATAGTCGCAAGGTTTCGCCCCGTATAAAACCCTATTTTACTTGATTTTAAGGCATGTTTCAGCGCCCCTCATGGTTGATTAGACCTAAGACAGGCTTACAGCTTTTGATTCCCATCGACTGGAGTGCTTGCTCGGATGCTATACATGTGATGCTTTTGATTCGGGGTGGAGACTAGCTTCAAATCAAATATAGGGTGATTGATATATTCCCTGCCATACTGTGGAAACAGATGGATTTGGGCAAACGAACTACCATGAAGTAGAAGCTTCCATGATCGGATGTTAGGGAGTGCAGGAATGAGAGGAAATGAAACTCAACGCAGCGCTGAGAGGTACAGAGGCGAGGGAGGGCACAGCAGGCTCTTCTGTCTAGTTTTGAAGCCAATACACATACCATGACAGTCAAGCCTGCCCAATACAATATCAACCCTTTTGACAAGAAGTGAGTTGTTAAGATAGAATAGTGAACAAAGAACCGAAAGAATATCTCTTGCCTGTGAAACCAAGAATCTGATTGTACAGCGATAGGACGTGTGGAATTAGATTGTGGTAAAAGGTGCTGCATGAGATACTGGCTGACTGCACAGCTGACTCTCTATTCGTAGTAGGATAGAGCTGTGAGTGCGCCATAAAGGGACAAGGATAGAAAGGTACTCTTGTGGAAAGTTCGTCACCTATCGTTATATTCATGCCCTACGTTCGGCTCCATATCCATTCCCATTTTCCTTAGGGGGCCTTCGGTCTTCTTTCCTCTTAATGCTTCGAGCCACTGTCTCTTGAAGCCTTTGTAGCAGTTCCTGTACTTTGGCTAGGTTCTCCAAGTGTATTTTGAAAGTTGGCAAAAGTCTGGCTTAGGTGTGAAAGGTATTCGGTTGCCACCAGCTCTTAAGCACACCCATTAGCATTGACTGCATGGGATCGAAATACTTCCGCTTTCGTGAACGTGTCCATAAATTTGTCATGGATCTCAATGAATACACGAGAAGCCCATAGATCTCATTTGGCATTGTGCGGCGGCTTCCTTAATTGCACTAGCACACTCAGGTGAGCAGCAAGCCGTTGGTTGAACCAATAGGGGCTCCGGCAGCTCTTCTTTTTATGATACTAACCCCGGCTACTTTCGATATCTAGTACCAACATAGTAAAGTACCTATGTTGCTCTTCCGGTGGTTCTGTATCATAAAACAAAAGGTCTTCTTTCTTTTATATGAGAGACACGCCGTAGGTTATGAAATAGACTCAACCTACGGGATAGGGAGTTTATCTTAACATTCTATACCCGCTAACCTTGTTCGAAGAGTTGACTCAGTTAGCTCACCATATTCCTTTCACATACTAAGAGTGGCTTCTTTTATAAAATAAATGTATCATATTCCCCGTAGTAAGTGAGAGGTGCGATAGCCACTCGTCGGAGGAAGCAATTATAGTAAAGAGGTTATTAGGATCCTAGCCTAGCTAAAAGCAACGGAAAGGAAAATAGCTCAACGAAAAGCAAAGATCTCCCAGGCAAGTGCTCTATCAAAGACGGATTCCCTGTCCCAACAAGCAACGGCTTTCGGGTAGCTCAAGTAGTAATAGCAACAACAATTGAAGCTGAATCAGATGCTGCCACTGGAGAGTCTTTTCCCGCAATGTCTGCTGACAGATCGGTTTGGGTAGAAGAAGATTTTGAACCCCAACTTCTCTACCGGGCATTCGAATGCGTTTTTGGGTCTTGATGCGATTGCTTATTTTTTCATGAGATTCTCTTAGCTAAGGTTTCGTTTTGGATAGGAGACTCATCTGTATCATTTCCCACATCACCCTAAAAAAGAAAAGGCTGCTGAACAGATTGTCGAATGAACACAGCCTACCGAATGTGTTCTGGAGTCCGTGGGTAAAGAAGTAGAAGAGACGGCTTAGTCGCAGCCGAACCGACCGAGATCACAGAGAGCGATCCCCACAGCCGCTAAAGGTAGCTGGAGCCGGGGGTTTTTTAGGTTCTTTCTTCCCTACTTCCACTGCCAAAGCTTTACTAGATAGGGGGCGAGTCGGGTGAGAGAGATAATGTCCTCTTTCTCACTCGACTTGCGCGAGTCACTGCCACTCTGTGCGCCATAAACACCACCTCCAATTTATACTGCATTCATCTTTCAGCAAAGTTGCATTGTCTCGTGTGGAACGTAAAGAGATTTAGTACGTAATAAGTATAACCATAAGTGCAATGGAAACTATAAGGGGCTGTATTGGAGAGATCCAACGGTGAACAGCTACCCAAAAGAAAAACCGCCTGGAAGTCCGAGGACCTTTAGTACTTAACTCTACCCCCGAACCAGCAGCCTTCGCGTCAAGCAAGACCGCCCTTGTCCCTTTCCTTTCTCCATTCCGCCCTCTTTAGAGCATTAAATCCTCTTTCACGCTTCCACTACTAAGCCAACACTTGAAAGGTCATCCCCCATAGCTTGAAGCCGATTTATCACCAATTGAGAGTCTCTCTCCATGATTAGACTATCACATCCATAAGCATAAGCAAAAGTGAATCCGTGGTAAATTGTGAGACCTTCACCAAATTCAACCTAGGCCCACTTTAAAAGTTTAAAGAAAAAGAATGAAGAATAGTGCCGGTGGTATCTTTAAAGATTCCACCCATAGCCAGGATGTTATCTTTCAGAGCCGCATCGACATTACATTTAATCATACCAAGCGTTTCCATCTTACTACGTAAGTCGTTTTCTCATGTTGGGGCTCGCCAACCACGTCATTGACAATGAGTTCTTCAAAAAGAGAGGCAGCGTTGTTTATCAATGTAGAAATATGTATAGGTGTTTGTTCAAAAATCCAAGAGCATCGAGATTTCCATACGTGCCATAGTAGATAAATAGTTTTAGTACAGGTAGCCTTATTATCCATATCAAATAACATATTTAGAACGTCGACGACGTTGGTTAGGCACATATTCCTCCGCTAATATTTTATCTTTCCCATACTGCGTTTGCAACGACACAGTCAAACAAGCAGTGGCTTACCGACTCCTCCTCCTGTCCACATAGAGAACAAGTAGCAGATCCACACCCTCTAATCGCCAAATTTATGTTAACTGGGAGTGTTGGGAATAAAATTTATGTTTTTTATTATAATTCATCATATTTACTCAGAATATTATCTTAACCTTATTGATGAAGTGCTGAAGCTAGCTGTTATAGTGAAAATCTAAAAGATGTCTAGAATTGAATTTATAGGTCTTACTAGAGTCTGATATTTGTATAGGTTACATCGGACAAGCACTGTAATAGTTAGTGTGTCGTGAAACTGAAAACTGGAAGTCATTTAGAAAACTGGAAATCGTTAAGATAAACAAACTGACTCGGAATACACCAATATGAAATCAAGAAGATAAGTTTATCAAGGACACAAACTCGGTTGGCTTATCCGGAAGATAGAACAATTGAGGTCACTGACTCGGTTATAGAAGATTGAAGAACCGAGGGTTCAAACTCACCATGAAGATTACAAGTCGAGACTATAAAGTTAGACTTCAGGCAAGTTTGTGGTGACTGAATCGACTTTAGGGATCTTGTATGAAGACCTAAGAATCATAAGGACAATGAATTCTTAATTGTTTATGGTGTACTCGATTAAGTCAACTATAATCGATGAAAACTAGAGTACTGATATTTGAAGAAGAGTAAAATCTCAGTCAATGCTCCAAGTCAGCCAAGAAACTGAAAACCGATAAACAAAGATAGAACCGATCTATAAACTCGGTTTTATATGTCAGCCATCCAACAAACCGATAGTATAGTCGAACGTTTTAAAGGAAGCAATTTTATTGGATGAAATAGTGACACATCGTAACGGTCAGAAAATATAGCCGTTACAAGATAGACGTTGATACAATTCGAATTCAAGCAAGATGAACGTTGGACCTTACACTATAAATAGAGGACTTTGCACCAAGAACAAACAAGAAGATTTATTAAGATCAACAAGCCTTTTTGTGCACTAGTCTTAGTTATTTGAATTGCTATCATCTATGCGCTATAACAAGATCATATCAAGAATTTCTTCAAGTGTTCAAGCTACGAATTTATCCAAATTCAGACACTTTGAAGAACCACAAACAAGAATCAATTTATTGATTCTCAGCCCAACTTTGATTCTACATCAAAGGTTTAGACTGTGAAGCAAACCGGGAAGGTTTTGCCAAGGACAGTTGTTACAAGATATCGGGTAGACTGTGTTTGTGGTGGTAGCTGGTGAAGAGGCATGCGTAACCCTTCAAGGACCAGTGTTCAAGCAATTGAAAAGTAGAAATTCTACCGTTTCTACAACTATTTAGATAGTGAAGCTAGGATTAGCCAATGACTATTGTTTAGGACTTTTTGTAATAACTCACCTCAAGAAGTTCTAGTGGAATTTCCTCCTACACCACAGGGGAAGAGAAGACTGACAGGATTACACCATCTGGAACCTCTATAATATTTGCCTTATTTACTTTACACACTTATTTATTTACTTAGCATTTATCTACAGCATTCTGAGAATTGATTGTTATACACCTCACAGCTCACAGACTGACATTCACCAGAATTCAGTTTAACACACTCAGCTTTCACATAGAATAACAATATCAAGAAAAAGACTAGAATTATATCCGCTGCCGGTTGGCTCGGTTTTTGCTTAAGTCGGTTTGACTTAAACTCAACTCAATCGACTTAACTCCACACAAGTTTTAATTGAACCTTAATTTGTTTTGAATCCAGTTTTTAGGGACAAGTTTATTCACCTCCCCCCCCCCCCTCTAAACTTGTGTTAGCCTTTCCAATGGACCAACAGGGAGACAATTTGTTTCCACCCGCCAAAGAAAATGAGAAACCCGGGTGGGATTTTGAGACTTCAAAGTTTCTTCAATAAATTATTTACCGTAGATGAGGACGCTACTGTTGCAGATTCAGATTTCTTCCTCTATCCCTAGAAGGAGCATATCCGCTAGTTCAATCACCCTGGAGCTAGAGGGGGGGCAACTCACTAGTGGTAGCTCTAATATGTCTAAACCTCAGGAAAACTTTATAGGTGCAGTACAATGGTCGAACTCTTTTGATGGGAATAAGTATGGTAAGCCTGAAGCGGTGGCATGGGAACTTCGTACTGTACCGACAGTACAACTGATTCGGTCAATAAGGCTTTCCTGGGCTTTGGAATATAACTCTCACTCTTATTTTCCAAATCCGCTGAAAGCGAATACCTGAGTCATGGTAAATTCCTTTCTTCAGTTGAAGCAAGTCGGTCTTTTTTGCTTTCCTTCTCTGTCGGCGGGTTAACTAGAAAAAGGAAAAAGGAAGTACGCATTCAGCTGTAAAAGACGTTCTTTCCTCAAATGATTTTATCCAAGGGAATGAAAGTAGTTCAATGACCCGACCCCTTAGGGTTCATATCATACCTTAACTGTTGAATGGCATTCTTATTTTCTTGAAGTTATTCCTTCTTCCTTAAGGGAAAACACTGAAGATCCGGTGGCATGGAAGGATTTCCAGTACAAATACAGGCTGCAGCAAGTGAACGGTGCGAAGGAGACCGGAAGAGAACGTGTGGTGGTTAAGCTACCCCCGAGACATATTTGGATTTTTTTATAGAAATTGCGACGGTAGTTGAATAAAAAAAACAAGACAATGGTTAACGGGCCTTTTTTTCACCGGCCTCTTATGTCGTTATAATGTCCAGCCCAACCGAAAAGGAATATAAATTATAAACCAGCAGCACATGAAGTATTTATTTAACGGACAGAAGCAATCATGAAATGGGACAGATGTCAAGCATGGGTTAACACCCTTGCTAGAGATAGACAATCTTATTATAAAAGGATGAAAACAGAAAATGGGTCATCTAAATATTTGTTTTTTTGAAGACAAACAGAAAAAAAAACAAAACAAAACAAAAAAAAAACAAAAAAAAAAAACAAAAAAACAAAAAACAAAAAACAAAACAAACAAAAACCACAGCCAATAAAAAAAACAAGTGTCACCACCTCTTTAAAGGTCTTCCTTCTTCTAAGGTAAATAGATAAAATGATTCTACATGAATGCAAAGCGTACGATGTACATGACATGAATCCCAGTCATACATCTAGCACGTATATAATACATATTTGCGCATAAAAATAGGGTTTATTGTTAAAAAGGACAATTTGAAACTAGAAATATGTTTCTCAAAAAAAAAACTAGAAATATGTAAACATGACAGGGGCATTTTTTATTGGGTAAAAAGGATAAGTGTTTATTCCACTATAATTTAAATTCTCTTATATTTAATTACAAAAATGAATATATTTTTTGATCTGAATGTCAAAAGTTCGTTATTTTTTCACCATATTTTTCTTTTCCCGTTTTCTTTATTTAGACATCTCATTTGATATTTTTTGATGTCATTTCGAGGTCATTTTCGTCAAAAAAAAAAACACGAAATAGTGGAATAGTGGATTTGAAATCAATTATACTGTACCGAATAGTGAATTTGGAGTAACGAACAGTGGAATTGTACTTCTCACCCAATTCATATTTCTATTGTCATGTTTCCTATTTTTTTCCATTTTGTTTGTCCTTTAAACCCACTCCCTATAAAAATATGAGATAGACCAGATGCAAGGTCATAGCTTAGCCTGGGCTGAGGGGGCTAAGCCCACCTAGGTTTTTTTTTTTTTTTTTTAGTAATTTATAATTCTAACCCATCAACCAACGAGCCCACAAAACCACCAACTCAAAATGGAGAAAAGCCCACCTTCCTTTTGAATATTTAATCATCTACTCCACTTAATGCTGTCGATCCACAATCCATCACTTTTAAAGAAATATATCTATCATCATATTTACACTTCAACATTAATCTTCTTCCTCAAAGTTCACCTTCAGCCTATCTTAAACAGAAAGGGAAGAACCCTAGCAAATAGCAGTAGACACAACTTACACATGTAGTCCAAGGCATCTAAGTTTTCTATGGAATAAATTAAAATCAAGTGCTTCTAACTTCTTAGTTCTGTTTTAATGCTTGTGATTACCTCGTGTATGAAATTCCAGATTTTCCTTAAAAAATTGTGTGACATTACAAAAAAAAATTAGTTTAGCCCACCTTAAATAAAATTCCTGGCTCTGTCCTTGACCTGATGGATGCCTGTCTAATCTATTACAACAACATGAAATAAAAAAAGAAGCTTCTGCAAACTGTTGGAAACTTCTAAATTTTCTAGAATCATCTAGATTAGTTACTCCCAGATCAAAATGGAAGAAATCTCCCACTGGTCACTTCCATGAGCGTATATGTGGTCACCACGACCCAACTGCATCTCCTGGCCCTAGAAATTTCCAAAACATCATCCACGTGGTCTAACTATGCTATTACATGTACTAATGTCAAGAATTGGTAAATAATTTTCTATGTGTATTTCATTCACTATCGAACACTATAAATATACAAGAGGTTACATTCTAATTGGGGCCTCAAATCACGTCCAAAATCGCTAAGATCACTGCCGTATATTAATAAGAATATTACACAATATTTACTTCCTAAAATAAATATATAACATCCGTAACACCCCTTCAAGTTGGAGCGTGTTGGGTCGGAAACATCCAACTTGCGAAGTGAGTAGAGAAATTGCCGTTTGCCCAAGGCTTTAGTGAAAATGTCGTCAAGCTGTTCGTCAGTTGACTCGTGGCATGGAGCGATAAGACCCTCTTGAATGGCATCTCGGACATAGTGACAATCGACCTCAATGTGTTTCGTTCGTTCATGAAAAACCGGATTATGTGCTATGTGGACTATTGACTGGCTGTCACGGAAGAAGTCAATAGCACAAGGATGATCCACGCCCAAATTTTGAAGCAACGCCATGACTGATGTGATTCCGGTTGGAACCAGATCTGATGTTTTGCCCATGAAGTAACTAAGGGGAACAATGACGAGCCAATGATCCTAGACCTAGTAATCCAACTAAATCGTAGGCAGAGAACGCCCAACAAATGCTCACAATACTGGTAAATCCTCAAAGGGTTGAACTTTCTACGACAAAGAAAATTCTCACTCGCAAGTGATTTTCAAGCCTTATGACTTGGTTGAGTAAAACTCAATGATTTGATTTCTCATAAAATAATTGTCTGTAGAATGAAAAGCTAGTGTTTGCCTTATATAGGCTTACAAACAAAAGAAAAAGCAACATCTAAGCAATGTGGGAGAAATTCCCACTTAAAAATGCGCCTATCTCCTATTGGCCAGAAACGAAATGTTCCTATTGGCTAATAAAAGAATAAATAAATAAAGTGCTAAAAATCCAATATAAAATAAAACCAACTCCTAATTAATTAAATAATATTCATAAATAGCACGAATGATGTATCCTCCGAGCATGAACTGGATCACATCAATGACCCATTTCAATTCCGAAGTGAGAGCGGACATTGAACAATATTCAGCCTCGGCGGAACAATATCGAAGCAACCAAGCACAATCTAGCCTGTGAGAGAACGACGCTTCAGCGGGCAACTTGCCCAATCGGAATCACACCACCCGGTGAGAGGCAAGTCACAATCGCTTCAAAGCAAAATACCTGACCCGGATGGTCTTTCAAATACCGGACTGCCCGCATGGCAGCGTCCCAATGGTCACGCCGGGGAGACTGCATGAACTGGGCTAAAATGTGTACTGTGTAAGCCGAATCCGGGTGAGTAAAAGATAAGTAGATAAGACGTCCAACCAATCGTCGATAGCGTTCTTGATCCTCCCACGATGGACCGGTAGCCGTGGCAAGGGAAAGATTCTGCTCAATGGGGAAACCGGCAGGCTTAGCTCCAAGCAAACCAGCTTCAGCAAGAATATCAAGAGTATACTTCCACTGACAAAGGAAAATCCCTTCCGGACTACGTGCCACCTCAATGCCCAAAAAATATTTTAAAATACCCAAATCTTTCATATGAAAGCAATAGCCCAAATAGTGTTTAAAATGCGTAATAGCAGAGGGGTCGTTACCGGAGATGATTAGATCGTCAACGTATACTAGCACATTAAGGTGAACTGCACCGCGTGTGAGGGTGAAGAGGGAGTAATCCGAGTAAGAGTGATGAAACCTATACCTCTTCAAACTGTTAGCCAATTTCGCTAACCAACACCACGGAGCTTGCTTTAAACCGTATAAGGACTTCTTCAAGAGGCATGCCATACCCGGCTGACTTACTATAAAACCCGGGGGAAATTTCATGTATAATTCCTCATTCAGATCCACGTGAAGGAATGCACGTCCATCTGATGCAATTCCCAATTTTTCACCGCCGCCACGACTAAGAAGACGTAAACTGTGACCATCTTAGCCACCGGGGCAAATGTCTCGTTGTAGTCAATACCTGCAAGTTGATGATTGCCAAGGATGACAAGGTGAGCTTTTAATCGTTCAACGGTCCCATCTGCATGGTGTTTAATTTTGTACACCCATTTACACCCGAGTGCCTTTTTCCCTGGCGGTATCGGCTTCATAACCCAAGTCTCAATCTTTCAAGCGCGGTAATTCCTTTTGCGTGGATTCCCCCCAACCAGGATCATGCATAGCCTCATCAAAATTACGAGGCTCAAGACCGGCGGTGATTGATGCAAGAAAGATGCGGTGGCACGTAGAAAATTTATCACAATTCACAAAATGAGCTAAAGGATATGACGTACTTGAAGAGCTGACAGACAGTGGAGAACTGAGGGACAGACTCGTAAGTTGGAAAGTGTGTGCGACATAATCGTTGTGCCAACCTGGAGGACTTTGAGTAAGTAAACCACGGTCCAAGGTACTAGGGACGACGGTCTCTCCCGGAACTGGAGATGATGGAGAAGCCTCGGGTTTTAACGAATGAGGGCTGCTATTCGGAGGTTTGGACTCCGCACCCTGCTCGGATAGTGCGTATTCCATATCAACAATACAATCATCATCCACCCCAACATTGGCGGTTGACGGAAGCGGGTTTTCATTATGCAAGTCAGACTCCTTTAGCGCAAAAGGAAATTAATTCTCGTGGAATTTCACATCACGCGAGACAAAGAATTAACCCGTAGCAAGATCATATACTTTCCAACCTTTCTGATTATTCGGATATCCGACAAAAACACACTTTCTACTTCGAGGAGAGAATTTATGCCCTTTGGTCCATTGATCATGAGCGAAACAGAGGCAACCAAAATTCCGAAGGTGTTCTAGTGTGGGTTCGTTGCCAAACAAAATTTCAAAAGTTGTTTTATTTTGTAACAAGACGGAAGGAGTCCGATTAATCAGATGCACCGCCCCTAAAATACATTCGCCCCAAAAATTAATGGGCAAGTTCCATTGGAGCATCAAATCTCGTCCTACATTAAGGATGTGTTGGTGTTTACGTTCTAAGCACCCATTTTGTTGAGGTGTCCCTGCACACGACGTTTGAAAAATTATCTTATTATCATCAATGTATTCTAGCATGCTGTGAAGCTCAATACCATTATCACTACGGAATATTTCAACCGTTGTTTCAAATTGCCTTTCAATCATGGAAAAAAAAAAAGAACAGAACGCCTTATAGACTTCAGTTTTTGCATGTAACAAGTAGACCCAAACAGCACGAGAAAAATCATCCACCAAAGTCAAGAAATAATGTGCTCCACTGTAAGAGGGAATTTTATGAGGCCCCTCACATATCACAATGTATGAGTTCAAAAATGCAAGAGGTCTTATTATTACTAACAGGAAAACTATCTCGAGATAGTTTGGCTTGTGGGCAAATCTCACAAGCTTTATTTAACATCTTAACCATACTAGAACAACTTTTAATTGCCGGAACTAACTTGAGGAATCTATCAGACGGATGCCCAAGTCGTCAATGCCATAGCTCAAAGGTAGAGAAATTCGGAGTAGCCACCGCACACTCTGCAGGAATCCCTCAGAAGTAATAGAGTCCGTCCTTCCGTTCACCGGCTCCAATCAGGCTCTTCGAATGACGGTCCTGGATTTCACTCAACGAGTCAGTGAATCGAACAAAACAATTAGAATCATCAATCATTTGTGATACAAATTCAATTCTTTGAAGATATTAGCAATGGACATTAATAGAGGAATTATGAACTGGGGTGGCCAGTGATCGAAAAGGCCGGTGTTGCTAAGAAGATAGACAAGCCAATTGGGTAATTTTGGGTCAGAATATTTACAAAAGCCAAAGAGATCTCTCTGGAAATATAGGTGTCTTGAAATTAATGTGTTTTTTTTTAAATTTCGGGATTAAAAACGATAATTGCGAACGTATGAAACCAAAATTGATGAGTTTTTTTAAGTTACGGGACTAAAATTGATAATTGCAAACGTATGTGACCAAAATTGATTCCACCCCAAAATTATGGGACCAATTTTGCAATTTTCTGTTTTTTAAATGTTATGAATATACCTTGATAAAATATTTTCATTATGGATTTGCTAATAATGTACTACCTCCGTCCAGAAATTTAAATCCGTTTAAACCATTTCACACAGATTTAGAAAGAGATTAAGAGTCATTATGGTAAAAGTCTAAAATACCCTTTTGACTCTAATTAATTTAATAGTTGTAAAGTAGGTGGATGAATAATAAAATAGGGGTAATGGGAAGAAAAACGTAATAAATACTTTATTGGTATTCTAAATGGACTTATATTTTGAGACAAATTCAAAAAACTAAAGAGACTTATATTTTGAGACAGATATAGTATTAAATTTACAGGATAATTGATGAAGTCATAAAAGTTTGTGCAGAGACTTTTTAATTCCCTCTGTTGAGAGAGATTGCCCACACTCTTGAATAAAAATTGTGCAAGTGTTGGGACTGATTGCCCACACTTGAGTGTGGGAGAGATTCTACAATCTTGAATGTATAAAGAAACATAGTAGCATCTTTATTAACACAAATAAATATTAGTACAACGGTAAGTGCTTGATCCTAACATGGTATTAGAGCCAGAGATCATGAGATCGAACCATTGTGTGAACATTATTTTAAAAAAATTGTTCAAGTGTTGGAGAGATTCCCACACTTGAGGGGGGTTGTTGGGAGAGATTGCCCACACTCTTGAATAAAAATTGTGCAAGTGTTGGGACAAATTACCCACACTTGAGGGGGTGTTGGGAGAGATTCTCACACTCTTTAATGTATAAAGAATATAGTAGCTCATTTTTACTAAAACCAATTGGTTTTAGTACAAAAAAATGTTCAAGTGTTGGGAGATTTCCCACACTTGAAGGGGGTGTTGGGAGAGATTACCCACACTCTTGAATAAAAATTGTGCAAGTGTTGGGACAGATTGCCCACGCTTGAGGGGGGAGGGGGTGTTCGGAGAGATTCTCACACTCTTGAATGTATAAGGAATATATTAGCTCCTTTACCAACACCAATTCGTTTTAGTACAACGGTAAGCACTTGATCCTAACATGGTATCAGAGCCAGGGGTCATGAGATCGAACCCGGGTGTGAACATTATTGTGCAAGTGGTGGAAGAGATTGCCCACACTCTTGAACAATATATGGAGAAAATAATGTTCACACCCGGGTTCGATCTCATGACCCCTGGCTCCGATCTCTCTCAACACTTGCATAAAATTTTTAAATAATGTTCACACCAGGGTTCGATCTAATGACCCCTGGCTCCGATACCATGTTAAGATCAAGCGCTTACCATTCTACTAAAACCAATCAATCTCTCCCAACACCCCCTTCAGGTTTGGGCAAATCTCTCCAACACTTGCACAATATAAATTGTGAAAATAATGTTCACACCAGGGTTCGATCTCAGGACATCTGGCTCTGATACCATGTTAGGATCAAGCACTTATCGTTGTACTAAAACTAATTGGTGTTAGTAAAGGCGCAACTATATTTTCTTTATACATTCAAGAGTGTAGGAATCTCTCCCAACACCCTTTGTATTGCATTTTTTTGTATTTTCTTTTTTTAGGAGAGCATTTTTTTTTGTAGTTTTAAATATCCTTTTTTCCATCATGTATGCCTTGAATCTTTTAGATATTTATTTGTCTCCTTCAATTAGCGCTTTTTTAATACGAAAATATGATTACTGAATTAATGAATTGATTTATGTAGATTTTTTGTTTTTGTTTCTTGTGAGGGTAGGTGATTGATAGCAATCTTTTATTCTTTGTTTTTGGAAGGTAGGATGCACATTTATTTTATTTTTTATTCTTTTACATTTTAAATTAGAAAAAAATCTGCTACAATTTCCGTAGAAATTGTTGTGTTATAAGTTCGAATTTTGTGTTCTGTTTTTTTTTTGTTCGAATTTGTGTTCGTTTTTGTACTTTCTTCATACAAAACATTATTATCTCACTGAAGTCTATCATTATACATACTATAGTTTGAAGATTTTGAAACAGATATCTTTATCTATCGTTGAAATGCTTCAAATTTACAGAATAGTTCATAGACATCGTGTGTTTAACAATGTAAATGTCTTATCTTGAATATGAATAAAAATGATATATTTCACGTCTGTTAAACGGTAGGGAGAGTTGGGGAGAAAGACAAACATTTCATCAATTTATGAGAATGACAGCTTTTCAAAACTTTTGCATAAAAAACAAAATTATTTTTTTTTTAACTTCAGGCGCCTCTCTTTCCTGAAAAAAAAAAATCAACTCACTTTCTCTATTATCCTTCTTTTTATACACTTATATCTTTCAATTTTGAACTCCAAATTTGAAAAAAAAAAAAATTCACCAAATTTTTTATTTTTTCATGTTCTTTATTTTGAGACCACATTCACCATATTCCGACGTGATTTTCGAAAATCCGCTGTCGATATTCACTGTTTTTCGGGATTCACTGAGTGAATTTCGACAATGAATCTCACAAAAAACGATGTAATTATATCGAACCAAGTCTCAAATCGAAGAGAATGAAAAAATAAAAAATTCAATGAATATTTCACCGCGTTTGGATATTTAAATCAAAAGATATGAGGGTTTGAAAATGGGGGAGGAAAGAGAAAAAAAAAATGGTGGAAGCAAGTAAATCAGCACGTGTATTTAATTTATTTTTATTTTTTTAAGTCCTTTAGCCTATAAAATTATAATAGTTGTCATTCTCCCTATAAAAATTATGTGACTGTCATGTTACTTAAAAATATTCCAAAAGTGTGTCTTTATCCCTAGTTTTCTTTAAACTGTATTGCATACCGACCGTGTGTATTTAATAAAATTCTCTCACAATTTTAATTTGGATATATATTAAAACCGCACATCAAAAACTTACATGATATGTTAAACTATTACCTCTTCCAAAAGCTTATGCCGATTGGGAGGTTGATAATTAACAGCCTGTACACTTTAACACGCATCCTCAAGTGTGGGTCATCTCTCCAACACTTGCACAATCTTAATCTTATACAAATACTTCCACACGCCTCCTCAAGTGTGGGTTATCTCTCTCAACACTTGCACAATATAAATAGGGAAAATAATGTAGAGACCAATGTTCGATTCCATTACCACTGGCTATGATATAATGTTGAATTACCATCTCTCCAAAAAAACTTAAGCTTTTGGGAGAGATGATAGTTTAACATCTTATACACTTTAACACGATAGCAAAAAATGGCACTATCGAAGTGTTATTTCAAGTGTTATATATACTGAATTGAAATGATGACAATATTGAAGTGTTATTTCAATTGTTATACTATACTGTGTCATTTTAAGTGTTATTGAAGTAGATAAAATATCTTTTCAACCGTTATCAATAATGGGTTCCCAGAGTGCACCTTTAATAAAGGTTGAAAACCCGGTAAAATCTAAACTAAATGAGTAAGTGTATATGGTTCAAAGGTTTGTAAAGGTGTTTAGGGTCAAATTGTATGATTTTTAACGATATATTTTCTATCAATTTCCCCCATATATGGATGTTTTCCATAGAAATCGAGCGTTATATTGAAATATTGAGTAAATGATGTTTTTAAGAGTTAAATTGCAAAACGTAACGAATTATGTGCTTAAATGATGAATTTATATTATTTTGGAATTATGTTACGCTTTGGTATGTTTGATCCTCTTGTAGATACTCATTGATGATGGAAAAGATGATTTTAGAGAGCTAAATTCGAAGTTGGAATGAGATAAAGAGATTTATGGAAGATTGGAAGATTAAGGAAAGAAATCAAGATTGTGATCTTCAGCTGGACTGGCGTCCAAAGAAGTGAACTGGCGTCCACTGGAGCGAAATCAGATCAGAGAGTTCAGAAACTTACCGGACGGGCGTCCAGAGGAAGTGGACGGGCGTCCAAGGCTTGAATGATCACCCCATGTGCTTAGCTTGCAAGGAAAAATATCTTGGATATTTTCTGGGAATATTCCAAGCATATTCCCTTGGATATTTATTTGATCACAAAATAAATATCCTTGATATTTTGATCACCAAACTTGGTGATTAAGGCTTTCAAAATATCCCATGTAACAACATGTTTTGAGTCCTAAAAGATGGATTTTTGAGGAAGAGAAGAAGATGCCACGAGTTTACGAGATCAACGGATCAATATTTTCCAACGCACTTCTACCGTAACCTGTTTTCGATGGAAATTTGACCCGACTTAGAGGCATTTTCAGGGGACGAGGTCTTGATGAAAGTTGTAGATACTGAAATGAGCTTTCCAACGCATTTTGAATCACGTCAATCGGAGGTCTACAACTCAAGTTATGATTTTATTTCCGAACAGCCGAAAAAACGGACGAACCGGGATATTTATTTGTTACTCCAAGCCTCCCCAACAACCTTCCAAGCCTACCCAACAACCTCCAAGCCTCCATAACAAACTCATCATTACCTCCCAAGCCTCCCTAACAACCTCCTAGCCTCCCTCAAATGATGCCTCCCTTATACACCTCCCATTATATATACACACCTCCATCACCACAAAAAAATACACACTACCATTCACCTAAAAAAAGAGGCAGCCGCACTTCTGAGGGGTTTCAAGGCCGATCACCCGAGCCTTGTGCTCGGGTGATCCGGGTTAGATTAGGATGTCTTTTTTTCTTTTTTTTTTCATCGTTGATGCTTGAAGATCAACCCTTGTATGAACTATGTGAGTTTAATCTCTTTTTAATTTATTCAATCTCTAGTTTATTTTTATGATCTTTAATTTATTTTGTATCCTTCTATGATTATGATGCTATTGTGTGAACTATATCGAGAGATTGTTTACTAATCGTTGTCTAACGCCGATGAGAATCGTTGTTAGGCTAGATCACCATAGAAAGATAGGATCTTTAATCGTTAATTCGTGACAAGTTAATCGGTTAATTATCTAGGTTGTTAGATTCTAAAATACGAGAGTTAACTTGAATCTACACCTTCGTTTTGTATGGAATATTGGTCTCAACATTCGGAAGAGGAGAGATCGATAATTGAATTCACTAAGGAATTAGGAATTCATAGCTTGAGAAACGGATTCACTAAGAGATTAGGAATTTGTATCTCGTGTAAAGGTGAAACCACAATTTGAATTAAAATCATGAGATGAACTAGGATTGAGATCACTTAGTTTGTATTATGTTTGATCCCATGTATCTTTAGCTTAGGTCGTTTTTATTGTTCTTAGCTTAGATTTATCTTATTTGTTCTATGTTTGTATTTCCTTTATTTGTTTTCTTGAGTGATAATTTAGAGGAATTAATAAAATTAGATTCAACAGCCCAATTCCCTGTGGATCGACCCCTTACTCATTACGCTTTACTAGCAATTACCCGATATTCGGTCGGTTAGGAGTTAGTTTGCATATAGGTCAGGGTTTTATAAATTGTTTTTGTTTAGTGATGCAAAATCCTCCGAACAAAAGGTATACTAATTAATAAAGGTTGAAAACCAATTAAAATCTAAACTAAGTGTATATAGTTTAAATATTTGTAGGGCATAGCATTTTTAATGGGTGGGCTGGGGGATAATTTGAAAGGGTGGGGTTTGGGAATAAATGAGCGTGTGGTTGTAAGTGGATCGAGGCAGAGTATTGATTTATGATTTCTCATAGAAAAATATTTTGGGAAGGTTTAGAGTGTCTTAAAGAAAATTTAGGGATTTTTAATTGAGATTAGTTGGGGCAAGGGAGTGGGGTGAGATGAGGCTAGAAGACAGTGGACAGTGAAAATGGTGGGTGGAAGGGAGGTTTTGGGTAAGGGTTTACGATTTCTTATGGAAAAAGTTAAACAGAACGAGAGTGTTTTTTAGATGTGTTGTTTTTTCTTTGGAGTCAAAATTAATATTTTTCCACGATTTCTTTGTTTTGAAATATATTTTGGGAGGTTCTATTGGCACCCTAGTTTTTACTACTGACACCCTTTTACTTCCGGCACCAAAAAAATATTTTTATTATTTTCTTATTTCACACACCACGAAAAAATAAAATAATTACTTCTTATGCCACCATTTTCTAAAACACTCTTTTAATCAAATACTTCAAAATAAAAATAAAAAAATACATCATCTTCTTCCCACCATTATCTTCTTATTCCCTCCACAATCAACCTACCACCCTAAACCACCAAACCCGCCACCCTAAACTACTCACCACCATCAACCCACCCCTATTCCCCTTTATGCGCTTTTCACACCCCCACCCCCCATTTTTCTGGCGACCCCCATTTTTTCGGCGTCCCCTCCAAACCACCCATAGCTACCGCCATTTCCTCTCATTTGCTGCCTTTATTTTCCCCTCACCCAGCTGCAAATCCGCCACTCAGCAGATCCGCTCCTCCACATTTTTTTGTTCTTCTTCTACCATCTGAGCCCCCTCTCCTCGCCGCCCCCTCACCCAGAAGCAAAAAAAACGCAGTTATTCTTCCCAAGCTGCAAAAAAACGCAGTTTTATATTTGGCCTAAGGGATATGGCCGTCGAGAACCCACGTTTTTTTTGCTGAAGCTTCTTGATTCGAAAATCATGGAGGAAGATGGTGGTTTATTTATTTGCTCAAGCTTCTTGATTCAAATCATGGAGGAAAATGGTGGTTCATATTTCAAACAGTTATATCTTTTGAAAAAAAAAACTCCGATCATCATAATTCTTTCACCATAATTCATATTTTTCGTCCTGTTTTTCGACTTAATTGCTAAAAATCAAAATTTTCTTCATCGGAAAGCAGTGACCACCCCGATTCATTGACCACCGCAAGGCAGTGCCACCGCGATGCAGTGACCACCCCGATTCATTTTCCACCACAAGGCACTGACCACGAGGCAGTGACCACCCGATGCAGTGACCACCATTATGCATTGGCCACAGCGATGCAGTGACCACCGCGATGCATTGACCACCCCGATGCAGTGACCACCGCGATGCATTGAACAACGCGATGCAGTGACCACCGCGTTGCATTGACCATCGCGATACAGTGACCACCGCGATGCATTGACCACTATGATGTAGTGACCACCCCGATGCGGTGACCACCGCAATGCAGTGACATTTGATGAAGCAACACCGCGATGACATTTGATATTTTTCTGACTTAATTTCTGAAAATCGATTTCTTTTCATCATAAAATCGACTTCAAACGGCTATATCCTTTAATGTAGGACCTTTTTTTCTTAGTATTTTACTGCGGATATTCGAATGGGAAATTTTTGGATGGTAACTGTTCATGGTGTTATAAACACAATATGCACGTAATAAGTGATAAATACGGAAAAACGCTCATGTTTTTCAGTGTTAATAAGACTATCCTTATCCATTTTTTTTCCTTTATTGTTTTGGTTTATTTGTTCTTAGCAACTTGTAGAATAACTAAACATGCTTCTGTTGCTTTTGCTTTCATGGATTCTTTCTCTTGTTGAACTCGGGTTTATTCTATTTCTTTGTGCTAGATAGAATAATGGGATGCAAAACCTTGCTCTCTAATTGACTGATTTCTTCTGTCTTGATCATGTACCATAGTGGTAGTAGGTCTGGATTGCGCCTTGCGGTGAGCACCCTCCGGTGATTCCTATCACCAACAGTGGAGTGTAAAATGACGTTTCCATAAAATTTTCGACAGTACCGTCGATATTTTTGCCGGTACCGTCAAAATTCGAAAATCATTGAAAATTTTGAAAAACATTGCTACAAGAGATTTATCGATGATTTTCACCCCGGTGTTGTGATCAATGGACTGCAGGGGATCCAGACTAGTAGTGGTAGTATACATAAACTGTTTTTCTTTTTCCTCTGAAAGATTTCATACTGCAATGTGTATAAAATGCTAGAACCGATTCTGATTTTTTTTTATATACATTTTTTCTTCTTTTATTAGTGCATTGGATTAATTTGGATTTAACATCTGAACAAGCATCCACCAACAAAGGATAGGAAGCCGGAGCCAATCATTGGTTTACTGTGACGTCCCGTTCCAGACACCATGTCTTTACCCGGAAATGAACGTCTGACACGTTTATAATTTAATATTTAAATCAATTATATACGTAAGTCTTACCTAATTAAATCAGAGTTAAAGCGGAAATGAAACGACATTAGGGGAAACTTAAAATCCAATCCATCTAAAGAAATGTAAATGTTGTTCCAACAACATCCAACTGAAACGAAAAGACAGAGTGTCTAGTGTATTTACTACAAATGAACTTAAAGGATAACCATAAAAGATAAATAAATATTTGAACTTTCGTCTCAAGACAAGCAAACAAAGTAGCAAAGTATATTCCAAGCATCAACATTACTCCTCGTAATAAACGTCATCACCATCATAGTAACCTGCATCACCTTCTTGGGGGTGGGAAAACAAACATACAAATAAAGGGGTGAGAACATAAGTACTCGGTAAATGGTAGAAGCACCGAATTTAAATCAAGTAATAGCACAAAAGTTGTCTTTACTACCACGTATGTATAAATGCTCACTCTCCTCTCCTAGTCTCACTAATAAACCATACAAGGGGTTTGTTACACACAAGGTCTAAGGACACTTTGCATAGTGAGAGTGCACCACGACATATCCTCAGCTCCTCATTTGGCATGGCTGCTACCCATGTGTGAGACTACCCAATCCACGCAGCGGCTACCTTTGTGGAGGGGTAATAGTCCCAAGCTGCGAAACAGAAACGTGTCTTACCAAAGACCAAGGTGTTTTATCTTTTAGACTCAAAATATGTAATTGTGTATTTAAATCTAAGTACCTATGTTCATTACACATGAAGGCTTCCCTAAGAACCTCTAGTCTTAGATCATTCTACAGTATACTACCTATCACATTGCACAGAAAGTGATGACTTCTAAGCACAACACCCCACATAGCTAAGAGTTGTCTTCCGGTGATCTCGTGTTTCTCCCCGCAGAGGGTCTCCATACGGTATTGTGCCAAATACACCGGAAACCATACCCAAAACTATGTCAATTAACATTTAAAGTTTATCACAATACATATCACAAAGTACCCAACAATTAAATAAGCATTCTTTTTTTCATTATCACAGGATTTACGGAAAGGGAAAGAAAGAAAAAAAAACGCAGCTGTATGTTTTCATTTTTGTGAATATCACTGTAATCATACTTAGTACCTATGTTGCACGGACACCGACACGGATACGGCGCACGACACGACACGGACATGGCGACACGGAAACTTTCAAAAATATAGCCGGGGACAAGTAGTGTATATATATATATACACACATTCATTATACACACACCATTCGCATTCAGGTAAATACAAAACAAAAAACGAAGAAAAAATAAACATCCTAAAGACCAAAAAACATTCTCAAAAAGCAAAAAAGAGAAAAGGTTGAAAGCTATACTGCAAAAAAAAATAGCCATCATATCATTAAATGGACTTAACCAGAAGTCAATGGTTTAGCATTTAACAAGTTAGAAACTATGCTAACAATGCCAAATGATTACTTGCATTTTCATACACTACTTGCCAAAAGATGCCCTACTTACTTTAGATACACCACTTACTAATAGTACCAGAATATGCACCAGATGATTACTATTTACTATATAGTACTTAGTACTTGCACTACTTGTCAAAAGATACTACTTACTTTATACATTATTTGCCAAAAGGTTCAACCTCAAAATATCGAGATTTTATCATTCAATTAACGATTAACCACATCAAGCATAGTCATCTTCAACGTCCATCCAAACAGTCTCCATTTCTGGTTCATCCAAAGAAAGGCTTGCAACTTCAAGTACTCCAACATCATCAAGAGAATCAAAAGCATCACCACCTATATCCCACATCTTACAATCCCCTTCTTGATATTGTGGTGTTTTTCTTGACAAGAGGCGAAGATTTTGATGGATATACACAAGTTTTTCAGCACGTTGAGGAGCCAATCTATTTCTTTTGAGAGAGTGAATAAATGAGTAGGTACTCCAATTTCTTTCAGAGCATGAAGATGAACATGGCTGATAAAGCAATTTAAGAACCAAAGATTGTAGACTATGAGTATATGAACCATGTATTACCCACCACATTATTGGATCCACAAGATACCTATTTCGAATAGAATCATGATCACGAAATTCATCCATAAGTGATGAAAATCTAGCAAACTCAACATTAACCTTTCTACGCTCAACTGCATCGGGAAAATATCGCTTCATGCATTTATCTCTTTCAAGTACAATGCCCGCATCCTTGTATGGCTCAATATTACCAGCAGCTTCATTCACCCACTCTGGACTATAATACCTAAAACATGAATCATAGCAAAGCAAGTGAGATTTAATAAACAAGTTTAGGCAACCAAGTTTTCTTTGAGATTGAAGACTACCTTTGGCATAATATATAACATAAGAGTACCATGTAAAGGTCTGATTGAAAGTCAGATCAGGATTTAAATGAAACAATCCTATCATACTTCAGCCATTCATTCTACTGATCTGAGTTAACTACTCTCCATTCACCAACCGATATTCTTTTTCTTCTTTGAATTATCCATAACCTTTTAACATGTAATCACACTTAATCTCAAGCAATGGCACCCCTTAACCGAGAAAGGGTCTCTAGTA
The DNA here is from genome assembly GCA_024500145.1 of Gentiana dahurica var. dahurica. Taxonomy (NCBI): domain Eukaryota; kingdom Viridiplantae; phylum Streptophyta; class Magnoliopsida; order Gentianales; family Gentianaceae; genus Gentiana; species Gentiana dahurica. Next base: position 19,561,827 of record CM044902.1, read on the forward strand.
CCATCAAGGCTAATGCAAAACAAACAACACATCCATCAACTTACAGAAACTTAGAGGTAGAGATAACATCAACATTTAATGAAATCATATCCCAAAGGGTTCAGCGACAAAATAAATGACGAAACATATCAAAGTCGTCTAAGACAAAACATGCTGATCATATGGAACAACTCACAAAGGTAAACATAATCAGAACATCAATAAAAGGAACTTACATAGTCTGCAACAATTAGAGTTTGTATTAAAAGCAATGAGAACAAGCAATACATAAAATTTTAAAGACATCTGCTTTATGCTCATGCTTACATTTTTGTACTCCTTCAAGGCGATCGCTTTAGATTTCGGATAATTAAATAGCTGAAAATCATATTTACATACCTTGGATTCAAAGAATGTGCCATACAATGAAGTGGTGTGTTACTTTTTGTCCACCTATCATGAAGAATTTGATTTACCACTGTCCAAAATGTAGACTCTTCATATTCATGCTTATTCTCATAAAGATAAATTGCCTTCTTCACTTTAGAAATCATAGTACTCCACATGTCATATACCAAGTGAAGAGAAGGTTTATCAGTGTCCAAGAATCTCAACATGTCATAAATGGGTTCAGTGAAAGAAAGTATGTAATCAAATTTTCCCCACCATAAATCATCTAATATCTTTCCTTTAACGAATACAGCCTTACGAACATCATCCTCTCTATATGCATTCCAATCATCACTAATAACCATACTTTGTAGTCCTTTCTCTATGATTTTAAACCTTTTAAGCATGACTAAGAGAGAGGCGAATCGAGTGTCAGCAATAGCAAGTAGCTTCAGCTTCACAAACCGGTTAAACATAGCTAGCCTCATATTATGAACAACATTTTGAGAGTCAACTTCAGCAATCACTTCCTTTATCTTACCGGCAATAAAAAACTTATCTTTATATTCACCTTCGCAATTCACAGCCTTTAAAAACATAGGACCGCTTTCACACACAGCAATAAAATTTATCAAAGGCCTTCTTTGACAATCTGTCCAACCATCACTCACAATGCTAACTCCTTTGTTTTTCCAAGTATTTTTAATTGGTTGCAACAGATTATCAACATGTGATCTCTCTCTCTCAAGCAAGATAGTTCTTAAAGTGTTGTAACCCAGAGGAACAAAACCACTTATATTAAGTTCACAAGCAAGATGAAAGTCCCTAACATAATGAGGATTATTAGCTAAATTAAATGGCAAACCGGCAGAATAAAACATCCTAGCAATTTCCTCCTTTAATTCTTCTCTTTTTGCTACTTGAAATGCCATATCTATAGGAGTTTTCCCATTGCCTTTTCTTTTATTTGGATCATTACCCTTCATTTGGAAGCTAGAAGTAGAAGTATGGGATATATTAGGGTGCACCTGATTATTTCTTGAAGTGGGCAAAGGAACGTCTTTGGGTGCGGCACTGTCGGCGGCTTCTTGTGACATTCTTTCCATCTCCCTTATTTGTTGACTAGATACTTTGGTGCAAGGTTTGACTCCACCACCTTTGAGATTAAGCAAATGATGTCTGACTCGTGAATACGATCCTTTGTAGACATTGTTACAAAAGTTACATCTAAAAGGAATGTTTCCTCCTGCATTACTTGTTTTTTTCCAACTTTGTAACATACTGCCACAGGGGTTTTGTAGCATCATAACTTCTATTGTTTGTGACATCCTCGTCGGTTTGATGGGCATTCATTTTGAATGAAGGATATACCTGAGAAAAAACAACACAACAAATAAAATTAAATAATTTGATAAGAAAAAAAAATTTAAACATCAAAATGTAGATGCAAGTAGCTAAAAGTCCAAAAAGATCTATCCTTTCTTAAAGTTACATGAATCTAATAATAGGTCCGTCCATACTTGGACGAAACAAGCAATTTGAACAAGAAAAATCATACAAGAGAAAAAAAAATTCATAAATGATAAAAGAAGAAATCTGACCTTCACGTTATGCAGATGGAAAGCTCAATGGAGAAGAAGGTTATAGCGAGGAGGAATAGCCAATTGAAGCAGGGTTTTTGCCATTTTTCTGGAACTGAAGAGATGAGGGCGATGAAGAGACGACGGCGAGATTAGGTTTTTTTTTTAATGTTTGACAGAATAAAAAAAAGGGAAAATTGTTGATAAGGACTACTTATCAACTTAATAGGGCGTTAACGACGGACTAACAAATTATTTGGTAATAAGGACTAATTAGTTTTTAATAGACTAATTTAGTTGACAGAAATTTTACTATGGTTCTAATAAAACACACAAGGGCCCACCGTGTAAAATATAAATGCCATTAATTTACATTTTTACCTTTCTTATAAGGATTTTCATTGGTAATTTGGTAAGGTTTCAAAGTTTTTGTCCTTTTTATCAATTAAAATTTAATAGTGTCCTAAATGCCAATTATTTTACTTTTTATGTCCTTTTGGACAACTCCCCCTAAAAAAAATATAAATAGCCGTGTCCCCCGTGTCCCTGACGTGTCCCTCCGTGTCGAGGACGTGTCCCTGGCGTGTCGATTTTTAAAATTTAATTTAACATTATTTTAAATCAACCGACACGTGTCGGACACATGTCGGGCGCGTGTCGGGTCGGAATTGTGTCGGATACGGTGCACGTCACCCATATTGGAGTATCGGTGCATCATAGGTTATGATGCTACAAAACCCCTGTGGCAGTATGTTACAAAGTTGGAAAAAACAAGTAATGCAGGAGGAAACATTCCTTTTAGATGTAACTTTTGTAACAATGTCTACAAAGGATCGTATTCACGAGTTAGACATCATTTGCTTAATCTCAAAGGTGGTGGAGTCAAACCTTGCACCAAAGTATCTAGTCAGCAAATAAGGGAGATGGAAAGAATGTCACAAGAAGCCGCCGACAGTGCCGCACCCAAAGACGTTGCCCACTTCAAGAAATAATCAGGTGCACCCTAATATATCCCATACTTCTACTTCTAGCTTCCAAATGAAGGGTAATGATCCAAAGAAAAGAAAAGGCAATGGGAAAACTCCTATAGATATGGCATTTCAAGTAGCAAAAAGAGAAGAATTAAAGGAGGAAATTGCTAGGATGTTTTATTCTGCCGGTTTGCCATTTAATTTAGCTAATAATCCTCATTATGTTAGGGCCTTTCAGCTTGCTTGTGAACTTAATATAAGTGGTTTTGTTCCTCCGGGTTACAACACTTTAAGAACTATCTTGCTTGAGAGAGAGAGATCACATGTTGATAATCTGTTGCAACCAATTAAAAATACTTGGAAAAACAAAGGAGTTAGCATTCTGAGTGATGGTTGGACAGATTGTCAAAGAAGGCCTTTGATAAATTTTATTGCTGTGTGTGAAAGTGGTCCTATGTTTTTAAAGGCTGTGAATTGCGAAGGTGAATATAAAGATAAGTTTTTTATTGCCGGTAAGATAAAGGATGTGATTGCTGAAGTTGGCTCTCAAAATGTTGTTCAAGTTATTACTGATAATGCTCCTGTTTGCAAGGCTGCTGGTTTACTTGTTGAAGCCCAATATCCACATGTGTTTTGGACACCTTGCGTTGTGCACACACTTAACCTTGCTTTGAAAAATATTTGTGCTGCAAGAAATACTGAAGCTAATGAAGTTACTTATGAAGAGTGCAAATGGATAACTGATGTAGCAGGGGATGCTTCTTTTATTAAGAACTTTATCTTGAATCATAATCTGAGGCTAGCTATGTTTAACCGGTTTGTGAAGCCGAAGCTACTTGCTATTGCTGACACTCGATTCGCGTCTCTCTTAGTCATGCTTAAAAGGTTTAAAATCATAAAGAAAGGACTACAAAGTATGGTTATTAGTGATGATTGGAATGCATATAGAGAGGATGATGTTCGTAAGGTTGTTTTCGTTAAAGGAAAGATATTAGATGATTTATGGTGGGGAAAAGTTGATTACATACTTTCTTTCACTGAACCCATTTATGACATGTTGAGATTCTTGGACACTAATAAACCTTCTCTTCACTTGGTATATGACATGTGGAGTACTATGATTTCTAAAGTGAAGAAGGCAATTTATATTTATGAGAATAAGCATGAATATGAAGAGTCTACATTTTGGAAAGTGGTAAATCAAATTCTTCATGATAGGTGGACAAAAAGTAACACACCACTTCATTGTATGGCACATTCTTTGAATCCAAGGTATGTAAATATGATTTTCAGCTATTTAATTATCCGAAATCTAAAGCGATCGCCTTGAAGGAGTACAAAAATGTAAGCATGAGCATAAAGCAGATGTCTTTTAAATTTTATGTATTGCTTGTTGTCATTGCTTTTAATACAAACTCTAATTGCTGCATACTATGTTAGTTCCTTTTAATGATGTTCTGATTATGTTTACCTTTGTGAGCTGTTCCATATGATCAGCATGTTTTGTCTTAGACGACTTTGATATGTTTCGTCATTTATTTTGTCGCTGAACCCATTGGGATATGATTTCATTAAATGTTGATGTTATCTCTACCTCTAAGTTTCTGTATGTTGATGGATGTATTGTTTGTTTTGCATTAGCCTTGATGGTACTAGAACCCCTTTCTCGGTTAAGGGGTGCCATTGCTTGAGATTAAGTGTGATTACATGTTAAAAGGTTATGGATAATTCAAAGAAGAAAAAGAATATCGGTTGGTGAATGGAGAGTAGTTAACTCAGATCAGTAGAATGAATGGCTGAAGTATGATAGGATTGTTTCATTTCAATCCTGGTCTGACTTTCAATCAGACCTTTACATGGTACTCTTATGTTATATATTATGCCAAAGGTAGTCTTCAACCTCAAAGAAAACTTGGTTGCCTAAACTTGTTTATTAAATCTCACTTGCTTTGCTATGATTCATGTTTTAGGTATTATAGTCCAGAGTGGGTGAATGAAGCTGCTGGTAATATTGAGCCACACAAGGATGTGGGCATTGTACTTGAAAGAGATAAATGCATGAAGCGATACTTTCCCGATGCAGTTGAGCGTAGAAAGGTTAATGTTGAGTTTGCTAGATTTTCATCACTTATGGATGAATTTCATGATCATGATTCCATTCAAATAGGTATCTTGTGGATCCAATAATGTGGTGGGTAATACATGGTTCATCTACTCCTAGTCTACAATCTTTGGCTCTTAAATTGCTTTATCAACCATGTTCATCTTCATGCTCTGAAAGAAATTGGAGTACCTACTCATTTATTCACTCTCTCAAAAGAAATAGATTGGCTCCTCAACGTGCTGAAAAACTTGTGTATATCCATCAAAATCTTCGCCTCTTGTCAAGAAAAACACCACAATATCAAGAAGGGGATTGTAAGATGTGGGATATAGGTGGTGATGCTTTTGATTCTCTTGATGATGTTGGAGTACTTGAAGTTGCAAGCCTTTCTTTGGATGAACCAGAAATGGAGACTGTTTGGATGGACGTTGAAGATGACTATGCTTGATGTGGTTAATCGTTAATTGAATGATAAAATCTCGATATTTTGAGGTTGAACCTTTTGGCAAATAATGTATAAAGTAAGTAGTATCTTTTGACAAGTAGTGCAAGTACTAAGTACTATATAGTAAATAGTAATCATCTGGTGCATATTCTGGTACTATTAGTAAGTGGTGTATCTAAAGTAAGTAGGGCATCTTTTGGCAAGTAGTGTATGAAAATGCAAGTAATCATCTGGCATTGTTAGCATAGTTTCTAACTTGTTAAATGCTAACTCATTGACTTCTGGTTAAGTCCATTTAATGATATGATGGCTAATTTTTTTTGCAGTAAAGCTTTCAACCTTTTCTCTTTTTTGCTTTTTGAGAATGTTTTTTGGTCTTTAGGATGTTTATTTTTTCTTCGTTTTTTGGTTTGTATTTACCTGAATGCGAATGGTGTGTGTATAATGAATGTGTGTGTGTGTATATATATATACACACACACACTACGTGTCCCCGGCATGTCGTGTCTTATATTTTTGAAAGTTGCCGTGTCGCCGTATCCCGTGTCGCCGTGTCCGTGTCGTGCGCCGTATCCGTGTCGGTGTCTGTGCAACATAGATCATAACTTCTATTGTTTGTGACATCCTCGTCGGTTTGATGGGCATTCATTTTGAATGAAGGATATACCTGAGAAAAAACAACACAACAAATAAAATTAAATAATTTGATAAGAAAAAAAAAAATTAAACATCAAAATGTAGATGCAAGTAGCTAAAAGTCCAAAAAGATCTATCCTTTCTTAAAGTTACATGAATCTAATAATAGGTCCGTCCATACTTGGACGACACAAGCAATTTGAACAAGAAAAATCATACAAGAGAAAGAAAAAAATCATAAATGATAAAAGAAGAAATCTGACCTTCACGTTATGCAGATGGAAAGCTCAATGGAGAAGAAGGTTATAGCAAGGAGGAATAGCCAATAGATGCAGGGTTTTTGCCATTTTTTCTGGAACTGAAGAGATGAGGGCGATGAAGAGACGACGGCGAGATTAGGTTTTTGTTTAATGTTTGACAGAATAAAAAAAATATAAATAGCCGTGTCCCCCCGTGTCCCTGACGTGTCCCTCCGTGTCGAGGACGTGTCCCTGGCATGTCGATTTTTAAAATTTAATTTAACATTATTTAAATGAACCGACACGTGTCGGACACGTGTCGACGCGTGTCGGGTCGGAATTGTGTCGAATACGGCACACGTCACCTATATTAGAGTGTCGGTGCATCATAGCTACTACCTATGTTATTATTCTTCTGGAAAGAAACAACAAACAAAAACATAGATAGTTTTTATTCTATTTTATTTTTATTTAGAAACCCAATCTCCAAAGCAAATAGTTTTTGCATTTTTTTTTTCTCTCTTTCCCTTTTGTTCTCGAAAGAAGACATGTACCAAGTAAAAACACATTATCGACGACTGGATCATTCAGAATTGAGTTTCAAAGTGGAATTTTAAATTTCTATAAATTGCTATTTTTTTTCATTCAACTTCTTTCATTTTTTTGTTCATACTGAAATCCACAGTAGTATTTGATGATGTCTGGAATCGTCGGTGATGAAATTGGATCTTTAAGCGGGTAATCCAATTACTTGACTGGTGGATTTTGTGATGAATTATAGCTTACCCAATTTGATTGACTGCCTGCGTACCTATAGAATTAGGGATCAAGCTATTAACAAAGTTATGAATCGGTGAGGAGTGCATCCTTTTTATATGATCTTCATTTTCCGAAAAGATGCCTTGAAGCACATTATGGGGACATGACTGAGATCATGGGGCGGTTTACGATTCGTGTCATAACATAGCGCGAATCATGAGGCCATTATTGTGGCAGTTATAGTCGGCTAAATGATCTGACAGCTCATCTCAAAAACTGAAGTCGGCGATGAAGATTTACCCCGAGCTGAGAGTTCAAGACGGAGGTGATCCTGCACCATATTGTTCAAACGAGAGCTGGGAGGCACTTCATATCGGACATTGACATCTTCATCAAAGTTATCCAGAGTATGAGGCCCTAAACTGGGTTGAAATTCTGTGGCCCATATTGTAAGAGGATCTGATGCCCATTAGGTGTCGCGTGTATGACGTCGGGTCATACCCACGTCAAAATCCCTATAGACCTATGTTTGAATATAGGTCATAGGTTAGGTATGATTGCAGATGATGTGGCACCTCTTAAGAGGTGGGAAACCAAAGGTCTCTAACATGAATGCGTTTTCTAGCTGTCTTTTGAAATTCAGATCTGCATTTTATCAAGTTTTGAGATCCCGATTCACCTACACCTTGGGATACATACAAATCATTTAATCATGTAATCAATACGTCTTTCTAACTTAACCGTTATAAAATAAGAACTCATTCAATCTGCATCTTTTATCGCTTTTTCATTATAATCAAAGTCCTTTGGTTTTCAGAGTATGCAAATTATCAACAAAGTCATTTACACTTTTTCTTCTTCTGGAATTGAGGTACATTCTATTGATACAATTGATTAGCCTTAGATGATGTGTTATTGATCATATTGTTGTTGGCTTTTTTATCGATCGATTTGTAAAAGATAAATATAAACATATCATTACATTATTAATCCTTATACTTAAGCAAATTAGTAAGGATCAAAGTTATACTGCTATTTCGCTTTACAAAGTTATATTTTGCTATTACCCTTAAAAAAAACGTTACGCTTTATGCTAATAAAGTAATAAATACTCTACTATTAAAAGATAGCAATTTTTTAATTATATATATATTGAATTGATGATAATATGACATTGTTGAAGATGAATTCATTTATCTTCATTGTTAAGTTGGATAATTTTTTAACACTGATTATCGATTAGTATAATATCCCAAAATGAAATAGTGGATAAGCACCACTATGATATAATGTTGAAACATAGTGAACTTTGTAACTTAGCTTAATCATTTTAGGCCATGATGTGACAATAGTCCTATGTAGTTACTTGATCTTTTATGGCTCAAGTAACGTCGTTAGATCCGAGTTCTAGGGCGTTACGTGTGGTGTCATAACACACATCATTAGATGGAAATAATTGTCAGACCATTAGAGATTTTATGGGAGGCTGCTAGACACCTCTAGAATCATCTGGTTAGGTACCTGAAATCTCACTGGTTTCTATTGAATATCACGGTACCTCAATTTCAAATGTTTTGAGTCCATCTGAAAGTCCCCAACCCGCTCAAAAGAAAGGTACAAACCCATGTAAGGCGATGTTAGTACTTCATGGAGTGGAGGATATTGAATAATCCCTTACCGACGCTGCCATGAAGGAGATTTTCCGGGCTTATGATATCAACCTGAAAATATTCGGTTCTCACCTCTTGTCATTTGATGAGAGGTCCAATTAAACCTTCTGAAGGTTTTGTGACCGTTTATAAAAAAACAATTGGTGGAGGTCTCTGATTGCCTTTGAATCCAGCACTCATCCATGTCCAAAGATTTTTTCAGTATCCGTTTTTATATTCTTCAGCTTGTTTATGTTATGTTTTAACAATAGACGTGTTATAATGTTATATTGTTTAAATTCTTTTTGTATTGATATTTATTCCACAATTGAGATCATCAACTCATACAAGGTTATCATTATTCACTATATTATTATTTTATAAGTTAAACACGTATTTAACAATGTATAACGTTAAATTACGTTGTTTAATTTCATTTAAATATATCAATTTTACCAACACGTGCAACGCACGTGTATTTTGCTAGTGTATATATATATTGTAAAGGTCTGAATGTTGTGGTGACAGTGATGAAAAGGGGCAATTTGTAAGGGGGAAACATTGATGCATGGAGTCTCTATTGGAACCAAGGGCAGACCTACATACAACTAAAGGGGGCAACTGCTTCCCTTTGATTCGAAAAAATACACTAATCTATATACTATGCATATAGTTTTCCCCTCATAATTTTTTTATTTACCTTTAAAAAATTTATTGGCCCCTTACCCGAGATCTTGTTTCCGCTCCTGATTGAAATTAACCGTCGGATGAGTGTCATGTGTAGAAAAAGACAACATTATTTTTTTATTTGTATACGTGATAGTAATCAGATGATCTATTGTAACAGGGGCCGTTACAGCATAATCACCCTTCGTAAGGTTAACATGGGAAATAGATTAAAAATATGAAAAGTTGCTTTGGCAAGTGGCAACAATTTTTTCCAGCCCTGGCTACCAGGGAGGCGCCAAGTTTCAACGACATCCATTGAAGCTAAAGATAAGGGCGGCAAAGTGGTTTGAAATAATTATCTTTGTACTGGCTATGTTTTCTCCAGGATCCCCTTCACCGCATTTCTTTCATCCCCACTCTGGCCTCATTTCCCATTCTCAGCAATCCAACACAGCTGAACTTAGCCCTGCATCGTGCAGAAAATATTCTTATAACATCAGCAATGGCCGCAAGAAGAAAGCCACCACATTTGCATCCAAAATTCCGATACTTTCAAACGGCTACCGCACTTCTAATCGCGTTTCCAAAAAGCTCAACAAAAAAGATTATCATAAAATTGCCAATTCTGTTGACCCTTTATTCTGCAATGATGATTTCTTGCCATTATTTGCATATTGGGTTCAATCTTGTGTTAGGGTCAGAGAAATTAGAAAGATTCATGGAATGCTATTAAAGCAACTGAAAGATTCATACGTATTTTTAGATAATAATTTGATTTCTGGGTATGTAAAATTTGGGGAGTTAGTTGACGCTCGCAAGGTGTTTGATAAAATGTCGGAGAGAACTGTTGTGTCTTGGACTGCTATGCTAAACGGGTATGTTAAATTTGGATTGGATCATGAAGCTCATAGGCTTTTTCTTGAGTTTGTTGAAAGTGGGCTTTGGTGGAATTCCAAAACCTTTGTCTGTCTTGTGCAAATGTGTGGTAAAGTACTCGATTTTGAGCTGGGGAAGCAAATACATGCATGTGCTTTGAAGAGTGGTTTGAAAGGGATGATTTTGGACACTGCGCTTTTGCATTTTTATGTGCAATTTGGCGATATGGAACAGGCTCTTTGCTTGTTTGATAGGATGGAAGAGCGGGATGTGATTTGTTGGACAACTATTATAACCGGTTACTCTCAACAGGGGTTTGGCGTGGAGGCATTCAGGATGTTTTCCAGAATGTTGTTTGACGGAGTTGAAGCAAACGAATTTACGGTGTGTAGCCTTTTAAACGCTTGTGCGGAAGAAGAAGAATTGAAACTAGGGAGGTCATTACATGGGACCATTATTAAAAGGTTTGGAATGGATATCCTTGTGGGGACTTCCCTTGTTGATATGTATGCAAAGTGCGGGGAAATGGAGGATTCTAGGCTAGTTTTTGATGGAATGACGAAGAGGAACACTTATACTTGGACCTCTCTTATCGGCGGATATGCTCGCAATGGACTTGGCAAAGAGGCATTAAGTGTCTTTCACTTGATGCAAAGGCAAAGGGTACAAGCCACTAACTTAACTATGGTAAGCATCCTTAGAGCGTGCGGTTTGCTTGGGGTCTTAACATCAGGAAAGGAAGTCCATGCGCAAATTATCAAGAATCACGACAAGTGCAATATTTATGTCGGAAGTGCCCTTGTTTGGCTTTACTGCCGTTGTGGAGATTACTCTGCTGCATCCAAGGTCCTCCAAGACATGCCCCTTAAAGATGTAGTTTCATGGACAGCAATGATATCTGGTTGTGCAAATCTTGGCCACGAGTACGAAGCCCTCGAATACTTGAGAGAAATGTTGGGAGAAGGCATAGAACCCAACAATTTTACCTATTCATCAGCTTTGAAAGCATGTGCAAACATGGATGATATCAGTCAAGGGAAATCAATTCACACATCCATAAATAAGTCCCCTGCATCTTCAAACGCGTATGTATCTAGCGCGTTGATTCATATGTATGGAAAGTTCGGACATGTTTCAGAGGCAACACAGGTCTTTGGTAGCAGCATGACCGAACGAGATCTAGTTTGTAGGAAGGCTATGATCACAGTTTATGCCAAAAATGGTTTGTGCAAAGAGGCTTTCAAGCTTATGTACAGGATGCAAGCAGAAGGTATTAAGTTGGATGATTATATTCTATCGACAATACTAAGCGCATGCGGAGATGTTGAATGGGACATTGTGTCCTTATACAACCACGAGTTTGACTCTTCTGATTCTTCAGTTTAAGCATTTAATCCGCGGAAAAAGAAGCAGGATCGATGATCATGCCCAGATATAGAAATGTAGAATGTGTTATGAAAATTATATTATACATGTGTGGATGTCAACTAGTGTATCATTACTTAATAATAGGCTTAGTTTGAAGCTGAGTGAAAAAAGAAAGAAAAAAATAATGGCATGATCCAACCATCATCAAGAAGTGACCATCCACACAAGTTCACTTTTGACTCCAGAATCTCCTGGTAGTCCTTCCACTTAATCTGAGAAAGCAATTCAAACAAATCATAAAAGTGCTTATGGGTTTTCATACATTTGCACTTGCAAAAATCAATTAACCAAAGGTAATAAAAGTGTAATACCCAGAATTTTAATGAATGGCTTTTGAGTCATTTTTGCCCTTTGTAGCAACACAACAACAAAAAAATGTGCGGAAGGTGTGGTAGCAGCACAGAAGGGTCGGTAATCCCGACCCCCGAAACAGCTATAAAAGTCTCTTATTATATACTGGTATATATTACATTACATCTTTTCTCCTTTTCCAAACCCTAGAGGCAACGATGAAATTGGCGACTTTTCACCTCTCAAAAATTCGTCTTTCGCGATCAAATCATTCTTTGTAGTTGATCAACCACACGCGGATCACGGCACTCAGAAGCATTAATTGTCGTTTCATCTGCATACTTGGTAAGTTGATCCATCTTTTCGTTTCCTTAACAAATTTAGGGTTAATATAATTCGGGTGGGTGTTGGGCCGGTATTTAGATGCCACATGCGCGTCGAAATAAATAGCAGGTCGGTTAGCTTTTCATTTAATTATTAGTTAATATTTGGGTAATGGCAAACATGACAAGCCCCTTTTTGTGGGTAAGACAAAGATGTAATACCTTTAAATCATCTGACACCTTATTTCACATATGTCACATTGCACACGGTAATTTATTTAAGGTAATGGAAGTCTGATAGTTATGTATGATAAATATTGTATGCCAAGATAAGTAATGGGGATATGATAAATTGTGTATAACTACAATACGTAACGGTATATAATGTGTTATACATGACTGTAATACGTAACGGTGCATATCACTAAGTAGTGGGAAATTAACGGAATACATTAAATAAGATAATTTACAACCACGCATTAGTATTGTTAGGATGGGTTGAATTATGCCATTTCCAATTCTCTATTCCTAGCATGTCACCTTTAATTATTGTATAATTATTAATATGTTATTTTGAAAGTATACTTGCTTTAATAGTGAACTATGAGAGTATTTCTCAGATACTACCATGGTTCCATATTTATTATATTTTCTATATTGGGACATCGTGTTCACCCCTTAATATTTTCAGATGAAGATAACATAGAAAACGAGGAGTCATGTGAAGAGGGAGTGGAAGATGCTCATTATTATGTCTCTTAGCTATCTTGTTCTAGGAGTTCCTATATTTTTCAGTTGATACATTGTACATTTACTTTACTTTATTTCTTGGGTTGTGCACCCTAGTACGATCGACATTCATGTCTTTCCATTTTGGTCCCTCGAGGAATAGATAGTTGTTAGTCGTATTTCTTTTATTTTATGGAATTGCAGTTTGGAGATTTTGGGATTTATAATGGCAACTTTTGGAGCATTCGTTTGTCGTTTTGGAGTAGTGGATAATATAGTAACAGGAGACGTAATTTCAGGAGTTTAGCCCTACCGACAGTATGACTTGGCCACCGTTCGTGTGCCAGAGCTAGGTTCTGGGTTCTTCATATTGTTCCATCCGTACACTTCTGAGTCTGATCAGTGCTGCTTAAAATGAATGTTTCGTTTTCCATGCATTCTAATGTGTTTATTTCTTTATCTTTCGTTTTTTGTATGATGCGGCTGTTTCGTAAGTCTTACGTGTGCATTTGATCACGAGATGTGGACGTGCCAAGCGGCTTATGACCAATTTAATTAGCATTGCATATGGTTTGGGTCGTTATCGAAAGTGGGCAAGCTAACCTAAAACAGATGTAAATCAAGATAGGAAGGATTAGAGAGCTTAGTTTGATTCATAACCTCTCTTAGACATTCATCAAACATAATGTTAGGGCACATTAGATTTTCCCTGAGACGAGTCGAGTTAATTTTTCAATTCACTTTATGGTTCTTGTTATTTAAGTCCCTTGTATCCTATTTATATATTTCTCTATTGTACTAGAAAATCATTCAATATTGGCGCCATAGGCTAAAGCCGTCCCAAATATCATTCTTCCTTCACCCGCCGATCAGCCCTCCTCCCCTCCTTTCTTTATGTTTTTCATTCTCACACCAAAAAAATTACACACCCAACTCCTCATCCCTCTTCCTCGTTCTGCCGATCTCCCCAACCCTTCCCATCCCCCGTTCTAAAAAAAACGCAACCTGTTAGACAATTATTTATCAGATTACATATAATACGGAATTAATTTTACAGATCTGATCACTTACAAATAATTTACAATAATAATAACAGGATCTTTTATTGATTAATTGCACAATAAATACGACTTACCTGAGTCCATAGTGTATGCCTTTAAATAGAAAGAATACCAGAATTAATGAAGGGCCTCCCGTACAGTGTATAAATATATACACTGCTTCCCTTTTACAGCTGTAATAATCCAAACAAAGCCCTTTGTGTAAAGGACGGTACCAGCAGGAGCAGAAGACCTTTGTTTTCCTTTTAGACCTTTTGAATCACTTTAAATATCAAAGTGATGATATCCGTGGAAACCAAAAGGGTATGGTGATATCTCACTTTCTCTCCCTCTTATCTGACTATTAGTTTTGACGTATATTCTAGAATTCTTGATGTTATGGAATTCCACTATAACAGACCTTTATAGATAGAGAGAGAGGGGTGGTTCCACTTTTCAAGGAAGTGTAAAAGCTTTGGACTCCACTCTTCCAACTACACCCCATGTTTTTTAAATAACTGTATATCCAGTCAAACATCACAACATGGATTCTTTAAGATAAAAAAACATTTAAATAATTAATCACATATCCCATTAATTATTTATCCAACATTAATTCTATTTAGTCTAATAAATTATATGGGTCACATAATATAAGAATAATAAAATTATTCTTACAATCTCTCACTTGACCCATATATCAAATAGAATTATCTTTTAAGTGCACACGCTATGTTGGATTGTATTTTGATACGTATACATTAAGGTAAAGTTTAAACAGAGATTTGTTTGGGTCATGGCGGTCACACATCTTCAAACAACGTGTTTCCTTCCATGTACCACAAATCATCTCCAATTTAACGTTGCTTAATATTGAGTGGAAAAAGTAATACTCAAAAATTTATCATCTCACCAAATGTATACATATAACGGTCATGATGATAAAAACAATAATGAATGAGAAACAATAACTTTAATAGAATTCATATTAAAAAAATATGTCAAAGGACCGATAATGAACGACTTTCCTACAAAGTACTGAATCAAAACAGCAAGGCTTTGTCAATAATACTCATATTCTCTACATGGCCAGTAAAGGCCTTTGGCGCCAGCCCTTTAGTTAATGGGTCTGCAATCATAAAATCAGTACCAATATGTTCGAGTGCTATTGTTTGTTTCCTCACTTCATCTTTAACAGCCAAGTATTTTATCTCAATGTGTTTGGCTCCTTTTGAGTACTTGTCATTCTTTGAGAAAAATACCGCAGCGGAATTGTCACAATAAATTTTCAGCGGCTTGGACACAAAGTCAACAATTCCAAGTCCCGAAAGGAAATTGTGGAGCCATAGTCCCTAAACCATGGCCTCAAAGCATGCCACGAATTCAGCCTCCATAGTGGATGTTGCAATAATGGACTGCTTTGCACTCTTCCACGATATTGCTCCCCCAGCCAACATGAACAGGTATCCGAATGTAGATTTATAACTGTCCTTACATCCACCATAATCTGAGTCCGAAAAACCGTTCATGTCAAATGAATCAGATCTCCTATAAATTAACATATGATCCTTGGTGCCTTACAGATACCTAAGGGTCTTCTTTGCAGCTTTCCAATGGTCCATACCGGGATTGCTGAGGTATCGGCCTAACATGCCCACAGCAAAACTGATATCAGGCCTCGTACAGGTCTGAGCGTACATCAGACTCCCGACTATGATGAATAAGGAATTCCTTTCATTTCATCTTGCTCCAGTTTGTTCTTAGGACATTGCTTCAAACTGAACTTGTCTCCCTTCTCGATGGAAACCACTCCAGCAGAGCATTTATCCATATGAAATTTCTCAAGGACTTTTGAAATATAGGCCTTTTGTGATAGTCCCAAAATCCCCTGTGATCTGTTCCGGAATATCTCTATTCCAATCACAAAGGATGCTTCGCCCATGTCTTTCATTTCAAAACTCCTAGATAAGAAATTCTTTACTTCATGTAACATGTTCACATTATTAGCAGCTATCAATATATCGTCAACATATAAGACTAAAATAGCATAATGACTCCCACTGACTTTAACGTAGATACAACGATCAACGATGTTTTCTACAAAACCATAAGAAGTGATAGTATCATTAAATTTGAGATACCATTGGCGGGAAGTCTGTTTTAGTCCGTATATTGACCTATTCAACTTACACACCATATTCTCATTTCCCGTGTCCACAAAACCTTCAGGTTGGTCCATGTAAACCTCTTCCTCTAGGTCTCCATTAAGAAATGCGGTCTTCACATCCATTTGGTGAAGCTCCAAATCATACTGAGCCACCATAGCCATTACGATTCTAAGAGAATCTTTCTTTGAAACAGGAGAGAAAGTTTCCTTGTAGTCAACGCCATCTTTCTGGGTATAACCCTTGGCAACTAGTCGGGCCTTATGCCTTTCGATGTTACCTTTGGAGTCACGTTTGGTTTTGAAAATCCATTTACACCCGACTCTTTTTGATCCTTTCGGTAAATCTACTAAGTCCCAAACTTTTTTGTCACTCATTGATTTTAATTCTTCCTTCATGGCTTTGACCAATTTTTCTGAATCATTGCATTTCATGGCTTGATTAAATGAGACTGGATCTTTATCAATGCCAATGTCACATTCATGTTCAAGATCATATACCACGAAGTCATCGGAAATGGCAGGCCTTTTATCCCTTACTGACCGTCTTAAAGCTACTTCCTCTTGTGGAACTTCTTGCTCACCAACTGGAGTTAGGTCAACTCTTTCATGATCATTCATGTGTGGTTCATTTTCTGTGACATGGTCACGTGGGCTTGAATCCCTTTGTTGTTGCAAATTGTTGCGTGGTGCTGCAACAAAAGGAACGACAACCGCAGTAACTTTGGTTGCATTTGATTCTTCTTGAATTTCTGTAACCTTTTTCGGTACCAAACTCCCACTAGTGTGACCATTTTCAATGAACCTCGCATTGCCAGACTCAATGATTCTCGTACTATGGTTAGGGCAATAAAATATGTATCCTTTGGACTTTTCTGGATAACCAATGAAGAACCCAGAAACGGTCCTAGGGTCACGTTTCTTTTCATGTGGATTGTATGGTCTTACTTCTGCTTGACAACCCCAAATATGGAGATGTCTTAAACTGGGTTTCCTTCCCGTCCACAGCTCATAAGGTGTCTTAAAAACTGCCTTACTTGGAACCCGGTTTAACAAATATGCATCAGTTTTTAATGCATGCATCCACAATGAGGAAGCTAATATTGAGTTACTCAACATACTTCTAACCATGTCCATAAGAGTACGATTCCGCCTTTCTGCGACACCATTTTGTTGAGGAGTTCCGGGCATTGTGTATTGTGCACGGATCCCTCTACTTTCCAAGAATTTCGCAAAAGGACCTGGACATTGTCCATTTTTGGTGAATCTTCCATAATATTCACCACCTCTATCAGACTTGATCACTTTTACTTTCTTGTCTAATTGCCTTTCCACTTCATCAATGAATATCTTTAGATATTCCAAGGATTGGGCCTTTTCATGCAAGAGATAGATATAGCCATAACGTGAGAAGTCGTCAATAAAGGTGATGAAATATTTTTCACCACCCATCGAAGGGGTATCAAAAGGTCCACAAATATCGGTGTGAATAAGTTCAAGTTGTTGGTTGCTTCTTATGGCTGGTTTCTTTGCTGTGTGTTTGGTTTGCTTCCCTTTGATGCAATCCACACACACATCTAAGTCACTGAAATCCAATTGAGGAAGGACATCATTTTTCACCAACCTCATTATTCTTTCCTTGGAAATGTGACCTAGTCTGTCATGCCATAATAAAGCAGAATGCTCGTTATGTGCACTACGTTTAGTCCCATAGACATTTTGAACATTAAACAGAGATTCAGCAAAATCATTATTCAACTCAAAACGGTAAAGCGAATCAATCAAAGTACCCTTTCCAACAATAAAATTGTCTTTGTACATAAAAAATAAACCATTATTGAATTGAAATGAAAAACCTAAATTGTCCGATTTGCTCAATGAAACAAGATTTCTAGCACAATCAGGAACATAAAGGCATCTGTTCAGATCTATTTTATGACCATTGCTCAGGATCAAACTGTAAGTCCCAATTCCTTCCATTCGTGCCTTCATCCTGTTTCCTATAAACAGAAATTGTTCATTTCCCCTTGTGAGCTGGATTGAACGGAATCCCTGTAAGATATGAGATACATGAGTAGTTGCACCAGAATCCAACCACCAAGTATTATTAGGAACTTCTAATAAGTTTGATTCAAGACATACAGAAATATAATGTATACCTCTCTTTTCGAACCAAGCCTTTCTTTTCGGGCAATCATTCTTGAAATGTCCCAACTTTTTACAGAAGTGACACCTCACTTCCTTATGGATTTTTCCATCAGAGGCTTTCAGTGATGGCTTTCCTTTCTCTTTTCCTTTGTTCTTCCCATTCTTTGGTTGGTTGTTATTGTTGGCTCCCTCATAAGTAGAGAAATGGATGGACTCTCCTTTCATCTTCTTAATTCTCCCTTCCTCCTGCATCAACATGGCCTTCAATTCTTTAAGGTTCCATTTGTCTTTTATGGTGTTGTAATTCACCTGAAACTGGCCAAATTCTGCAGGCAGGGAATTCATGATGAATTGCACAAGAAAAGTTTCACTGACATCCATTCCCTTATTTTTCAGATTTGCTGCTAGGTTTGTCATAGACGTCACATGATCATGTATGGAGCAGGACCAGTCAAACCTTTTCGTGGTGAGCTCACTCATAAGGCTCCCCACAATTGACTTGTCTGCCAGATCAGATTGAGACAATTCTCTGATTTTAGCAAGGAATTCTCTAGCATTATTGGTCTTTGGCATTGACGGCTTGACATTGTCCGCCATGGTCAACCTCATCAAATTCAAACATAGCCGGTTAGACCGCTCCCATGCGTCGTAAAACGACTTATCAGATTCAGAGCTAGCCTCAGTAATGGCTGCAGGAGTAACCTCACTCACCAAAGCAAGATCCAAATCCAAAACCCCTAATTGGTAATGGATCTGCTCTGACCAGTCATGATAGTTCATCCCATTGAATTTGTCAACCACGAGACCAGAAGCAAAAAGTTGCTGAGATGCTGCAAAACATTACATATGTTATCATTAGGCAATGAGCTATTATTTGGATTCAGAATAATATTCTATTACATATTTAAATATACCTTTGGGCAACTATTTAAATACGTAAAACATAAATGATGCCAAAATTGACTTTAACAAATTTATTTCACACTTCTAGGTTGAGTGTATCATCTTTGGATGAATACACCAACCTAACCCAAAATAAATTCTCATAATTGTTACAAATATAAAAGCAGTGGTCAATCTTTGGATCACCTTCTAGTTTTATATTTATAACTTAGTTATGCTGACAAAAAAAATATCCTCACTGTGTTCTAATTTCATACAATTAATTCAATTATCCAAAACATAATTTTAACTAGATCACTTTGGTGATAACTAGTTCATTAATTTGGATAATTTAAAAACCTCGAATTTCTTTTTCAGAATTTATAGCAGTGGGTATAAAGCATTCAATACGTTAAAACCCAAGGCATTAAAAAATAAACCATTGGGTAGATTACCTTTATACATATAGAATCAATGGCTACGTCCAAAACAATTCCTGTAATAAACCCTCGGTACGCAACAGATATATATATTTATATTTATGCAATGAATACACTACAAATATTCAGTGGACTCAACCGGCAATCTAATCAATATATCAACCTCACTCCGAAACCAATTGTTAGACAATTATTTATCAGATTACATATAATACGGAATTAATTTTACAGATCTGATCACTTACAAATAATTTACAATAATAATAACAGGATCTTTTATTGATTAATTGCACAATAAATACGACTTACCTGAGTCCATAGTGTATGCCTTTAAATAGAAAGAATACCGGAATTAATGAAGGGCCTCCCGTACAGTGTATAAATATATACACTGCTTCCCTTTTACAGCTGTGATAATCCAAACAAAGCCCTTTGTGTAAAGGACGGTACCAACAGGAGCAGAAGACCTTTGTTTTCCTTTTAGACCTTTTGAATCACTTTAAATATCAAAGTGATGATATCCGTGGAAACCAAAAGGGTATGGTGATATCTCACTTTCTCTCCCTCTTATCTGACTATTAGTTTTGACGTATATTCTAGAATTCTTGATGTTATGGAATTCCACTATAACAGACCTTTATAGATAGAGAGAGAGGGGTGGTTCCACTTTTCAAGGAAGAGTAAAAGCTTTGGATTCCACTCTTCCAACTACACCCCATGTTTTTTAAATAACTGTATATCCAGTCAAACATCACAACATGGATTCTTTAAGATAAAAAAACATTTAAATGATTAATAACATATCCCATTAATTATTTATCCAACATTAATTCTATTTAGTCTAATAAATTATATGGGTCACATAATATAAGAATAATAAAATTATTCTTACACAACCTAGTACTTTTCCTCCCATGGATTCCACCTCCTCATCTCCATCCTCTACAACCACTCTCGCCTCTCCTTCTCCATATCCCTCCTTTAATTCTTCCAACCCCATTAATATTATCAAGCTTACTTGCAATAATTAGCCCATCTCGCATGCCCAAAAAGTTCCATATCTCAAAGTTCAAGACGTTTTTGGCTTCGTTGACGGTACCATTCCCTCTCCCCCTTTAGTTCTCGAAGGCTTTCCTAATCTGGCATATGTCCACTAGATGAAGCAGGACAACCTTATTCATAGTGCCATTACGTACCTCCTCCCTTTCTAAAGAACTTCTCACTCTCGTTTGTCTTGCCACCACCTATGCCGCCATCTGGACCACCCTCCAACGGTGCTTTGCTTCTCAATCTCGTTCCTAAGTTGTTCACATCCGATCTCAATTGGCCACCGTTCGTAATGGAGGCTATTATTCCACCGAGTATTTTATGACCATCAAACGTCTCACTAATGATATGGCCCTTGCCGGTCAACCCATGTCGTCTGATGATGTTATCAACTATGTACTTGCCGGTTCGGGTCCTAAATATGATGCCCTTGTTGCTATCATCTCGTCTTGACAAGATCTCAACCCTAGGAATTGTTCTCTATGTCATTGACTATGGAGGCTCGAGTTGTAAGAAAAATTATGTCGTGGCTTTTATTGAGCCCGATAAATTTCATTCTCCGTAATAATGGTCTTATAGGAAATTCGTTTTCCCTAGGAAATATGCTATTTATTATTATTGGTTATTTAAAAGGAGTTTTAATCCGATTAAAACTCGGCTTTGATGGACGGCCGAGATTAAATCTAAACCCTGAGTCAATTCGGATTTCGGTCCTCTATCCGCCTATAAAAGCAATGCTTTACTCCATCATAAAGCATACGAAAAAACCACCAACACATAACGGTTGTAGGCAAGGAGAGAGATGTCGGAATCCTCTCATCAACAGCAACAACAGAGACGTAGTCGAGTAACAATGAATGTAGGGAAACGATCTCGATGATTTCTTCCGCTATTCATGTACTCTGAATTTACCGTTTAATTTACATGTGGTAGCAGAGCCAACCTACGATCTATGTTATTTGACTTGACTGTTTGATTGATAATATATTTCATCGATCGGTTATAGTTGTGCATCGCACACACATCACGATTCCTTCTTAGTAATCCATTCATGTCTAAACTTATCTATGACACTCACCCCGACTGGTTGCCTCGGAACGCCGATCGGTGCTTAACTATTGTGTGCGCAAATTATTTGCACCAATGATGTTATTTAAACCTATTAAGTGATGATATAGGCAATTATAGACAGCAAAGGAAAATTATGTAAGTATTTCCTTTTGGTGATGGGAATTCGATGATGGCGAATTTGAGAATGTGCAGTTTCAAGGTCGGAGGTGATGGGGATTAGGGTTTATTTATTTTATTATTATTATTATTTTTGGCCTGTACTGATTTTGTTATAAAATAAAAAAAATAAAATAAAAAATTTAAAAAAAAAAGCAAAAAATAAAATAAAATAAAATTATTTGATCAGCAGCAGCGGTACATCAGCTTGTATCATCAATTGAGTTGGTCAATTTTTTTATTATTTTTGTTTGTTTGGCTACTAGGTTAATTGGTGCACCCAATTTAATTTAATTTTAATAGGTATTTACTTCCTTAGGGCCATCCTTTTTGTTCCGCATTTAGGTATCACTAATATTCACGTCAAAGATAATAATAATAAGAGTGACATTGAGCATTATGTTTTTGGTTCAATATTTTATTATCTATTACATTTGAGTAACAGGATTAATGCATTTTGATGTCCGATTACATATACTGCTGCATTGATGAATGGATGGGTACATGACAACTTTAACTGAGCCTTTTGATTTTATTAATTATTGTTGGATCTGTGTCATTATGTATTGATGCATCATGTTGTGTTTTTGCAATGATCCTTTATGGGTAGATTTAAAACACAGTTAAATATATAAGAGAACTAAATAATCTTATTGATGATTTGATTACTTTGTTTTACGAAGTCTTCGTTAAAGTGATTAGTGCACATTATTTGTTGTTGTTGTTGTGAATATTAAGTGAACGACTAGTAAATCATATCTTTGTGCCATATAAGTAACAATTTATCACACTTTTAAGGGTGCCAGTCAATGACACATGAAGGACAAGTCACATGAAGTTAAGTGATTTATAATGTTCGTATTTTCCATAATTGTTAGCAATTTAGTTTGCTTTTAGTTATAATTTGTCTACCATGATGACGCACATTTGTGATGAATTGGAAGGACTATTCTTTTGAATATTAGTTGTGAATGAGTTAAACCACTGATTGTTAATGATTAAGTTATGACACCCGAAGCAACAAAGTTACATATTGATAAAGTGACTGAATATCATTAAAGTGCAAATTACACATGTTTGTTTGATATTTGGTTCATATAAAAGTTTTGACATATCATAAAGTTTTGGCCTTTAGATTATTGAATTTCGCAAATATTCGAAATGTCTTATAATTGTGTCAAGTTTAGAGTATTGCCACAGCAGCTCAAATTCTTGACATATATAGACTATTCACATTATGTTTAGTGATTAGTTCGTGACATATTTATTTTGTAAGTTTAGTAAAGCAATAGACATGTATACTTGAACCATATTTAAGTATTACATTGCAAGTGTTTATGTCAACATAAGGTTTAGTTGACCTATGTATGATTGCCAATACTTGAATGTCAATGGTGTCAAATGTTGGGTATTGCCACAGCAGCCTAACATGATGATGCATGAATGTTTTATCACATTATGTGAAGTGATTGAAAATTTTATTGATATTCAGTTAAATTGACAAATGATTCAAATTAAGGGATGTGTCAAATTAAGGATTACGTTGGAATTTGACCCTAGTTAGTTGGTATAAGCAACTTTTATGTTGTATTAAGTTGTTAGCTTTTAAGTGTAGCCTTTTTTTTATTAAACTTATCCTAATACCACCTTCGCTGAAAACTCATCTTATCATTACAACATAAAGAATTATAGAGTGTATATTATGAAGGTCAAGGATATCCACAGATACCTTGTTCGTCTTCTTTACAAAAATATCACTCAATTATGTGTGAGTATCACGACATTATGAGAAGAATTTATTGTGACTACCCACAGGAGCACCTTATTTTCTTGTCTATACTCTACTCTTATGTAAGTGTTGTTTAAATTAGCCTTATTAAATATTTTGTATCTCAATTTAGCCACAAGAAGTACCCAGCTTCTTGAAATAATACATACAAACATTTGTGGACCTTTGATGCTCCCGCCTTTGGAGGAGAAAAGTATCTTACACCCTTATCGAGGATTATTCACGTTATTGTGATCTATACTTGTTGCATGACAAATCTCAATCTGTGGACACTTTACAAATGTTCATAACTGAAGTCGAGAGGCAACAAGATAGAAAGGTGAAAATCATAAGGTAGGATGGAGGTGGTGAATTTTATGGAAGGTATGACGAAACAGGACCACATCCTGGACCTTATGCAAAAATTCTCCAAAAGCTGGAATTATTGCTCAATACACAATGCCTGGATCTCCATGGCGGAATGGTGTAGCAGAAAGGCAGAATCATACGTATATGGAAATGGTTAGATCTATGACGAGTCACGTTGATGCCTATATCATTGTGGATGGATGCTTTACGCACAACTGTTTACATTTCAAATAGGATTCCCAGTAAGACAGTTCCAAAGACACTTTTTGAACTGTGGAAAGAGTGGAAACCTAATTTGAAGCATATCCAAATATGGGGATGTCCAGCTGAGGCTAGAATTTACAATCCACAAGTAAGGAAATTGGATTTAGAACAGTTAGTGGTTACTTCAAGGTTACCCAGAAAAATCCAAAGGATATAGGTTTTATTGTCCTAACCATATTACGAGAATTGTTGAAACCGGTAATGCTATATTCTACAAGAATGGAGAAATCAGTGGGAGTTATAAAATTCGTGATGTGATCATAAAGGAAATAAGCGTACCCATCCCTTTTAACCCTATTCCGAAAAGTATTGGGAATCTCTCCATTGTTGAACCGTTGAACAATGAAGAAAATCCAATAAATGATCAACAACTCCATGATGAGATCATCGCCAATGAAAATAGTAATGAAGCACCAAAGGACCAGCATTAAGAAGATCTCAAATACAAAGGAGATCTGCTATTCCTGATGATTACATGATTTATCAAGTAGAATATGAACAAGGGACAAGTAAAGATCCGGTTTCGTTTTCACAAGCCCATAAGGAAGTTAATTCTAGTAAGTGGATTGATGCCCTGAAAGATGAATTGAAATCTATGGATGATAATCAAGTATGGGAAGTCGTTCAATTACCTTCAGGACACAAAACAGTTGGCTTTAAATGGGTCTTCAAGACTAAGCACGACTGTAATGGTAATATTGAATGATATAAAGCCGACTTGCTGCCAAAGGTTTCAATCAGAAAGAAGGCATTGATTATAAAGAGACATTTCCCTTGTGTCCAGGATAGACTCCTTTAGAATTATCATGGAACTAGTAGCTCATTATGATCTCGAGTTACAATAGGTGGATGTGAAAACAGTCTTTCTGGATGTAGACTTGAAAGAAAAAGTCTATATGCGTCAGCCTAAAGATTACATTGTTGATGGTCATGAATACATGGTCTGCAAGCTTAAGGAATCAATATATGGACTGAAACAAGCTTCGAGGTAACGGTACTTAAAGTTACATGAAACCATTATTGTTTTCGGTTTCAATGAGAACACAATCGACCCTTGCATATACCTCAAGATCAGTGGGAGTGTGTTCATATTTTTGATTCTGTATATTGGTGATCTATCATTGGCCAGCAGTGATCTTGGCTTCCTATGTGTTAGGGATAGAAATATTCCATGACTGGGCACTTAATATTTAGGATTGTCTCAAAAGCCTATATTGATAATGTTTTGGGAAAATTTGGCATGATGACATGTTCTTCCATTATTGTTCTAATATTATTCCACAGAATGAGTTGGAACGTAAAGAAATGGAAAACATCCTTATGCTTCTCTTGTAGAGAGTTTACAGTATGTACAGGTTTGTACAAGACCTGACATTAGTCATGTTGTTGGCATGATGGGTACATTTCAAAGCAATCCAAGAATGTCTCACTGGAAAGCTGCTAAGAAAGTACTGAGATACTTAAAGTAACAGGAATTACATGCTCACATACTGAAAATCAGGACACCCACAGGTGACTGGTTATTCAGGCTCGGATTTTGGAGGATAAACTGCACCAGACTTTGTACTCTTGGCTATGTATATCTTCTAAACGGAGGTGCCGTATCACGGAAAAGCCAGAAGTCATAGTTGGCATACTCATCCACCATGAAAGTAGAGTACGTGGCATGTTATGAGCTGCAATCTAAGGGACATGGATCCTCTAAGCATGATGATGATACGGGGATTAGCTCCTCCACGTGGAATTATCTGATTGGTACAGCTGGCGTGTGGAAAAGTCTCTGTTAGATATCTGCATCGGATCGATACGACAGCTCTCAAATTCTACAAGTGTTTTACCTCGATCACCCGTGTCGGTATGAATCGAGTCGACACCCTGGACTTCAGTCCAGGCTCCTAGGCCCACCATCCAGCGGGTTACTTGGGCAAGGAGGCAAGGCCCATTTAAGGGTATTTATGTCAATAGACCAAACCGCCCCAAGTTTAGGGCAGAAGAAGGACATGTGCCTATAAATACATCATTCCAGGAACTACGTAAGGCTTGATTCCTGGACATTACACAGGATACGTAGGCAATCCAAGATACATTCTTGGACTCAGCCATAAAACACCAAAAAACACTACCTTTCCAACAAGTTACAGCCATTCGATCCCTTTACAGCTCACCCTTAGATTACACGTGGCCCTGTTATTCCGGTGGTGCATCATTTAGCATCATCATTTGGCACTAGAAGGAGGGCCTTCTACCGGTGAGTTGGTAAAGAAGTCGCATGGCACCGCCAGCAAGGAGGAAACCGACGAACAGTAAGAACATGCAGATCGAAGAGCACACGGAGATAGATCCAGCAGGGGTTCCATCTCAGATTCAAGAAGTCCCCACTGGATCTAGACCCGCAGTTGCAGATCCACCCAGACCTCAGCTTCCCCCGCAGCTACAAGATATGGCAGATCACTTAGCGTCTTTAGATGAAGACGCCCTGAAAAGGGTGGTGGCGTCGGCATTCATAGGTAAGGGAATCTATAATCCCCCTGAAGAACACCTGTTAGACCCACTGGGTCGTAAAGAAATTGATAATGCTAGGGGGAAGAGGCCTGTCGAACCTCAAGAAGAATGTGAGGAAGGCGCAATTGAAATCAGCGTGACTAACGCCCACGGACGTCCTGGACAAGAAAGGCAACAACGGCAGGTCGAGGAAAGTATCCGAAATGAGTTCAATCGCATAGTAGGGAAGGAACAGGTCACAGAATGGCTCGAATCGCCATTTAGTCCCGAGATAGAGATATACACGATGCCTGAGTCATTCAAACCACCCAAGATGGAACCTTATGATGGTACTACGGACCCAGAGGACCATCTATATCGATACATATCTTTGATGAGATTGAGAAACGCCAATGACGCCATGAAGTGTCGCGCTTTCGATACGTTGCTCACAGGTCGAGCTCGGGAGTGGTTTCATAAGCTACGGCCCGGGTCGATCTCAAGCTTTTTACAGTTGGGATAGAAGTTTAGAGACGCTTTTATCGGGAACAAGAAGTTCCACCTTAGTGCTACCCACCTTATGAACATCAAGCAGGAGAAAGGAGAATCCACTATTGATTTTATGAGGCGCTTCAATCTCGAAGCCATGAAAGTGCATAATGCCAGTGATGCACTGCAGGTTAATGCTTTTGTTGGAGGTCTGCGAAATATGAAGTTGTATGACAAATTGTCTAAGAAGATGCCGAATGATATGGACGAATGTGTGAACATAGTCCATAAGTTTTGCCAAGGTGAAGAGGCAGTGCGTTTGCACACCATTTCACTTGGCCTCAATTCGAGGAACGACTCCCGAAGCCAGACCAAGGGTCAGCCTAGGGGTCGGAACGAGGAAAGCAAGACCAACGTTTTTGATCGATTGACAGCTCCGATCTCAGATCGGCTTGGAAAGAAAGGGAATCTGAAAGAACGAGATTTTATACCCCTCAATCGATCTCGGGGAGAGGTGTTGGCGATTATGATCAAGAAGAATATTGCCCGAACACCCAAGCCGATGTCCAAGGACCCAGAGAAAAGGAAAAATACTCACAAGTATTGAGACTATCACAGAGATGTGGGGCACAACACGGAGGAATGTTTCGATTTGAAGAGAGATATCGACGCCTGTATTCAAGAGGGTCGATTGGATGAAGTGATTGACAGGTCAGAAAAGGACGAGCCAAAGGGCCGTCGAGAGTACAAGAGGAAAACTTATAATGGAAAGAAAGACCAATCTCCGCGTCGTGACAATCGAAATCGTCGAGACAGGTCATCTGAGCCGAACTATCGAGATAATCGTCGTGATGACCATCGAGAAGATCCGAATCGAGACCCTCATCGGGATAATCGCGCCGGGTATGACGTCAACACGATTGTTGCAGAGCATGAATCGGATAGGCCTCGATCTAGTCGGCATTCTTCAGACAGATCTAGAGAGTCAAAGAAGATCAGGTTTACGACGGAAGTGGGTTATGGACCCAAGGATGACGTTCCGAGTTCCCACAGTCATAGCGAAGGATTAGTAATCGAGGCGGTGATAAGCCGGGGTCGAATAAAAAGAGTTTGTGTCTGATATAAGGAAATGAATCTCGGATTCAATCCTTGGATATCACGGAAAATTTATTTTTGGTTTAAGATTCGTTGGAACGAATGGATTTACCTTCTATTCGATAATTTGTTTGTCGTATAGATAGTGAATATATCATTTGTAGTACGAATCCAAGACTCGGACTTTTGTTTGATAAAGTCAAAACCACTTAGAACTGCTGAAATATGTATATAAAACACATCTTAAGAACTATTAAAAGCAATTGGTTTCTATATTTAGATAAACGCTTCTTCATATTCCATAGTTAGTGCATAGTCCCTAAAAGACAAGACCTGAAGACTGGCTCAGGGTGATTCCTTTCTCCCAGTCTGGTTAGATTGTCTCAAAGGTTCAATGACTAAGTTTCCTTTCAATCGGGAAAGGATAATGGTTATAAAGAAGTAACATAGCTTGTTCATGACGACCTTCGGGGTTTGATGAAAGATACGAGCTAGTAGGAGCTTCCGAGTAGTGACTTCTTGTCTGATAACTATTCAAACACTCCGGAAAGTTTATCCAAAATATTTTTTGAGGTTTCTCTGTTTTCAACAGAGATAGAGTATTCTATACTTGGAATAGGCCATTCATAGTCCTCGAGACTGATGCTCAGCCTGCCTCATTGTGACATGTTCTCACTAAGTGAGAAACCGTTAAATTGCCTTACATAGTTTTAGATGTGCTACAATACACTGCTTAACTCAATAAAGATATTGGAAGCGAAATAACGGTTTACATTGAAATGTAAGACCGAGAAGTCTACATAGAATATGCTTTGGAATTTACGGATAAGGTGTGGATTCGGTTCACCCCACTTCCATATATATAAGCATTTAGCACACGGTGCTTGAAGGTAGGTCTGGGAATTTCGCGAACACGTTCGGTCAGTGACCAATCGTTATATATCTTGTAGCATTGAGAAAAAGGTTTGTTATAAGATTCTTGAAATCGGGAAGGGACAGTTATACTGTTGCATCCTTTCTGATAGAGTCCATGAACAGCAAAACCTTAAACCTTGAAGTACATTTACTAAAGGTAGTTACTAACTGATTAAAATCAGACCACGCCCAACATCGGTTGTTGGTGATAACACTAAATACTACTAAACTAGATCAGAATTTCGATCCACCCAGAATGTAGTGGGAGTATGGTTTATCCATTACCCATTACGGGTTCTGCAGACTTTGTAGTCTGAGGATCGATTGATGACCTATGGCTCTTTTGTGAGCAGTATAGGATTCTGATAATAGAGGTTGGTTTAATAGCCATAACCCTGTGAATGGAGTTCGGTACTCCAGTTCTGTTCATGCTCTTGTAGAACCACCTGAGCGTCTCAGGCCTAGTGGGAGTAATTGGATCTACACGGAAAAGAGTAGAATGAATAGGAAAGTTTATCTTTCAGAGCAAAGCTAGCGTGGTCTAGGGGTAATTCCCTAAGAAGTAGAGAGTTAATCAGACCTTGAACTCTCTTACCACTTAGTATTGCTTGATTTCGTTCAAAAGCAAAAAAAAAAAAGGGTGATTCCCTGAGACTTTCTTGCCAAACAAACGGAGTCTGGATTCATTCGGAACAAAAGGGTATTGCCTTATGAACTTATGACAGGATGACTGTCAAGGCTTATGTCCTTTGTGGATAAAAAGCAAACCTCTCGGTCATTGGAAGTCATATATTTCTACAATATGTGGATTTGACCAGAATATTGATAAGTCTTTTGTAGACTGGATATCAATTTTAGTACAGTAGTAAATATATACATATATTAGTGTTTGTGAAGGATAACACTGCACCAGTTAGAATCAACATGGGTGTGTTATCTGAAGTCAGAATCTGACAATGCCACAATTCTCTGCAACAGAGATTTGGACAACATTCATAAGAGTTTGACTCGGTCGAATTCATTAGAATCAGTCACTGGTTTCTCATCCATCTTATTGGTTAAGATGATGCATCTGTGTATGCAACATTCAACGAGGAAGTTCTACCCTATGCCTCATGAATGACTCTCTAAATCTTCGGATCAAGAGAAATGGGATAGATTCTCTTTCTAGTAAGAGATGGTCAGGTTATTGAACGTCAATTTTGATCGAATCTTAGATTCGGCGGTTAACAAAGCAAGTTTAGTATGTCCTTTAGTATCTTGAGAGAACGAGGAATAATATGCGGACATATTCATGTGTGAACTTGGATATGTGTGATACACTGATTTTGACTTTAAGTCAGATTGAGGATGATCGTTAAGTCGATCTCGGGCTCAGTTTTTACTCTTGTGTTGAAGCTATTGCCTGGAGGAATCCAGCAACGCCAACTCGACTTTAACTAGTTGGGTGATTAGCGGCTTTTGTAGTAGCTAGAAATGCGATATAGCTTAAGGATTTCCTTTTCATATCTGGGAGTGATTCTAGATTTGGAAGCCGATACCACATCATTGTACAAACGATGAAGGGGTAGCTTATAAGGATTTTCAAAATCACTAGAGGTCAAAAGCATATTGGGAAAGTACCACATGATTAGATGGACCGGTAACATTTCGATTCTACGGATCGTCTCGAGCCGACAACCTCACTAATTATTAAGACCCATGACATTTAGATATAGGTACTCACCGAGTCACTGACCTATCCTACGACGGCACACTCGGAGAGCACTTTGTCATCTGCAATGGTTATGATATGCTTAATGGGTACTAGATACGGGATGGGTCTCCATTGCTTTAGAGCAAGTGGGAGATGTAGTTTGTTGTATTTTAAATAATAGGGTGTGCTCTAAAACAATTATTCACATGCTTTCGTGCAAGTGGGAGATTGTTAGGTGTGATGCCCGAAAGACAAATTTGTAATTGTTTTATTTAATAAATGAAATGATATTATTATTCATATTTATTATTCTCATATTCACCGATGTGAAAATAGTATTTACACTACAGAAAACCCTAAAGTATATCGTTTATGTAATCACTTAACTCAGTGTATGGGATATACACGGGAGGATTGAGTTAGTGAAGATGTACTTAAAATACAATTAGCCCATAGTGAAGTTAATCGAGAGTATCGGGTCTCTCCTTTAACGTGCTATTAATGCGCCCAGAACACAATAGGTGTGATTGTCTTATCCGGACTTTCGGTTAAGAGAACCTAGTGGGGCATTTATATATGATAGATATATCATATAGGGCTGGACCGATTTGATTAGAGTTCACGATATAATTCCGTAATCGAGAAGTCTTATCGAATCAATGGATGATCATATTTATTGATATATCTTAATCCTGAGGTGATCACAGTCAACTGCTTGAATCAGTATGAAGTTTGACTTGACGGTTAAGGATTACACTGAGTCTGTGGTCTGAATTACCCCATCTTGGCATTGTACTGGATTGAGTGAGTAGTCTGTGTTATCACAGATACGGAATCCATTCCTTCCATTTATGGAAGTAGATAGACAGTTCCCTTATTTGTTAATCCTAGAAACTGATCGATCGCGCGAGTTCATATTACACTGATTAGCTACCAGTGAGTTATATGAATTAATTGGTCACTAGGGGGTTAATGGTAAATAAGGATAAGAGGTTCTAAAAGGGTTAACGGTAACTTCCGATTTAGAATGAACAGTCTATGGAGGATTAATCCATATGTAATGATTATATCAATGGACGCTTATTATTATTCTCGTGAGGAGATAAATATAATCTCATAATCGGAGGAGTGCAGTCACGGGATTATGGTGGCATATTCCTGTGATTGATTTATCGAATATAATTATTCTGCTCGTAAGATAATTATTTATTTGATTTATCGGAGCCACTGATTATTAGTCCATGGTCCCCGACGTGCCTCCTAATATAGCATAGCTATTCTCGGACGTCGAATCCTAATAATATTAATTTAGTTCTTGTTGGACTTTATTAAAACGATATGTGAATTAATTGTTTAGTGAACTATTAAATTAGTTGGGCTAAATAATTAAATATGTGAAAAAGGTTTTTTCATAATCTTGGCATAATTAGTGTGTTATGGCAAAAAATAATATTGACTAGGTCAATATTCATTTTTTCGGCCAACACATGTTTTTAGGAAACAAGAATTATTTTTCTTGTGTATTAATAAGACATGTGCATAAAATATTTATTGGATAAATATTTATGGAAAGAAATAAAGATAAATATTATTCTAGATTTGTTCTAGAATATTATGGGATTATCTTTTATTTAATGGGATTATTATAATTGATTTTGTATTAATTATTAAATCCTTGGAGGTTAAGTTTTACTCTCCTATATAAAGAGAGTTCTCCCAAGTCTTTTAACACACTAAAAATTTCGACCTACACCTCTTAGAGAGGAGAAGGAAAATTTCGGCCAAGGGGTTGAGGAAAAATCTTGGAGGTTTTTCCGGGTAGCATATCGGAAGGGTTCGAGTCGAGAATTTCCTTCCACCGGGAGTTGCTTGGATCACACGTACGGAAGATCGTGGTGCTCTTCACACAATCTTTCATTCTTCCTATTGCGGTTCTTCAACTTGGATTTTGAGATCCAAGAGGTATGATCTACAACCCCCTTGTAGATATAGATCTAGTTATTTTATTACGTGTATTTTATAGATCTAGATCCTTAAAATCGCTTCCATTGCGGATGATATTACTAACAGTGTCGACAGTGGGAGCGCCGTTAATATCCTCTACTACTCAGCCTTCAAAGCCATGAGGTTGAAAGATGAAGACATTGATCCATTATCTACCCCTTTATTTGGGTTTACAGGGCAAGCCATCCACCCCGTCGGGTCGATCAATTTGTTAACTACGGTTGGAGACGGGGAAAAAGGTCGAACAATGGAAATGACCTATGTCGTAGTTAAGGCCCCTTCAGGGTACAACGCGATATTAGGTCGACCAGCTTTATATGATCTCAAAGCCATCATCTCGACATTCCACAACAGCATGAAGTTCCCCACCTGGTATGGGACCCATGAAGTCAAAGGAGACGTCGAGGTAGCCAGGAACTGTAGCCTGGTTACGATTAAAGGAAAAGGGGTGGGGCAGGTGCTGGTTGAGGAATTGATACCTGAGGAAGAGGAGGATCGGAGCTGGGTGTCCGCCGACCCGACAGAGGAGGTTCGAGTGTGGAAGGAGGAAGAAGGCCAGGGGGTCCAGATCGGGAAGTGAATGCCACACCCCGACATGAAAGCCTTGGTCGACCTCCTAGTTGAGTACCGAGACGTTTTTGCATGGAAGGCAGATGACATGCCAGGCCTGTCGGCGGACATAGCGGTACATCGACTCAACGTCGACCCAAAAAAGAAGCCGATACGACAAAAGAAGAGAAACCTTGCTCCTGAAAGGAAAGAAGCAGTAAAGAAAGAAGTTGACAAGTTATTAGTTGATGGGATCGTGAAAGAGATATTCTACCCGGATTGGCTAGCTAATCCGGTGTTGGTTAAGAAGCCAGATCAGAGCTGGCGAATGTGCGTCGACTTTACAGATCTCAACAAGGCATGCCCCAAAGATTCATATCCACTTCCAAAGATTGATCAGTTGGTCGACTCGACACTGGGCTTCGAAGTTTTCGGTTTTCTTGATGCGTACAGGGGGTACTATCAAATCTTTATGGACCCCCAGGACTCGGAAAAAACCGCGTTTATCACAGAATTTGGTACGTTTTGCTTTGTAACAATGCCGTTTGGCTTGAAGAATGCAGGGGCCACCTATCAGAGAGCCGTCAATAAAATCTTCGAGGGGCAGATAGGTCGAAATATGGAGGTTTATGTTGATGATTTATTGATCAAGAGCAAGTCCATGGGACAGTTTCTTGTCGATGTCAGAGAGGTCTTCGAGGTACTGCGGGCCGCAAACATGAAGCTCAACCCGAAGAAATGCACTTTTGGAGTTCGATCTGGAAAATTTCTGGGATACATGGTATCGAGAGAGGGGATTAGAGCTAATCCGGATAAAATCGAGGCCCTCAGGAACATGCCTACGCCTCGTAACGTAAAGGAAGTGCAGCGATTGACGGGTCGGATGGCGGCCCTCAATCGTTTCTTGTCGATATCAGCGCAAAGGGCCATACCATTCTTCAAGATATTAAAAAAAGCAAGTCCGTTCCAGTGGGACGAGAAGTGTCAAAAAGCATTCGATGATTTGAAGGAGTATCTGTCTGATTTACCCACACTGTCTTCACCTCGAGAAGGGGAGAAACTCCTGGTTTATCTAGCAATCTGTGAAGAGGCAGTGAGTGCCGTGTTGGTTCGAGATGGAGACCAGGTACAGATCCCAGTGTATTTCGTAAGCAAGGCATTGCAGGGACCAGAGATCAGATACACGCCGGCTGAAAAATTGGCATTAAGTCTGGTTCATGCATCGAGGAAATTGAAACCCTACTTTCAAGCACACCCCATCTCTGTGGTCACCGACCAGCCTCTGAAACAGATTTTGGCGAAGCCCGAGACATCGGGTCGATTGGCCAAATGGGTTGTTGACCTAGCTGAGTATGATATTGAGTTTCTACCTCGTACAGCCATTAAGGGTCAAGCTCTAGCAGACTTCATAGCAGAAGGATTGTCAATTCAGTTGGAACAGGATAAGCAGTCATCAGATGAGCAGTGGACCATCCATGTCGATGGTGCCTCGAGCAGAGAAGGAGCGGGGGCCGGGTTGTTATTGATCAGTCCTAAAGGAGAAGAGTTCCTTTATGCTCTGCGATTTGAATTCAGGGCTACAAACAACGAAGCCGAGTATGAGGCAATGATCACGGGTTTGAAGCTGGCTTTGAAATTGGGGGTCGAGAACCTCCAGGTATACAGTGACTCTCAGCTCGTGGTGAATCACATACGAGGCGAGTATGAGGCCAAGGAAGAATCTATGAAGAGTTATCTGAGAGTGGTTCTGGGTCTGATGTCAAAGTTCAAGGCGGTTCGTGTCGAGCAGGTACCCCGAAGTGAAAATAAACGGGCCGATGCGTTGTCTAAACTCGCATCGAATTTCAAGTCGATGAGGAAAGTTCTAGTGGAGATGCTAGCGGAACGAAGCTATAACGAGGTCGACGTTCAACCAGTGGTTCAAGGATCGACATGGATGGATCCGATAGCTTTATTCTTAAAAGACGGAATTCTCCCGTCTGATAAGTCTCAGGCCAGAAAAATCAGGTTGCAAGCCTCGAGGTACGCTCTATTCGACTATGTGCTTTATCGAAAATCGTTCGTAACACCTTGGCTACGATGTGCCTCGGAAGATGAGGGGGCTTATCTTCTCGAAGAGATACATCGAGGAATTTGTGGTAATCATTGCGGAGCTCGAATGTTGGCAAGAAAATGCAAACTGGCAGGCTATATTTGGCCTTCCATGCAGAAGGATGCCAATCGATTGGTGACGAGATGCAGGGCTTGTCAGGTACATGATGTAGTGACCCACCAACAAGCGCGAGAAATGAGCGCCATCGAGTCGGTATGGCCGTTCGATGAGTGGGGGGTCGATATAGTCGGGCCTTTGCCTCGAGCTCCGGGTAATTTCAAATATGTTGTGGTCGCGGTTGATTATTTCACGAAATGGGTCGAAGCCAAAGCTCTAACTGACATCAGGGCTCAGACCATATATTTTGTGCAGGTTCGGAATTCCCAAGTATTTGATATCGGATAATGGGACTCAAATTCTAGATGACCGAGTGCAGGATTGGCTCAAAGAATTCAAGATCGAACAAAAAACAACATCGGTGGCCCGACCTCAGTCCAATGGACAGGTCGAGCAGACAAACAGACAAATCAAGTTCGGGTTGAAGAAGCGGTTGGAAGACGAAGGTCGAGATTGGGCAGCTCAGTTACCCAGCATACTGTGGTCGTATCGCACAACACCCAATTCAGCTACCCAAGAGACTCCTTTCGCTATGGCTTATGGATGCGAGGCAGTGATACCTGCGGAGATCGGACTAGCCTCACCTCGAGTTCTGGCATATAACATTGAAACAAACGCCGCCGATCTACTTCAAGAGAAGGATAACATCGAAGAGAAGAGAGAGGTAGCGGCATATCGAATGGCTAATTATAAAAGAAAGATATCACAGTATTATAACGCGAGGGTAAAGTACAAATACTTCCAAGTGGGGGACCTCGTGTTGAGGAAGAACGAAGCCAGCAGGCAGGACCCAATAGGCAAGCTCGTGCCGAATTGGGAAGGACCATATAGAATTCTGAAGGTGCACCCAAAAGGGTCGTATCAGTTGGGGAGATCGGACGGCAGCACAGTGCCTCGGACGTGGCACGCCACCAATCTCCGGAAATACTACGTTTAAGCTGTTTATTCAATTTATGACACTCGCAATTTCAATTTTTAGTTACTTGTAATAGGTCGATGTGACAGTTGCTTTTAATGCCTTTTATTCAAGTAATTTTCTTTTCTAAATTGTGCTTAACACACACGCTCATGTAAAAAAGAGAAAGAGGCTGGAAGAAAAAAAGACCAAAAATCGACTCCAGCAAAAGACCTCGACACGACAGAGTCGGAGCAGTATGGTGAATAAAGCCAAGTCACTGACAATGCTTATATCACCTCCAACCTGCAATACCTCGACACGAAGGGGTTAAAACGGAAAAGTGAATAAAGCCAAGTCACCGACAGTGCTTATATCACTCCCGACCTGCCAATAAGCCATGATGCGAAGCAGGCGGAAGATCCCACAATGGATACCCAACTCGACCAGATCATAAGCACCACGATGTGCGACAGTCGAGTATGGACCTTTTAATACGATGTCCTTTTAAGCCTGACAAGGCAGGATAATCGAATCGAGCTCCGACCAATAAGGCAGTACAATACTAGGTCGACTCATACTCAAGTGTACTACGAGTCGTGTACTCATACTACACTTCGAGGGGCCAGCAGGGGAATTAAGTCTAAAAGACTACACCCCATAAGGCAGTGTTTGCAAGGGAATTAAGTCCAAAGGACTACACCCTAGACAAATGATCAATAAAAGACAAAGACATTCAATGGAAAAGCATAGATTTAAATTGAAAAATCTATGAATGCAAATTGAAACAACATCACAAGTTTACAAGATCGAATCGATGAGATGCAAGTTCAGACAAATGAAAAATGTTAAAGTTATACAATCAAATCGAATAAAAGAGTTTGACAGAAGATTAGTAAAATTGCAGCAACAGAAAGAGGTCGTTAAGCAGCTGGCTGGCTTGAGGTGGAGGCGTTGGGGTCGACTTGTTCTTCCAACTCGACATTTTCCGCTCCATCACCTTCCAGGACGGGGGTCACGTACTTCTCGTACAAGGAGACGCCGGCCTGGAGTTCACTGAAGTATCGTCCGTAACGAGGAATGGCCTCGGGATCGTACAGGTAGGGCTTCGCAACGGCGGATACATCAAAGTTCGGATCAATTTCTTTCACTTGGTCAAGGGCCATGGTGAATCCCCCCTTCATGCCCTGAGTCATCAACAGTGTCAGGTCATTTTCAAGCTCCTTTGAGGCCAGGAAATCCAATTTAGCGGTTTCCATGCGACTCGTTAGACCGTCGAGGAGAGATTGAAGGTCGATACGAGCCTTGATGGCCCCGGCCAATTCGGCCTTAGTCCCGTCAAGCTCCGACCTCACCTTTTCCAGCTCCGACCTCATCTTGGCCATCTCGGCATCCCTGACAGATACATCTTTGCAAGCTTTCGACAGTTCATCTGGAGAGGTAGCCAACTCAGACTCAAGCTTGGCGCGCCGATCATCCAACTTGTCGATCTTAGCCTTATGCTTCTCGATGTCAGCTGTCAGCCTGGCTATAATCTCCTTCTGCTCCTCCATGGCAGCGGATGGAGACTCAATATTGCTAATGGCTACTTTGGTTGTTAATTGAGCCTACAAAGACAGCAGGGTTAGTTCGACATTAAAGGCTGACAAACAATTAACACAGTTGGTAAAAAGGGTGAAGACTTACCGTTCGAATGATTTTCAAATGGTACTCACTCAGCTCCTCAGGAGTCATCGCTTCCATCTCGTCCAGGCTCATGGCAGGGAGAGCCTCGACCCCACCTGAACTCTGAGGAGGGAGGTTACGGGCCTCCTTTCCGACCCCATGCCTTACGACAGTCGTCTTTTGCCGTTTCCTCGGGACGAGGTCCGCATCGGTCTGGCCCGTCGTCTCGGCCTCGTCGGGTTGGCCCCTCAAGAGGTCCGACGTCGATGCAGGAGTGGGGGCTCGAGCCGGAGTCCTTTGACCTCCAGAAACTATGTTGCCGGATACTGGAGCCTGGGCCGGAGTCTTCGACCTGATACCGGCGAGGTCCTGGATTTTCTTCGGGTTTGTGGTCTTGGGGTCTGGCATTTTGCCCAGAGCGTCCATCTTTGAGAAATGTTCCACTGTGTACAGAGAAAGCCGATGTCAGAATACAGTCAATATGAAATAACTACAGAGAAAACACAAAATACTCAAGTATTGCGGCTCGATAGAGTGAATAAAAATCTTACGTAAAATGCGAACATCCTCATCAAGTTCGAGATAGGCGCCTGGACCGGCCGTCTCGATATCAGCATAAGGATATAGGGAATGCAGGTTTCGAGTGGCGACATCGGGGTGGACGCTCTCAATGATCCCACATCCATTGGGGATATCCGAGTCGAGTCTATCGTGCCATTTCTGGGGCCTTCTATACCAAGTGTGGACATCGATGTCCTCAAACCCGTGTCGGATAAAGAAAAATTGGGGCTTCCACTCCCCCTGAGACGAAATCACTTTCCTCACGAATTCCGACGCCAGAGGGCGCTTCTGGAAAGGGCATAGTACTGACAGAACAATCGAACCGAGAACTCGACCTTGGCGATTCGACACGCCAGCACGAATCCCATAACGCTCCTAACACCATTTGGAGCAAGTTGTGGAACGCTGATCTTGTAGTGTCGAAGAACCTCGATGAGACACGGGTCGAAGGGAAATCTCAACCCCTCTTTCAGTTGCGCCTCGTATATGGCACAGAATCCTGGAGGAGGGTCACAGGCAAACTGGAATTGATCGTGTGATACTTTGATGTTGTCAGAGGAGTATGGGATGCCGTATCGTATGCAGATGTTTTTAGCTTTCTCTTGGGTCAGATTTGATATACAACCGTATGGCCCTTGGCCCTTCATTCTGGTTTGGCGTTTGGCAACGGGTCGAGAAGACGATTCCTCTTCTCCTCCTTCTCCTCCTTCTTCTTCTCCGGCCGCTTTCTCACCGGAGACAGTGGGGTGCTCAGAAACCGTCTGCTCCGTCGATTCTTCTTCAACCACGATAAGATCTTCTCTATTTTGTGAATCACTATCGCTACTAGACATGGAATCAACAAGAGATGCAGGAAATAAAAGACAGAAAATAGTTTGAACAAGGTAGGGCTTACTTGCGGTTTATCTGACAGAACAGAGACAGATAATAGAAAATAAAAGGCTTCAAAGGCTGGCGCTCCCCTTTTATGCTTGCAAAATCTCCAAAATGATTTGAAAGGGCGATTTTGGGGCAGTTATAGGATGTGCAGCGCGAGAATCAAGGGCCAAATCTCCACGCGGCCCAATAAAAGACGTTTCGTTTCCTGCACCAATTAATACTGACAGTGTGACGTCATCCTATAACAGCCTATACCAATTAAGAGTGACAACTGTATTCCTGTCTAAAGAGCACCACGTGTCGGAAAGGTTATTCAAATCTTCAGATCCGACCTCAGCACTCGAGATGAGCTTCCTTCCGATCTGGGGGGATTATGATGATACGGGGATTAGCTCCTCCACGTGGAATTATCTGATTGGTACAGCTGGCGTGTGGAAAAGTCTCTGTTAGATATCTGCATCAGATCGATACGACAGCTCTCAAATTCTTCAAGTGTTTTACCTTGATCACCCGTGTCGGTATGAATCGAGTCGACACCCTGGACTTCAGTCCAGGCTCCTAGGCCCACCATCCAGTGGGTTACTTGGGCAAGGAGACAAGGCCCATTTAAGGGTATTTATGTCAATAGACCAAACCGCCCCAAGTTTAGGGCAGAAGAAGGACATGTGCCTATAAATACATCATTCTAGGAACTACGTAAGGCTTGATTCCTGGACATTACACAGGATACGTAGGCAATCCAAGATACGTTCTTGGACTCAGCCATAAAACACCCAAAAACACTACCTTTCCAACAAGTTACAACCATTCGATCCCTTTACAGCTCACCCTTAGATTACACGTGGCCCTGTTATTCCGGTGGTGCATCAATTAGCATCATCACATGACATGATATCTAAGGGACCAAAACACATGGACCTTAAATATCAATTACTGAAGCAAGATGTTAGAAGATAATTGTTTGTCATTAAACACAAATTGACAAATCTTATGGTTGCAGACATATTTACGAAAGGACTACCCTAAGACATAACAGAGAGACACTGAAAGCATGGGTCTTGGGGATAGCTCCTAATTATCATGTTCTGCTATTTATTTTGTACTTATGTTAGACATTTGTTGAGCTCATAATGTTAATCTTCTATATTCATTATTGTTTTATGTTTTTCATTGTGTACACTTACAAATGGATATATTAAAACAGAAATTGTCTCTTGCACAGACATAACGGGACCGTTTATGTAATCTCCGCTTATGGTCTAGTCAATGTTGTGGTACATAGAAGGGAGCATGTTACAGAATGATGTGTAACCGCTATGACTCTCATTGACAGCAAGATTAATGATGACATTTACGCTAACCGACTAAAGAAATTGTTTAGCATATAACGCGCGCCTTATGTTCCTTTAAAAGGAAAACACTTATAAATGTTCCTATCGACCAAGTGGGAGAATGTATGAAAAATTATGTCGTGGCTTTTATTGAGCCCGATAAATTTCATTCCCCATAATAGTGGTCTTATAGGAAATTCGTTTTCCCTAGGAAATATGCTATTTATTATTATTGGTTATTTAAAGGGAGTTTTAATCCGATTAAAACTCGGCTTTGATGGACGGCTATAAGGGAAAAATTCATAGTTATTTTTATAACTTTTTAGCCCGTTTCTGATATCATTTAGAGCACTTTTATATCATTTCAAGTCATTAATTCCTTAGATTCATCCAAATATGTTAGTAGTAGTTATTATGTAAAATATCGTATTTTTATCGTGTTTTTATAAGTTTTGTACCGGTTTAGTAACCGGAGTGTCATGTCGGATTTACGTTTGGTATTTTGGTGGTTTATTGCAGAATTATAGGTTGACCAAAATCCCGAGTAATGACACGTTTTGAGGCCTAAAAGAGGTATTTTTAGGGATATAAGAGTGTGCCACTAACTTAAGTGGTCAAGTGGCTCAGTGGTTAGTGGTACCACTAACGAATTATATCTTCGACGAACAAATGACTCATTAAACGGCATTTTCTGAAGAAGTGTCCTTAATGAAAGTTGTATATCTTTGAAAGAGCTTTCCAACGCATTTTGAATCACGTCAATCGGGCTTCTACAACTCAAGTATCATTAAGTCAAGTGGTCAAGTGGCTAATCGATTCGATTTAGTGGAAATCGAGAAAATATCTTCGACGAGCGAATGGCCCATCAAAACAGCATTTTCTGAAGAAGTGTCCTTCATGAACGTTGTAGATTTTTCAACGAGCTTTCCAATGCCTCTTGAATCATGTCATTTGGAGGTCTAGAACTCAAGATATGAATTTTAGAAGTTTTATTCAAATATATAAATTTATATCCGTAACTTAGATGATCAAGGGGGCTGAATGTCATCATTAGGTCGGACCAGTCCGCCATATCAAGGACTGGTCCGGCCCCTGGAATTCTGCCTATATATAAGAGCATTCAGAGAGCAACAGAGTGTACACCATTATATATATATACACCATATATATATATATATCTCCTTCTTATTTTTCTTTAGTTTTTAGGTTGTATATAAGGCCTTATGCGAAATAAATTTAGTAATATTAGTATCGTTGTAATGCTCGGAAATTATTGGAAGTTTGGTGTTGCTGAAATCGTTGTAATATCAAGTTTTTTTTATGTGATCAAGATATCTCTGTTATAATAGTAAGTTTGTTTTTTTGTTTTCTTCCATTATTGTTATATCTATATCTAGCTATTTCTTTCTTGTTGTTTCTTGTTTCTTTCATTCTCGTTATATATATATATGTATCTGTAGTAGTATCCATATATAGGAGAATCGACAAATGATTGGATTTCGGTTTTAATTTGGTTTTAATAGAATTCTGCCAAATGACAGAAGGCTATTATGTAAATCTTCCCGCCATTTTAATCCATGACATGTTGACAGAATCCGTCTATATGGGTAGCTAAACTTTTCATAGCCAAATCATGTAAAATTTGGTGAAATCAACCTTTGGAAGATAAAATTGGGAGTGTGTTGTGCTTTTTATTGTTGAATCTTACATATTTCACGTCTTAGAACTTGTTATAATGGATTTGGGCTAGATTAGCTACCTAGGTCAAAAATCACACACATCATTCTTGAGAGTTGTTCAGAGAGAGTGTGTGGGAAAAATGGTTCTAAGATCGGGAGGTAAAACATACCGGGGTTTTAGGTCGTGAATTCAGGCCCGCGTTCATCGGTGTTTTATTATCAACATAGTAACTTGAATGTGGTAGTTTAGATTAGTGTAGTTTAGTGTTAGACCCCGGGGTTGAACTATGAAGTGCCGGGTGGTTCTTGAGTCAACGATGACAAGTTGTTTCACGGAGTCTTTCGGGTAGACCATGGATTAGGTAAAGCTTCGGTTTACTGCTTTGACACATTCTCGTTAAGATGTTTGGTGTAGTACGTTGATGAGTATGAATCGGTAGTAACTTCGACCGAGTGATTTCGGACTTGTTTCCGTACTCAGGGTTATATCAAGCGTCGCACAGCATTTAATCATGTTAGGATAATCGGTTTTCTAAAAAGAGAATTAATTAACCTCACATAGGATGTTAAAGGAGAGTTGTTCAGATCTTAACATCAGAATTAGGAGCACGCACCTGTGAGATTGAAGGTGAGAGTTCGTTTGTTATAATGTACACTCCTGGTTTTGTCTATCCTTGGGGTTGAAATTAGCTACTTTGATCATGGTTCGGCTATGTCTTTTAACCTATCTTTAAAATCTAGTAGTTTAACTTTCTTTCTCTCTTTTCTCTCTTTAGACTAGATATAACACTAAAAATTATTTTAGTGTCGTGTAGTAACAAACCTTCCAAAAACTTGATCGCCTAGACTAAGACACACGTTCACTTTGGTACTTACAAACACTTGTCCCTTGGGATCGACCTCGTTCTCCTGTAGCTATTCTAACAATCTGACCCGGTCCACTGCCGGTTAGAGAGTTAGTTTACCCACGGTTTTTGAGTCTTTATAAATATATTTTCGAGGGGTAAATTTTAGCTCATCAAAAATTGGCGCCGTTGCCGGGGACAAGTGTGCTATTTGTGATATCTTGTAAGTGAACCGAAGGCTTGGGCCTAGGTTTTATTTTATTGTTTTCTGGATTGTTTGCTTTTCATAGTGCATGACCAGGAGCTCTCAAACACCACTCGAACCATACATAGACGGAATTGAAGCCTACGCAAGACAAAGGAATAGTCAGAGAAGAAGAGGTCGTCTGTTAGGGGAGTCAAAACCGGACTTTGAAGAAAGTAGTTTGGGTGAGTTGGGAGAAAGTTC
Source organism: Gentiana dahurica var. dahurica (assembly GCA_024500145.1). Taxonomy (NCBI): domain Eukaryota; kingdom Viridiplantae; phylum Streptophyta; class Magnoliopsida; order Gentianales; family Gentianaceae; genus Gentiana; species Gentiana dahurica. The sequence goes on from CM044902.1 coordinate 19,605,985, forward strand.
CGTTATGGCACACAACGGTGAACAAGTTTTTGATGGAAATAATGGAGGCCAGAATCAAAACCCACCGCCTAACAATAACAATGCACAAGGGGGTGGGGATGGACAAGAAAATCAAATGGATCCCCATGTCATGCAACAGTTTAATGCATGGATGAGGAATCAGTTTCTCCAAAACCAACCTCAAGCTCAAAACCAGGGTGCAAATGCAATGCCGCATTGGTTTAATGGACAACAAGAGCAAAATCAAGGTGGTTTGACATGTAGAGACTTTGTGATGGCACCTACGGCAATAATGGGGCATAGTCCAATCCGAATGCCGCCGGTGGCCGCAAATAATTTGGAGTTGAATCGAAACATCATACATCTGTTGGGAGATAATGCCATATTCAGGGGAACCGCCATGGAAAATCCTCACTTGTTCATTGATCATTTTCTCCAAGTGATCAACTCAACAAAGATCAATGGAGTGAGTGATGAAGCACTTAAACTTATGCTTTTTCCATTCGCCTTGAAGGATCAAGCTAAGAGATGGTATGATTCGTTGCCTAACGATTCTCTACACTCATGGGAGGACGTGATCAAAACTTTTCTACTCAAGTACTATCCCCCATCAAAGACCATGGACATGAAAGAAGCTATCATGTCATTCAATGCATATGAAGGAGAAGAACTACATGAGTCTTGGGACCGATTTAAAGCTTTATTGAGGGAGTGCCCGGGACACGGTTTGAGATCCTATGAGGTAGTTCATGCGTTCTTCCGAGGTTTAGATCAAGTTCACCAAAGTACCTTGCATGCTTCGTGCAATGGTGATATCATGAGTATGGTGCCCGAGGTAGCCATGAATCAAATAGAGAAGATCTCGGAGACTTCGAGGCAATACATTTCTTCAAGTAGAAGAGGGGCAAGGAGTAAGAAGCCCAGTTTGGTAGAAGTGAAAGAAGTGGAATCAAGCGATCAATATCATGCCCAAGTTCAAGCAATGGAACAGAAATTGGGAAGGTTTCAGAAAGAGATGGAAAATGCTAAGCTGTGCCAAATTTGTAGTGGATCGCACTCACGAAAGGATTGTAGGATGACAACAAAAGCTCAAAACATGGCTTATCCACAATCTTCGAATCAGGGGCAATCTAGCAATGTACCTCAAATCAATATGGAAGAATTGGCAAAGCGAATGATGAGTGTTTGCTCGATGGAGCAATGGAATGTGGGACCTCAATTTCAAAACCAATTGCAAGGCCAATCTGTAGGAGACCAACAAGGTGGACCACCGTTTGAGGAGCCTCAAGATGTGAGCTATGTAGGGCAAGGTCAAGGAGGAAATTTTGGAAATCAAGGTGATGGTTTATGGAGGAATAACAACAACCAAGGTTGGAACCGAAACCAAAACCAAGGCTATCGACACGGCCCAAACCAAGGGCAGTCTTCTCAAGGGCAATTTTACCAACCACCACACCAAAGGCAACTACAAGGAGGGTATAACCAACAAGGTACTAACACATATCAAAACCCTCCACCTTTGGCACCTATACCTCAAAAGAGTGCAATCGATGTCCTGGCGGAACAAGTAAGCAAAGTTATGGTGGAAATGAAAGAGATGAAGAAGGGCATGGTCGAAATGAATTAAAAACATGGATCCGCTATAAAAAATATTGAGACTCAAGTTGGTCAAATAGTGGAACATGTACAATTAAAAGGCGGCTTACCAAGCAACACCGAGAAAAATCCAAGGAATGTAAGCGCCATTGCAACTCGGAGTGGTAAAGTGTTGGGCACAAGTGGTGAGAAAAGAGTCCTACGGGAGGACAAAGATAGAAAAGCTTCTATTGAGACCGAAGCGGGAGCCATGGATGGTGATATTGATGAAGTTGAGGATAATGTCAATCATGAAGAGTTTGCCAAGAGGAAGGAAGTTGAGAGAAAAGAGGCACAAGCTTGAGGTGACTTTGTGGTGCTTGATATAAAAGAGGAGGAACCTACGAGAAAGGAAGGAAAGGAGCCAATGAAAGAGCCATCTTCCCCACGAGCGAAAGGTAAAAAAAGGTATAATTCCTCCTCCTCCTGATTTTGATTTGAGCACTCTCCTTTTTCCCCCCAAAAACCATAGGCAAAGTTGTTTGAACAAAGCACAAACTCGTTTCATTGAAATTTTGCGGAAAATTGATTTAAATATCCCTTTTCTTGAAGCACTTGCAAACATGCCCTCTTATTGTAAGTTCTTAAAAGGTTTGCTAGCTAAAAAGAGTAAATTGGAAGAAGTTGTGTGCCTAAATGAAGAATGTTCCGCTATTTTTAATGCTAAATCTAGAATTCCCCCGAAGGTTAGAGACAAAGGTAGTTTTACTATTCCAGTCACAATTGGTACGACTCATTTTCCTAGTGTTTTATGCGATTTGGGGGCTAGTGTAAGCTTGATGCCCCGTGCTATATATGAAAGTCTTGACCTAGGAGAGTTGGAACCAACGGGGATGACCCTTCAAATGGCGGATAGGTCCATTAGAGAACCTATGGGTGTGATAGAGGATGTGATTGTGCAAGTTGATAAGTTTGCCTTTCCGGTGGATTTTGTGGTTTTAGACATGGAGATGGACTCCAAAACACCCATGTTGTTAGGACGTCCCTTTTTAAACACCGGAAGGACCTTGATAGATGTTGCTAGTGGAGAGATAATTTTGAGAGTTGGAGAAGAAACAGTCACGGTGAATGTGTATAAGTCTATGAAACACCCTATAGAGAGTACCGAGGACTGTTTTTCCATTGATATTGTAGATGCTTGTGTTTCGGAGTATATTGACATGCAGGAGTATAAAGACAAATCCAATGAATGTATAGTAAGAGAAATCAAGGTGATGGATGAGAATAAAGAGTTGGATCTTGAAGAGACAGCTTTCGTGGGCAAGCAATGGAGTGAAAAGATCGATCTTGGTCTCGAAGGGGACCTAGACAAACCATCAATTGAAGACCCACCCAAAGATTTGAAGATGAAGCCACTTCCACCCCACTTGAAGTATGTTTTTCTTGAAAATGATGAATTACTTCCTTTGATTATTTCTGCTACACTAACATCCTTGCAGGAAGAACAATTGGTAAACATGCTTAAAAAGCACAAGTGTGCTTTTGGGTGGAAGATGTGTGATCTCAAAGGTATAAGCCCCACAATTTGCCAACACAAGATCATATTAGAAGATGAGGCAAAGCCAGTAAGACAACCTCAAAGAAGACTTAATCCACATCTCCAAGAGGTGGTGAAGAAGGATGTGGTCACCATGTTGAAGCTTGGGATCATATATGCCATTTCGATAGCAAGTGGGTGAGTCCCACTCAAGTGGTGCCGAAGAAGGGAGGTATGACTATTCAAATCAATGAAAAAGGTGAGGCGGTGCCTATGCGGTTGGTAAGTGGTCACAGAATTTGCATTGATTACCGTAAGTTGAATGATCAAACTCGAAAAGACCAATTCCCCCTCCCCTTTATTGATCAAATGCTTGAAAGATTGAGTGGTCATGCTTTTTATTGTTTTCTTGATGGGTTTAGTGGATATTATCAAATACATGTGTCCTTAGAAGACCAAGAGAAGACCACCTATACTTGTCCTTATGGCACTTTTGCTTTCCGTAGGATGCCGTTCGGGTTGTGTAATGCACCCGCGACTTTCCAACGATGCATGATTGCCATTTTTGCGGATATGATTGAAAAGTTTTTAGAAGTTTTCATGGATGATTTTAGCATATTTGGTGATTCCTTTGAGGAGTGTCTCTACAATTTAGAGAAAGTGTTGGGTAGTTGTGAGGAGACGAACTTAGTGTTAAATTGGGAGAAGTGTCATTTGATGGTTACGGAGGGGATAGTCTTAGGTCATAAGATATCTAGTAAGGGTATAGAAGTCGATTGGGCTAAGGTTGAGGCGATAGATAAACTTCCTCCACCCAACAACCTAAAAACTCTTAGAGGTTTCCTAGGTCACGTGGGGTTCTATCGTAGGTTCATCAAAGATTTTTCGAAAATAGCCCGTCCTCTTACTCTTCTTCTTGGAAAAGACGTCTCATTCGATTTCAACCAAGCTTGCATTAAGGCATTCACGTTGCTCAAGCAATTGCTTGTATCCGCTCCGATCTTAGTTGCTCCAAAATGGGACCAAGAGTTTGAATTGATGTGTGACGCGAGTGACACCGCGGTTGGTGTGGTGCTCGGTCAAAAGATTGATAAAATTTTCAAGCCCATTGCCTATGCGAGTTATACCTTGAATCCTGCCCAACAAAACTACACCACCACAGAAAAAGAACTTTTAGCAGTTGTCTTTGCGTTCGATAAATTTCGATCTTATCTTATTGGTTCTCGTGTAGTTGTCCATACGGATCATGCCGCCTTGCGATACCTCTTTGCCAAACAAGATGCCAAACCCCGCCTTTTGAGGTGGATCTTGCTCTTACAAGAGTTTAACCTTGAGATTCGTGATAGAAAAGGGTGTGAGAATGTTGTAGCGGCCCACTTAAGTCGTTTAGAGCTTAGTGAGGAGTTGTATAAAGCGCAAAGAGAGATAAATGATGTTTTCCCTCATGAGCAACTTTATGCTATCGACACCATCCTATCAGTTAAGAAAGGAAACTTTCTAAAAATTGGTAAGGAAGGCAGCCCGTGGTTCGCACCGTTTGTCAACTACCATGAGTGTGGTTTCGTAGATCCTAATTTTGATTCGAATCAAAGACGTAAGTTTCTTAGTGAAGTGGGTAAGTATGTGTGGGAGGATCCCTATTTGTATCGATTGTGCCCGGATGGCATCCTGAGAAGGTGCATCCCCGACAGTGAGATCGTAAGCGCACTTTCGTTTTGTCATGATAAAGAGGCCGGGGGCCACTTTTCGGGGGAGAGAACCGCTTTGAAAGTATTACAAATTGGGCTATATTGGCCCACTCTATTTAGAGATGCACATGCTTATATGAAATCATGTGACGCTTGTCAAAGATCCGGTCGTATTTCTAAGAGGAATGAGATGCCTCAAAATCCAATAATCATTTGTGAAGTCTTCGATGTTTGGGGCATTGATTTCATGGGACCCTATCCATCCTCGTGTCGTAACAAATACATCCTAGTTGCTTGCGATTATGTGTCAAAATGGGTTGAGGCCTTAGCCTCACCTACCAACGATAGGAAGGTTGTTATCTGTTTTCTTAAAAGATACATCTTTTGTAGGTTTGGGGTGCCCCGAGCTATAATTAGTGACAATGGTAGCCATTTTGCCAACAAGCCATTTGATAAACTCTTAGAAAAGTATGGGGTGGAGCACAAACTTGGAACCGCTTACCATCCCCAAACGAGTGGCCAAGTTGAGGTCACAAATAGGGGTATTAAGCGTATCTTAGAAAAGACGGTAGATATGAATGTTAAGAGTTGGTCCTTGAAACTAGATGATGCTCTTTGGGCCCATAGGACAGCTTTTAAGACACCGCTGGGCATGTCACCTTACATGATAGTCTATGGAAAGTCGTGTCACCTCCCCGTGGAAGTTGAACACAAGGCGTATTGGGCAATAAAAATGCTAAACTTAGATGACACCTTAATTGGTGAGAGGAGGATGGCTCAATTGAATGAATTGGATGAATTCCGCCTTCGTGCTTATGATCTTTCGACAAAGTATAAGGAAAGGACTAAGTTGATCCATGATAAGTTGATCAAAGTTCGAGTTTTTAATGAGGGCGATGAAGTTTTATTCTACAACACCCGCCTCCATCTTTTCCAAGGGAAGTTAAAATCTAGGTGGTCCGGTCCCTATGTAGTGTCAAAAGTATTTCCGTCAGGAGCTATCAAGATCACCCACCCTAAGTTTGGTACGTTTACCACAAATGGCTTAAGGTTGAAAAAGTATGAACGGTTACCTTATGATGAAGCTTTAGAGATAGTGACTCTCGAGGATCCTGTCCCTTGTGACAAATCATGCAAGTCTTGTCACGGACTATAAACTTTGACTCGTTTAATCTTTCACCCACCCTTCGTCTTTTTCTATCTTTTCCTCGCCCAGTGCCAATAGTATAACTTTGAAAAAGTTGGCACCGTATAATTAATCTTGTCGAGCCAACGACGTTAAACAAAAGCGCTACCGGGAGGCAGCCCGTTAATAATAATAATAATAATAATAATAAGACTAGTTTTATGAGATGAAAAAAAAAATAAAAAAAATAACAATAAAAATGAACACAATGGAAGATCAACACAAAGTACAAATAAGTCTTAGGATGAAAGTTTGAATGTAATTAAGGGAACGATTAGGTGGTTATCCGAAAATCCCGAGGGAGAACAAAGAAAAAATTCAAATGCATCATTTCTTGGACTTAGGAGTCTATGAGTATGTGATACTTGCTTTTACCCGGATAATGATTGACTACGCACTATGGATATTGTTTTTCTATTATATGCCTCTGTGATTTTTCTTTCATGCTTAGATGTTCTGTACTTTACCCGTTGGGAATATTTATCCATCTATAGCAATCCATTAGGTGTGTTGCATATTGCGTATCGAGTTTTATGACGTAGCAGTTCGTAAGTGGGGGGTAGTGTCGTGGTTGGTCAATGCTTGTTTTGTATCAGAAAATCCCTTAGTTTTCGATCTTTTTCGAGCATTATTTAGTTAATTAAAATAAATTGTATAAGGTATATATTTCATGGATTTGATGATGTAATGATCGATTTGGATGTATATAACCAAAGTGAACCGTAAGTGCATTTTAACCCCAAATTTATTTGTGTAACATGAATTCATTGTTCACGTAAGTCTTTGATATTGAAGCAAAAATTTTAAACTGTATCCATTCAGTATCCTAGTGGTTATTCTAGAGATAATTGCAGTAACTTAGTACCTAATTTTTGAACGTGTACTGTGAATATCTGAAGGTTTGAATGTGATAGAAAGGATATAAGTTAAGTGAAATGAAAAGAAAAATACCAAATTAAGATGAACTATATATATGTCGGTTGTAGCTACCAATGATTTGAGTGCAGTAGGGCGTTATCACGAAACGTCCTATATCACTATGAGGTTTAAAAGCTCTCGACTGCCCGATGATAGTAGTCCAACTAGGGTGTTATCACGAAACGTCCTATTGCTGGGAAAGAGGGCAACTGCCTGATGATAGTAGTCCAGCTAGGGAGTTATCACGAAACGTCCTATTGCTGGGAATGAAGGCATATGCTACAAATGTGAAAAAAAAAAAAAAAAAAATTGACAATTTGGTTAAGCATGGTTGAAAACTTAGTTATCTTCTAACTATCCCCAGTATAAACTGAATGATATGCTTTAGGGATTATCCTAATAAGTACACGAGAGGACTTTGTGTGGAACTGTTACTGCCTATACCTAGGAAAGTCATTAGGACTGTCTGAATGGATATTTGTGCGTATTGCTTGAATTATTCAAGAGAGGATAGTGGAAATTGAAAAGGCTTGTCACACACACACTCTGTTATACATTTATATTGAGGTTAACGCCTGGTTGTAATTCTAATGGTTATATCATCTGGTTGTCCTTATTATCTTATATATGCATGAATTTTTCCTTCATTCATTTTGTTTTATCGCTTGTTTTGCTCGAGGACGACCAAAAGCTAAGTGGGGGGTTGTTGATAAGGGAAAAATTCATAGTTATTTTTATAACTTTTTAGCCCGTTTCTGATATCATTTTGAGCACTTTTATATCATTTCAAGTCATTAATTCCTTAGATTCATCCAAATATGTTAGTAGTAGTTATTATGTAAAATATCGTATTTTATCGTGTTTTTATAAGTTTTGTACCGGTTTAGTAACCGGAGTGTCGTGTCGGATTTACGTTTGGTATTTTGGTGATTTATTGCAGAATTATAGGTTGACCAAAATCCCGAGTAATGACACGTTTTGAGGCCTAAAAGAGGTATTTTTAGGGATATAAGAGTGTGCCACTAACTTAAGTGGTCAAGTGGCTCAGTGGTTAGTGGTACCACTAACGAATTATATCTTCGACGAACAAATGGCTCATTAAAACGGCATTTTCTGAAGAAGTGTCCTTAATTAAAGTTGTAGATCTTTGAAAGAGCTTTCCAACGCATTTTGAATCACGTCAATCGGGCTTCTACAACTCAAGTATCATTAAGTCAAGTGGTCAAGTGGCTAATCGATTCGATTTAGTGGAAATCGAGAAAATATCTTCGACGAGCGAATGGCCCATCAAAACGGCATTTTCTGAAGAAGTGTCCTTCATGAAAGTTGTAGATTTTTCAACGAGATTTCCAATGCCTCTTGAATCATATCATTTGGAGGTCTAGAACTCAAGATATGAATTTTAGAAATTTTATTCAAATATATAAATTTATATCCGTAACTTAGATGATCAAGGGGGCTGAATGTCATCATTAGGCGGACCAGTCCGGCCATATCAAGGACTGGTCCGGCCCTTGGAATTCTGCCTATATATAAGAGCATTCTGAGAGCAACAGAGGGTACACCATTATATATATATACACCATATATATATATATATATATATATATCTCCTTATTTTTCTTTAGTTTTTAGGTTGTATATAAGGCCTTATGCGAAATAAATTTAGTAATATTAGTATCGTTGTAATGCTCGGGAAATTATTGGAAGTTCGGTGTTGCTCAAATCGTTGTAATATCAAGTTTTTTTTATGTGATCGAAGATATCTCTGTTATAATAGTAAGTTTGTTTTTTTGTTTTCTTCCATTATTGTTATATCTATATCTAGCTATTTCTTTCTTGTTGTTTCTTGTTTCTTTCATTCTCGTTATATATATATGTATCTGTAGTAGTATCCATATATAGGAGAATCTGACAAATGATTGGATTTCGGTTTTAATTTGGTTTTAATAGAATTCTGCCATATTGACAGAAGGCTATTATGTAAAACTTCCCGCCATTTTAATCCATGACATGTTGACAGAATCCGTCTATATGGGTAGCTAAACTTTTCATAGCCAAATCATGTAAAATTTGGTGAAATCAACCTTTGGAAGATAAAATTGGGAGTGTGTTGTGCTTTTTATTGTTGAATCTTACATATTTCACGTCTTAGAATTTGTTATAACGGATTTGGGCTAGATTAGCTACCTAGGTCAAAAATCACACACATCATTCTTGAGAGTTGTTCAGAGAGAGTGGTGTGGGAAAAATGGTTCTAAGATCGGGAGGTAAAACATACCGGGGTTTTAGGTCGTGAATTCAGGCCCGCGCTCATCGGTGTTTTATTATCAACATAGTAACTTGAATGTGGTAGTTTAGATTAGTGTAGTTTAGTGTTAGACCCCGGGGTTGAACTATGAAGTGCCGGGTGGTTCTTGAGTCAACGATGACAAGTTGTTTCACGGAGTCTTTCGCGTAGACCATGGATTAGGTAAAGCTTCGGTTTACTGCTTTGACACATTCTCGTTAAGATGTTTGGTGTAGTACGTTGATGAGTATGAATCGGTAGTAACTTCGACCGAGTGATTTCGGACTTGTTTCCGTACTGAGGGTTATATCAAGCGTCTCACAGCACTTAATCATGTTAGGATAATCGGTTTTCTAAAAAGAGAATTAATTAACCTCACATAGGATGTTAAAGGAGAGTTGTTCAGATCTTAACATCAGAATTAGGAGCACGCACCTGTGAGATTGAATGTGAGAGTTCGTTTGTTATAATGTACACTCCTGGTTTTGTCTATCCTTGGGGTTGAAATTAGCTACTTTGATCATGGTTCGGCTATGTCTTTTAACCTATCTTTAAAATCTAGTAGTTTAACTTTCTTTCTCTCTTTTCTCTCTTTAGACTTGATATAACACTAAAAATTATTTTAGTGTCGTGTAGTAACAAACCTTCCAAAAACTTGATCGCCTAGACTAAGACACACGTTCACTTTGGTACTTACAAACACTTGTCCCTTGGGATCGACCTCGTTCTCCTGTAGCTATTCTAACAATCTGACCCGGTCCACTGCCGGTTAGAGAGTTAGTTTACCCACGGTTTTCGAGTCTTTATAAATATATTTTCGAGGGGTAAATTTTAGCTCATCAACGGCCGAGATTAAATCTAAACCCTGAGTCAATTCGGATTTCGGCCCTCTCTCCGCCTATATAAGCAATGCTTTACTCCATCATAAAGCATACGAAAGAAACCACCAACACATAACGGTTGTAGGCAAGGAGAGAGATGTCGGAATCCTCTCATCAACAGCAACAACAGAGACGTAGTCGAGTAACAATGGATGTAGGGAAACAATCTTGATGATTTCTTCCGCTATTCAGGTACTCTGAATTTACCGTTTAATTTACACGAGTCACTCATAAAGCCTGCAATCTGGCGGTTCTTCTCTCTTCCACCGCCCCTACCGCCAACAATGCATCCCACATGTCGTCTGGAAAAGATCATGGGGATTCTTCCCATGACCGAGGCCGTGGACGCTCAAATGTTCCCTATCGTGTGCAATGTCAGTTATGTGGCAAAATATGCCACATGGTTATCTCTTGCTGGCACAGGTTTGCACGCGATTTTGTTCCTTCTTCCACCCCTCAGCCCTAACATTTTTATACTCCTCCCGCTTCTTACAATGAACTTGACAATGTCCATGTCACCATTGGCACTGATATGGAAATTTCTCGTGTTGGTACTTCCACGTACCCTACATACGCCTACTCACTCATTTGTTCTTCGCAATATTTTGCATACTCCTTCCTCATCCAATGTTTACTTTCCGTTCAGCGTTTTGCTCATGAGGATGTGTGAAGGATTACTCGGGTCAGATTCATCTTAGAGGCTTCGTGAAGGATGAACTCTATCATTTTGGGAAACTTCTCCACTTTTCCTCCTGTCCTTCCTCATTTGTGGCTCATGCTTTCGTTTATGTGTGACACGAAAGTACAAAAAATTCAAATACAAACAATTTTACAACATTTAGTCACTCAGCCCCTATGTGACTATGCTTTCATATGTCGCAACATAATACAATTTGTGTCATTTATTTTCCATAATTTAATCACTAATTAAATGTGATTAAATGTTATACCTATATGGCATAGGGTCTTTCCAATCAACACAAAGCGCAAACCGTAAACTTTTAACACCGTAACAAACACAGGAAAGACCGATAAATCTTACGTAATCATTTAGTGATATTTCATTGATCTTTATATGAACCAAACATTATTACGTACCTATATAATATTTTATCACACTATCAGTGTGTGATTTCCCTTATCCCATTTGTCACCGGCAAATGGTATGGTTTTAATATGATCACTATCTAAACGTGATTGATGCTCCGTAATGCCAAACCCCATATCTAATAGTGCTAAGTGAATCATAAAAGCTCGTTAACTGCTTGGACCGTTGTCCTCACTTGGATATATTACTTTTAATTAGATAATTATGATAATTAATAGTGCTTAATCCTACCATCACCCCCCTTAAACACCAAAACCCCGACTCCCATTGAACACTCTTACTTAGTTAACCATCATCCTCAGCTGACCCAAATTAGTTTTACCAGATGTAGAGTTTAAATCACACTTTACTGACAACTAAGTGATTATGTACTCACCCCTTTATTTGTATGTTTATTCCTCACCCCGAGATAGGGATGCAGGTATAGAGAATGATGTTTATTACGAGGAATGAGCTCGTGACTGCTAGAGAGGCTTTGAGTTTATAATTCGTTTTTATTACTCAACTTTTGGAATATTTATTTTAGATGTTACTTTGGGTTGAGACTTTGGAGTTGAAATAATTAGTTTGAGATATTTTGGTTTTCCAAACATTGTCGCGTTTTAAGTTGGACAGTTGAGGTTTCTAGTTTGATGTTGAATATGTCCGACTTAGGAATGCCCTAGATTGATGATATCGCAGATTTATATAGGTTAGACCACATAACCAAATGCAATTTTACTTATAATAGTCGATAAATGATTTCTACCGATTAGTGAAATCTAATCATTGGCTTTGTCGTAAATAAATCAAACAATCATTATGTGACCAAAATAATATCTCGTCGTATAAATATCTAATTAAATTAGAATATTTCTTATAAAGCGAGGTTAAATATAGTTTGTAATTTTAAATTTGAACTAAAAATATTCCGTGCATCTGCCTTAGTTTTTTGCTACTATCAAAGTCGGCCCAATTCATAGGCGGAGGAGGCATTGGCCGAAGGCCCAATAGTCCTGGAGGTCCCGAAATTACATGTTTCGTATAAAAATCCGTGTAGATCCAATCACAACCGACCTAATATAATGTGTTAATTGTTTTTTTACTTGAGTTGATAAAGACCCAAATTATAGACCACTAATACAAGAGAAATGATACAACCACAACGAAAATACACAATAAATTGACACAACGATGATCTACACCATTGATCATTGTTGGGACCTAGATCTAACACGAAGCTTCGTGTTCACTTTTCTTAGTTGAGCAGCGAGAACTGGCTTACCAAGATCGAAAGATCACTCTGTTAGATCCAAGACACGTCTTCATCAAGCTCTCGAACAAAGAAAAGAAGATATGCACAAAAAAACAAAGATAAGTTTTTTTTATTGATGTTTAGGGCTTTATCCTGGAGCCATGATTTCCGTCTCCGCAATGGTGATCCAACGCATGCGTTAGGGGGAGGGCCCCAAACACAAAAACTAGGTTGAGAAATCTGTAGAACACAACCCCAGGGACGGCCTAGATCCTATTGTGCAGTCCCTTAGATCTCCAGATCGCCATCAGAGTTATGACATTGTGGATGTGGCTGCCCTTGAAGGTCAGCCGGTTGTCTTCGAAGGAGATAGCAAGTAATCTCAATCAGTAGTATCTAATATATTAGTAATACCAACCTAGCATGCTCCATTCTAAGGCTTTTGCTTCTCTCTAATAACGAGAAAATGACTCTTTCAGAAAGAAAAGCTACAACTCTTTAGTCTAAGCTAGAACTTAAGGCCTACCTCTTTTCCAGAGATACTCCACTTTCCCCCGCGGGGGGCAGCAGTGGGGAATCTTGGACAATGGGCGAAAGCCCGGTCCAGCAATATCGCGTGAGTGAAGAAGGGCAATGCCGCTTGTAAAGATCTTTCGTCGAGTGCGCCATCATGACATGACTCGAGGAAGAAGCCCCGGCTAACTCCATCTATTTTCTGGTTAAATACATTACGAGACGTTTTTCCATACTTTGCGCATTCAATTCTAGCTATTTCTGCACCTTCTAATCGACCTGAACAACATATACGGACCCCCTCAATCCCCTTTTTCAGTACTATTGGAATTTCCTCACTGTTTGACTAAAAATGGAACGAAATGATCTTGTTTTGTCCCAATTGCTTCGATTTGAATTATCTTGAGAATGCGTTAGATATATCAAAAAGATGGACAATCAAACCTATTTTTCGATTCCATAGAAGATCAAAGAGATGAATAGGGTCCCAAATAAGGAGAGATGTGTAAAAAGCAAGTCCGATTACGCCTATTCCTAATCCTAAATGGAATGTAAGGAAGTAGGGATCCATATGTAAATAGAGTATCTATTTAAATGCGCTCGAATGACCCCTTCTCATACTGAGAATGTATAGAACCCTATTCCGGTCTGGTCCGGTCTGGAATGAACTTATAATCTGACTCAACTGATAAGGAGAGAAAATTCAAAGTATTCGACATAAAGAATTATCTTTTCCCTGCCACGACCCCAGACTGATTGTCATTGTAACTGTAACATAAGGATGGTTAATCGGGTATGTAACTCATTTGTTGCTCTCAACCATTCGAGCCAACAGCCAATTGAGATCTTTCTGAGAACCAAATCACGATCTCTATATCACCTTCATAGGCTTTAGAGAGTCGTAGCTGGTAGGCACAAACATTTGCCTGCATGTAGCCTATTTTCATCGAGCTGAGCCAACAGAGATTCTATTTGTTTATTTTGATCTTGGTGAGTGAGTTCATCGTCGATCGCTACACGAAGCGATGGGACTTTTACTTTCACTTTGTAGGGTTCCCTACACCAAATATTTTCCTTTCCTTAGACTATTAGATCTAATAGCATAAAATTTCATTCTAGAAGAAGAAAGAGTATAATAAGAGTAAGAAGAGTATCAGACTATATACTATAAGAGATTATTAGAAAGCTAGAAGCTTAAAGCATGCCAGTCTCAGTCAATGATCAATTAAGCTCTGCCCCAAGAGCCGTAGGCCGAATACCGGTAGCCTAAGATCAAGAAAGACATAGCTGTGTTAGCTCTTGGCAAGCTATTATAGAAAAAAGTATACACTAGACAAAAGCTTATCGTTAGCCTTTCGGTTAACAGATATAGGAATCGGTTCTCCACATCACCTATACAGAGTGGTCCTTTATCAATCCTACTCATAGAGGCTATGAACTCCGTTTTGTTTTTACCCTGACTTAGGATAGGATTCCTAGTTAAGTCCTCCTTAGGCTATATCTGAGTAAGCAATCCCCTCAATTATTTATTGAGCCTGATTAGTGTGCTTGGGTAGCAATTAGTTAGAGAACGTGGGCATCATACTCTCTAGTTAAATCTTAGAAAGGAAAGAAATCCCAATAAGGAAAGCCAGCAGGCAAGTAAGCGAGATCGGGTAGTATGAACTAAGTGGAAGTAGGGCTATTATTCGCATCGAACAGTACAAGAAGCATCTAAACATGAAGGGGAATAAGCAGCGCTCTTCCAGAGGTCAAAGGATCAAACCCTGGTTGGAACATTATTTAAATAAAAATTGTGCAAGTGTTGGGACATATTGCTCACACTTGAGGGGGGTTTTGAGAGAGATTCCACTCTTGAATGCCTAAAAAAATAAAGTAGCGTCTTTATTAACACCAATTGGTTTTAGTACAACGGTAGGCGCTTGATCTTAAATGGTATCAGAGCCAAAGGTCATGAGATCGAACCCTGGTATGAACATTATATTTGAACATTATTTAAAAAATTGTGCAAGTGTTGGGATAGATTGCCCACACTTGAGGGGGTGGTGGGAGAGATTGTCACACTCTTGAATAAGAAATTGCGCAAGTGTTGTGACAGATTGCCCACACTTGAGAGGGGTGTTGGGAGAGATTCCCACACTCTTGAATGTACAAAGAAATATAGTTGCGCATTTACTAACACCTATTGATTTTAGTACAACGGTAAGAGCTTGATCTTAAATTGTATCAGAGCCAGAGGTCATGGGATCAAACCCTAGTTGGAACATTATTTAAAAATAATTATGCAGGGGTTGGGATAGATTTCCCACACTTGAGAGGGGTGTCGGGAGAGATTGCTCACACTCTTGAATGAAAAATTGTGTAGGGGTTGGGATAGATTTCCCACACTTGAGAGGGGTGTCGGGAGAGATTGTCCAGACTCTTGAATGAAAAATTGTGCAGGGGTTGGGATAGATTTCCCACACTTGAGAGGGATGTTGGGAGAGATTGCCCACACTCTTGAATGAAAATTTGTGTAAGTGTTGGGACAGATTGCCCACACTTGAGGGGGGGTGTTGAGATAGATTCTCACACTCTTGAATCCATAAAGAAATATAGTAGCACATTTACTACCACCAATTGGTTTTAGTACAACGGTAAGCGCAAGATCTTTACATCGACATTGAAGTGATCTTTTATAAGTATAGATTCTCACACTCACAGATTGCCCACACTTGAGGGGAGTGTTGAGATAGATTCTCACACTCTTGAATCCATAAAGAAATATAGTAGCACATTTACTACCACCAATTGGTTTTAGTACAACGGTAAACGCAAGATCTTTACATCGACATTGAAGTGATCTTTTATAAGTATAGATTCTCACACTCTTGAATCCATAAAGAAGTATAGTAGCACATTTATTTTCACCAATTAGTTTTAGTACAACGGTAAGCGTACGATCTTTACATCAATGTTGAAGTGCTCTTTTATAAGTATGTTTTCGAAAGAGAAAAAAAAAACGTACTAAAAGGCTATTTCGGCGACTTCACCGAAGGCTAAAAAAAATATCGAGGGCCGGCCCTGGCTACTATGAAATAAGAGTGGGGAAGGATATCACCCACGGAAATAAAAAAAAATTTAAAAAAAATGACAAAGTAGTTTATGGTCCAGTCGAATCCAAACATGACTCAAATGTCCCTTTGCGATATGGCTATACTATCCTCACCACAATTGACATAATAGTACATCATATCAGAACGATTTTCTGAAAGTTAATTTTAAGTTAAGAACTGGTTTTATAAATGTCGATTTCTATAATTGAGTTTCGAAAAAATCGATTTTTTGACTCAAAATCAATTTTAAAAAATTATTTTAATATGATATAAAGATAATGTAATTTATCGATAAAGGTTCTTCCATATCAGTCACACGAAACCTGCATAAAGAGATGGATAATTGAACTTTTACTTTTAAGAAAAAGTTTCATGGACACCTCATTTATACTCTTTTTCGTATCAATCCAAGAGAATGTGGTCATGATAAATGCAATAGCACGTGATGAAAGACCACTTTGGTCATCTACTAACTAAATATATATACTACACTACTAAAAAAATTTGTTGCGATGCCTCACCATTCAAAGGAAGAATGGAATATTACACTTCAAATGAATTTTATTATACTTCAAACCATCAACTGTTTTTTTTTTTTTTCTTGCACCACCGGTCCACCATGTCTACCCTTCTACTGGATCAAACTTTTTAAATTGAATTTTTTTTCTAATACTATGGGTCCACAAAAGTATTGCTTCATTTTTGTTGGTGGTAGACCACTAAATCTGGTTTGGTCAAGGACCGTTTTAAAGTTTGTACTCCCCCGCTCTAATTTATCTGAGACGGTTGCTAAAATCACGCATATTAATGATGTGAGTTAATGTATTAACTTTTACTTTTATAATGAAATGACCAGAATGTCCTTGATAATAATGAATGTGATCTTGCTTTTTGTATCTCATAATGTAATAAATAAGGCTAAATCAAATAAAAACACAATAAATATTGTATTGGAAATTGTACTGCCTTGCATAAAATGGAACAAAATCTTTTGACAACTGCCTCAGCTAATGTGAAACGAAGGGAGTAGATTTTAAGAGTGAACGTAATTTAATTGTGATTAAATTAATTTGTTTTGACTTAATGGGATTTGTGCTTAAATATATGGTGAAGACGCTATAAGGACTATAAAACTTCTTGAATTTAGCACACAAAAATGAACATACATGCTTTGTAAGAAATAAGGACAAAACTGTTACTATTTAGTGTCAAATTTTTCTTCACAAATTTATATATATATTTATATATATATATATATATATATATATATATATATATATATGATTTGTAAAATCTCTCACCTTTTTGTAAGAGTGTTGTTGTCTTCTTTAAATTGGGTTTTTCTTTTTCTTCTCTTTTAAGATTTTCCTTCGTATTAAGTTGAAGAAAACCAACCTATGAGATTGTGAAAAGTTTATAAAAAGGCCCAAAAAAGCCATAGACTTCAGAGTTTCGTGAATTTGTGATCAGGCAGGTAAGCCGAGTCAGCTCCTCAACCATATCAGTCGGAGAAACGCAGTTTTGTTTGGTTGTTTATGTGTTCTTCTTTAGATCACAGTGGTGAGGGTAAGGTTCAGTTACGCGAGGCATTACAATAGTACCATGATCCAAGGATCATGTTGGATGCATGACTAGTTTGACTACCCTTGTTGCGAGCAATGTATTACAAGAGTATCATGATCTTACATATCACGTGGGATATTGGCTAGTCATATTATCCAAGTTGCACCTTGGTCTCCATGATGGGTTTTCATCATGGTGTTGTACCCTTAAATATATGGCTATCATTGTGCTAACCATGACAAGAAACATGAATATGCTACGCAAGTAGACAAGAACATGAACATATTAAGTAGTTAAAGAAATTGAACAAGTGCGTGAAAGATGGGAGAAATTTGTTAATATGACATGTTTTCTAAGCATTGTTTCTAGTATGTTCTTAAAGTAGTTTTTCTATGATTCAAGTTTATGCTTTTAAATTGTTTTGTAACTGGGTGAAGTAGATTTGTGTCATATATCCCGGTATTTGACAAACATTAATATCTTTTTTTGATATTTAACTCCTTACTGAGCATATAGCCAATGCTCACTCTTTCTTCTAGAATAAGAAGATATGCATGTGACAATGCACGAAATTGTCCAAGTGAAATCCGATCGTCGATGTTGTTGAGTAATCTTTGAGGATGATGAACGACTGACGATGTATGAAATATGTGATCACACTGAAATTAGTACTATAAACTATACCTTTATTTACCTCGAATTATGCTCGATTGATAAGTGACAGTTCGAATATTGTATGAAATACGTGTCAATTTCTTAGCGTCGGTTCCTTGGTCTTTAATTCTGCATCTATATATTTTATCCCTTGAATATGGTACTGTTCTATCTCATTTTGCATAATTTTCAGGTATACCATATTATGGAGGTGAAGATGAGTGGATCTGAGTTAAAAGAAGTCATTGGGTGAAGTCAAGGAAGTCTGTGAAGAGTCTGCTGGACCAGAAGAGAAGGCAACCGGGCCCACAGTTGCGGGAGCCCTAGCCGCAGCTGTGTGACTTGAAGGACACGAAATTGGAGCTGTTGTGTTATGTATCAAGTCGGTTAGGGTTAGGAAAACTAGGACGGTTTACATGGCTTAGAAATGGCATGTATCAGATTCATTATGATGTATGCTACAATTATCACAAAGTTTTATGAAATAAAATTCTTGAGTTTTATTTTGAGTTAGTTCTTTTGGTTTTCTTCTCCAATCCATCAACTAGCTTGAGTTGATCGAGCTAGATCCGTCATCGATAGAGGTAAGAAGCTTTGAATGTTCCTTTATGTTTTTGTCATGGTAGATTAGTTAGATTAACACAATGTAATTGATCTGCATGCCTAAACAAACCGTAATTCACCAGAATTAATCAAAACAGAACGATGATATTCCAGAAGTAGGAACCACCGCCGCCGCAGTTGCGACGGTCTATATCGCAATTGCGGGACACTTTCAGATCACCCTAAGTCTGGAGATTCAGCGTCAGCTACGTTGATCGAAAGGTTTAATTAACAGTAGGTTAGATTTGACCAATCCCCTTATTGTACATCGTAGATTAACATGAAGGATGATAAAGTGAAGTGTTAGCTTGACATAGTCTGGATCAATCCCTAGGAACGTGCTTGTCAATCCACAATAGCTGCTTAGGGAGGTTCTGTTAGGAAATCTACGCGGGAACGCAGCGGAATTTAAAATTTTATTTCCTTTTAACCAGGATCGACTTCGTTTAAGCAATAAACAATTAAGCTAGTTGACGGTGGTTACCTTGGTTGATCTAAAATATCGACGCTTTGACCGTCTAAGGAGAGTAGTTCTGCATAGAGCCGCCCAAGTGTTCGGCCTCTACCGCTAGTCCACACGAACAGCCCACCGGAATCCCATCATGGATTGCTATTGGAAAACTCTGGTTGCTAGACCGGCCTTTTTCCCCTCTCTCCAACTCTCTATAGGATGCTCTCTATTTTACACAAGAACTATTAGTTCTTGGAATTGCGATGTACAAAAGAGCTTGACACCCACCTCTTATTTATAGTGTAGATGGCGCCCCATATAGTGTGGAGGAGAAGAAAACCTTTTTCCCAATAAAATAAGAAAAATATAATTGATTGATTTATCTCATTTATTATAATATCTTATATTAAATAAAATCTAAATATTGCCAATATCTTATATTGATTATATTTATCTTATTACCATAAATCAATTTACACATGTGTGCAAATCTATAGTCATTAATATCCAATATTAATATATGGTAATCTTATTAATTAAATTACACAATCCAAGTGTATCTTATACACATTGAAAGTGGCGCCCCTTTGACCAACAAATTGGCTTCCGAAATATTCTTTAATTAATAATATAATACTATGATTAATTAATTTGCAAAATACATGTGTATCAATATACATATATATTTTCGACATATGTATCTAAATACATATATTTAATTAATCACCATAAACAATATCTTGTATTATATTTATTCATAATAAATAAATACCACCATATTAATTTACCACTATAACCTTTATAGTACCGAGATAAACTTTCCTTATTTGGTTATCATCTATAACCACATTTTAATCCGGCTAGATGTTCATATGTGTGTGACCCGATAGACTTCCGAATATGTTGGCCGTAGACACAAAGTGCAAATTACGAAAATGCCCTTCATGACTAACAATCACGGGATAGCGTCTAGCAACACACCGTGACCCCCAATCATCGGAAGAGTCAAATGCAATGACTACTACCTTTCATGTGAAACAGTTACCGTGTAACTTACAATCCTATCGCCTTCATAAGACTCAGGATATACGTCTGTATAACTATATTTATTTATTTCTGAGTTTCAATAAACTAGGAACTCTTCCTTAACTTGTTTAAGGGTGTGGAAATATTACATATCAAATAGTATGTAATATTTATTTATTTCGTGTATACATTATGTGTATACATTGTACACTTTATTTGTAAAATGACATATTAATTGTGGTACATATAAACAATTAATATGTCAAACTCTAGTTACTTTATGTCATAGACATACTTTTACTTTTTACACATGCATGCTTGCCGCCCATCTAGTGGCCGCCCAAGCTAGCTAGTATCTCTCATCAATTGTAACTATTTATACTTCTTCCATTTTGATGAATAAACTAAGTTGAAGTTTACTCAAGTATTATTTACTTTCTCAAACTCTCTTCATGGTATCAGAGACTTAAACTCCTGAATCCGCTGCAAACTCTCAGTACCCTGCTGAATCAAGAATGTCTTCATTATCTGAAGCTTCCTCACCCTCAGTTGAGTCCCAGCTTCCTCAACAGACTGGGGTCACTGACTCTTCATCTTACACTAATCATAGACTTGATGGCAACAACTACTTGCTGTGGTCAAGGTCTATGAAAATGTACATCTCTGGACAAGGTAAGATGGGATACCTGTCCGGCTCTAAACCTGCCCCTGCTGAAGATGACCCAGGATTTGAAGCATGGGATACTACTAATAATCAAGTCATGACCATTCTCACAAGATCAATGACAAAAGAGATTAGTGAGAACTTTATGATGTATGATACTGCAAAGGAGATCCGGGATAATGCCAGGGATCTTTACTCCAAGAAAGACAATACATCAGAGGTCTATGAGCTTGAAGCTCAAATTCAAAACTGCAGACAAGGAGATATGTCTGTGACTCAATATTTCAACCAACTATCTAAGGCATGGCAACACCTAGATATGTTGGAAACTCACTCTGGAATGATGTCAAGGATGCGTCTCAGTATAAAGACATCATAGAAAAGAAGAGAGTATTCAAGTTCCTCACTGGACTGAATCCTACTCTTGATGATGTTAGAGGTAGAATTCTGGCTACTAAACCTCTCCCAAATCTCAAATCCATGTTTGCTGAGGTCAAACATGAGGAAAACAGGAGGAAAGTGATGCTACTGAACTCCCCTGCTGACAACCCTACTGAGAGTGCCACCCTGCTGACTGTCAGGAACCCTGCTGAGGTTACTGAGGCTTACAGGAAGCCTGCTGATAAAACTGGGAAGCTGTTCTGTGACCACTGCAAACGCACAAATCACACCAATGACACTTGCTGGAAACTACATGGCAAGCCTAACTCCTCCAAAACCTCAAGACCTGCCAAGGAAAGTCAGGGCAGACACATAAGTGAGGAAGAAGATGACAACAGGTTGAATGCACAGCTTGCTGCATTCAAAGCCTTCCTAACTCAACAAAAGGGAGGTAGTCACTCTACTGACATAGCCTCTCATGCCAGTACAGGTAAATTCTACTCATCTATTAGTAATGAAACCTGGATTGTTGATTCTGGGGCCTCATCCCATATGACTGGTAATAAAAATCTCATTACTCAACTTAAGCCATGTCCCCAAATTCACAATGTTAAGATTGCTGATGGATCTATCTCTAGTGCAAAAGGTTTTGGTAAGGTGCAACTTACTAATAAGATATGCCTACAGGATGTCCTATTTGTTCCAAAATTAGATTGAAATCTCATATCTGTCAGTAAACTTACTACAGATTTGAACTGGACTGTTGTTTTTAATGAGAATCAGTGCACTTTCCAGGATCATTCCTCAAAGGCAGTGATTGGGACTGCTAAACCGTGCTCAGGACTGTATGTGGTCGACCCTGCTGAAGACAGAAGACTGAAGACTGAATCTGCCTCAGCAGCCTGCACTCAAAACCTTGACAATATCATGTTATGGCATTATAGACTAGGACATCCCAGTTTTAGTTATTTAAAGTCTATAGATCCTGAATTGTTTAAAGGTTGTAATTTGAATGATCTTCAATGTGATATTTGTCAATTTGCCAAACTCACCAAATCTGTGTATGCAAAATTACCTCACTTACCATCCACACCATTCACCTTAATTCACAGTGATGTATGGGGACCCTCAAGAGTAAAAAGCATAACAGGGAAGAGGTGGTTTGTTACCTTCATAGATGACCACACCAGAACCACTTGGTTATTTTTAATGAAGGATAAATCTGAAGTTGGATCCATCTTTCAAGAGTTTTACAACATGGTCTCCACTCAGTTTGACACTAAGATCAAAATTTTGAAGACTGACAATGCTCTTGAATATTATGAGTCTAATCTCAGTAATTTCTTGATGAATAAGGGAATTGTCCATATCAGTAGTTGTGTTGAGACTCCTCAGCAAAATGGGGTTGCTGAGAGAAAGAACAGG
The DNA here is from genome assembly GCA_024500145.1 of Gentiana dahurica var. dahurica. Classification (NCBI taxonomy): domain Eukaryota; kingdom Viridiplantae; phylum Streptophyta; class Magnoliopsida; order Gentianales; family Gentianaceae; genus Gentiana; species Gentiana dahurica. Next base: position 19,628,777 of record CM044902.1, read on the forward strand.
CATCTGCTAGAAATGGCTAGGTCTATCATGTTTACCATAAATGTTCCAAAATATATGTGGGGTGAAGCTATATTGACTTCCACATACTTAATCAACAGACTTCCCAGCAGGGTGTTAGGCTTCAAAACTCCTATCAAAACCCTACTGGCCACACACTCCTGCCCCCATCTTATTTCCCAGTTACCTCCAAAAATCTTTGGTTGTACTGTGTTTGTCTATATCCATGCCCTACACAGAAGCAAACTTGATCCCAAAGCTCACAAGTGCATTTTCCTAGGATATGCAAAGGACAGGAAAGGCTACAAGTGTTACTCTCCTTCTGAAAAGAGATTTTACAATTCTATGGATGTCAAATTTTTTGAAAGGACTCCCTACTACAGCAAGTCCATTGAGGCAGTCACTGATGGAAACCTGATTGAAATTGACCTAAACCCTTTCCCTCAGCAAACTCTTAACCCTCAGCAACTTACTGATTCTCAGTAGACTGAACCTCAGCATCCTACTGACTCTCAGCAGCCTACTGAACCTGAGACTACTGACCCAGAGCCTGCTGACCCTGAGCCTACTGACACTCAGCAATCTACAGACTCTCAGCAGCCTGCTGACATTGATGATAGGCATATTGCTCTCAGGAAGGGAAAGAGATCTTGCACTGATCACTCTATTCATACTTATTCATCTTATGATCAGTTGTCTCCTGTCTTTTCCATGTTTACACAGGACTTGGACTCTCACTCTATTCCTAAAAATATTCAGGAGGCTCTTCAAAATGATAAGTGGAAGGCTGCTGTTAAAACAGAGATGACTGCCCTCCTGGATAATCATACTTGGGATCTCACAACTCTTCCAAAAGGCAAGAAGACAGTCAGCTGCAGATGGTTATTCACTATCAAATACAATGCTGATGGTACAATTGACAAGTACAAAGCCAGGTTGGTTGCAAGGGGTTTCACTCAAACTTATGGCATTGACTATAAAGAAACTTTTGCACCAGTGGCAAAACTGAACACTGTCAGGGTGCTGCTTTCTCTAGCTGTCCAACTTGACTGGCCTCTACACCAATTGGATATCAAAAATGCTTTTCTCAATGGTGACCTCACTGAGGAAGTCTACATGAATGTACCTCCTGGTTTTGTCAATCCTCACACTCAGGGCAAGGTATGCAAACTCAGGAAATCTCTATATGGCCTGAAGCAATCCCCAAGAGCCTGGTTTGGGAAACTCACTACTGTGGTCAAAGCTGCTGGATATCATCAATGCAACTCAAATCACACTATGTTTATCAAGACAACCAACCAGAGAAGGTCCATTCTTATTGTATATGTGGATGATATCATCCTTACTGGTGATGACTCTACTGAGATCCAAAATTTGAAGACCCTACTGGCAAAGGTGTTTGAAGTCAAGGATTTGGGCTATCTTAAATACTTCCTTGGTATGGAAATTGCAAGAAACAACCAGGGTATCTCTATCTCTCAAAGGAAATATGTGCTGGACCTGCTGAAGGAAACTGGTATGCTGGGCTGCAAACCTGCTGTATCCCCAGTAGACCCCAGTAATACCCTGCTGCATGGTGACATTGCTGTCAGGAAGGATCAATATCAGAGACTTGTAGGGAAACTCATTTATCTATCCCATACAAGACCTGATATTGCATATGGAGTCAGTCTGGTAAGCCAGTTCATGCATTGCCCTACTGAGCAACATTGGGATGCTGTGAACAGGATACTGAGGTACTTGAAATCCACTCCTGGCCAAGGCCTGCATTTCACCAAGTCTGCTGAGAGATCTATCAAGGTTTACACTGATGCTGATTGGGCTGGCTGCCACATAGACAGAAGGTCCACTACAGGCTACTGTTCTTATGTATGGGGAAATCTTGTCACCTGGAGGAGCAAGAAACAACCTACTGTCTCCAGAAGCAGTGCTGAAGCTGAACTCTGGGCACTAGTCCTGGGTATTTGTGAAGCTCTATGGATAAAAAGGGTCCTGACTGACCTTCATCTGCCTATTCAGCACCCTATCACACTCTGCTGTGACAATAATTCAGCATTATGCATGGCAGAGGATCCAGTCCATCATGATAAAACCAAACATGTGGACATTGACAGACACTTCCTGAAGGAGAAGATTGATGCCAAGACCATTCAACTCCAGTATGTTCCCTCAGCAGACCAGAATGCTGACATTCTCACCAAGGCCATTCCACAACTTATGTTCAGCCGACTTAGTAGCAAACTTGGCTGTATAAACATATACAACCCAGTTTGAGGGGGGGTGTGGAAATATTACATATCAAATAGTATGTAATATTTATTTATTTCGTGTATACATTGTACACTTTATTTGTAAAAGGACATATTAATTGTGGTACATATAAACAATTAATATGTCAAACTCTAGTTACTTTATGTCATAGACATACTTTTACTTTTTACACATGCATGCTTGCCGCCCATCTAGTGGCCGCCCAAGCTAGCTAGTATCTCCCATCAATTGTAACTATTTATACTTCTTCCATTTTGATGAATAAACTAAGTTGAAGTTTACTCAAGTATTATTTACTTTCTCAAACTCTCTTCAAAGGGTATTCTCGTCATTCACCAGATTTACTTTCATACTTGCTCATGACTCTTCATAAACTATGAACATCCGGCATCACCTTTATGATGGTTCCTATCGCAGTAGCGAAGGAAACCTTCCATAAGCATCATCTTTCACCTTATCTTTAGGACTAACGTCCTAATATAGATAGATCTTGAGAACACCGGCTAGCAGTGTCTCCCATTGCGATCTATGCTAAACTCTTTTAGCATCACATCTATATAGGTAAATAATAATCTAACAGCAGTTAAATCTATCGCTATAGATTCCTATTTTAAAATAAGAACTGCTAATCCAAGTGCTTTCGTAAAGACCTTGAACTACCAAACATTAATTGACTGTGACATGGGGTGATGATTCCTGGGAGAGATATCTAATACCTTACTCAAAAATCGTAACACACTCCCACTATCCATATTGCACATGGGGCATATTCTTCTTTTGACTAAATCAAACTCCTTTGATTATCAAACAAAGAAACTGTCTAGAGAAACTTGTTTGAGTCTATAAATGAATCTCGTGGGCTTACATATCATGTTCTGCCCAACGTCATCAACACTATCATATAGCCATGATACGAAGTTATAACAAGCATAGTCTGAATAGAACCGGGCTCAGCCTTACAGGGACATTCCTATAGGTAAGACAGACTAGGTTCATAACCTAGTTGTCACTGATGGAACCTGATTTAGATATTATGGCTCCTGGCCATATTTCTCAACCTTGCCTTTCATAAGTCGTGAGATATTCATTCTTCAATATGAACATACCAGCAGCCTTTTCAGGCTTGAGTTTATCCACAGACTTACAGAACTTTTGTGTGCACTGAGCAGTGTTCTTACACCTCATCGCTATGCGGCGTCTGTTCATGTTCCAATGGTTGAATATATCTCTGTGGTTCTCAAACTCTTTTGAGATCTTATTTACTCCCACTGTCTCTTTTGGAAGAAATACTTCCTCTAGAAGACAGCATGTTTGAAGACAAACATTTTGCTCCACGGACAAGTAAATAATATCCAGCGTGCTTGCTACGACATTCCACAAAGTTGCATATGTCGTACTAGGCTCCAAGCCTTTCTGACTTTGACTATGAAAACTTCAAATCATCGGTTAAGATAGATTCGACATTATCCCCTTCCATATCTAATATGGAATATATTCAACCTCTATTCTTTGGAACTCGGATAAGTATAAGGGCACTATCCCGAAACGGGTAAGGGATAATTCGCATGGCTTGCGTCACACCTTTATCATATAAAGTGTTGTTTCCATTTTAGGAACACAATCTAATTGCGTATTCCACTTTCCCTTTGCCATGAGGTAGATTTCAAGGTCACCATGGACCCAAGACGGGCCATGCAATTTGTTGAACGCAAGGTAGATATGGTAGTAGGTATGCTAAAGGACTGTTCCATTAGAATAAGAGGTACTTTTCTATAGACTTTCTAGTTCTAGACGTCCCTAATGACCCAAGCGCAATTGCATTGTTGTGGCGTCCCTTCCTAGCTACTAGTCGAGCCATCCTGGAATATGATAGTGGTGATATAACACTAGAGTCAATAATGATGCTATAACCTTCAAGATCTTGTAACCACTACCTAATAGACTTGGAAATTTCCGCATGACCTCGAGCTATGGAGAAGTGAAGGTTATAGAGATAAGAGAAATTGGAAGCAGGTAGAAAGAGGCTTCGGTAGGCACTAGTGAGAATGAATTCTTGAGAATCCTACTTCGAGAAAAAGATGATAAGGACCACGACCAAGCACAATGGGAGGCACATCACCCGACTTTGTCGGATGAAGAATAGCCCACCCCGCATAGTGATGGATTAGATTTAAAAGTTGACAAAGTGGATTCCTCGCACTTAAAGATTAATGCTCGAAGAAGAAGGGGCAAGCCAAGTGCACTGGCCAGAAGGGCCAAGAGTGCAAGGCGGAAAGCTCAGACACCTACCAAACAAGTCCGAGAAAGTTCCCTTCTGGATTGTAAAGAAGCAAGTTTCTTTCTTGGCCCGAGAAACCAAGAAAGAGAATTTATAGAGAGAGAGGGAAGGTGCACTTTAGTTAAGGCCTCTAGGGCACGAGTCTGGCGGGCGAAGACCTGAGAGTCTGACTAAGTAGGTGTCTGAGGAAAAGTCGAGCTGACAACTTTAAACTCAGAACTACCTCTTCCCCCTTAGGATTAGATTAAGTGAATAAAAGTAGCCTGACAGACAGACAAGAGTTTTTTCATCCTACCGCATCCTGAGGATTAATGCCGAAGGATGGTGGGAAGGTTTCATTTACTTGTTGATCAGTCGAGTGAAGTAGGTTAGCAGAGTCAGAGGAAAATTCAAGGAAGGCAAAAGTTTAGTCTACAAGGAGAATTTTAAGATTGATGATTGTCAAGGATTAAGTGAAGGAGGCAGCATGATTGAAATTTCAGGGAACCTGGAAAGCAAATGGTGCGGCAATTGCGAATGACACTTTTACAATTGTAGGACTGGTTAGGCATGGTTCCCGAGGTCTGAAGACATTCTGGGAGCACATGCAAGCGCGTGTACCCCACGCGCTATTGCGAAGGTCAGACAAGGGGTAGTCAGCTGTCCCCTCTCCATCTTATCCACTACCCCACTTTTCCCTCTTCCCCATTACTCCACAATTACTCCATTCTTCCTCAATCCCCTCAATCTCCTCAATCTTTTCCCCCTAATTACTCCTCTCATATTCCCACCTCCACCCTTCCACTACCTTCACATATTTAAACCACACTTCCTCCTCACACTCACCATCACCATTTTCATAATTCTTCTCCTTCTTATTCTTCCAAATTTTCGGCCACCACCACTCTTCCATCACCATCACCACCACTTAGCCACCACAAATTGACCACAAATCATCCATCATTTTCCCTTCCATTGCTACTGCTGCTATCAAGACACCATATTGCAACCTTCAACCTCCATCGTTGATTCTTTAAAGTTCTCCCAGAAAACCGAGCACAAAAACTTCAAAACTGCGGCAACCTTAACCTCAGTTGTGAGGCTCATTCTTTAGTCCACAAGTAGTTCATTCTTCTGTTTTTTCTGGAAACGCGCTCTGGAAATTGCGAGACCACCATTCGCAATTGCGGGAAACCCCTTTCTTTAAAATAGAGGCCGATTCAGAGTCCAATTTTCCATAGTAATGGATGCAAGAGGTAACCGAGCCCCGAGACGCAGCAGGGAGTTGTAGGAGACGCCATGACAATTATTAACGATGTCGACCAATTCGCCTCTATTGCAATTTATGAATCTTTTAGGACTCATTGGAATGCAAGGACGGTTACACGGGAATGAGGCGTCAACCTCGATGATTGTGGTGATATCATATCGTGTGTTCTTCAACATCACGGTATCACGGACATGGCCCTTATACCTGAGCCATTCAATGCTACCATTGTCTGTGAGTTCTATGCTTACGTGGCGGCCTACCCCGAGTCCAACGTTGCTCGCATTTGAGGGGTCAGTATTGATTTTTACATTGAGAGGATCAATGCCCACAATGGCATTGAAAACACGCCCTATCATGCGGATGAGTTCACCATTGCCACGGAGCAGCGCAGTCTGGAGAGTTTGAGGATTATTGCTGATTTTTATGATATCGAGTGGTAGTACGGTGCTGATGACTTCCGACTATCTTTCAGTCCAGTGAGTTGGCTTGGATCGCATGCATGCTGCACCGCTTTGTGATTACCCATCTTATGCCGAATGCTCACAATGATTCACTCACTTTCCGGCAGGCTGAGCTCATGTACTTTCTCAATCTCGAGAGTGATGTGAACAATGGTCTGTTGATGCATAACCGTATCTAGGACGAGGCTCGATCAAGGAGGGACATTTTCCCTTACGGCAATATGATTGATGCATTGGTGACGACAGCTGAGTGTCTTTTTCTACCGGTGGATGAGAGAGTTGGACCACTACCGATCCTTGACAGTGAGGCAATTACAGTTACATAAAGGCGTCGATGACGGCCTCACACTCAAGTACACGGTGGTGCACGAACTTAGCAGGAGTTCTAGGAGGACTTTTTCAGGGAATGACGGCGATGCACGCCAAGATGGACTATATGATGGGGCATCTCCACATTCCTACTTATGCCCCACCACCGAGAGCCCCTAGGCATGCACCATCTTCTTTTGGGGCTGGCCCGTTTACTTCTGCTCCTCCTCGTTTTAAGGACTTTGAGTGTTATGACTCTGATGAGTAGTTTAGTTTATTTTATTGTTGTATTTTCTCTCCTTTGTTGTTGTTTTTTTAGTTTCTTTCTGACTTTTGTACTTCATTGTAGTTTCTTTTTGAAAAAATAATAAGTATTTGAATGGCTTAATTTGTTTGTATTTCTATTTTTGCTTACTGCCATTATATATTTTCTATTTTGTGATGTTCTCTCGAGTGCTTTGCCCTAGTTTCTTCGCATCACCCTTACCCACAGCTAATTGCTTTCTGTTTTCATATTTTCATCATTGGGGACAATGCTTGGATTAAGTGGGGGGTAGGAACGTCGCTTAGATTTCGACTATGTATTTGATCAATTGTTGATTTATCATGAGTCTTTCTGATGCATCGTTCACCATTTACTTTTTTGAGTCATTTTTGAGAAAGACTGCAAAGATATAAAGTCTTTGATGTAGGGATTAACTTGCTTCCACCAGTTCCCTCATCCATTCATTTTCAATCAGTGTAAAATCAATGTAGGAATTAACTTGCTTCCACCAGTTCCAAGCTTCAGGCAGGATAAGGTTTATCTGATTCACTCTGAAACCAAACTTCATATACAGTTCTTTAAACTCTTCAAGTGAATCCTTTGCTTTTGTGATAGGCAAGTTCCTATCACCTCTGCCACTTCTTCCACTTCTTCCACCTCTGTTGCTTGCCCTTAAGGCTTTAACCCTTGCTTCCCAAAATTTCAATCCCAAGAAAGAGTCCAGTCCTTCATGAAATCCTTTGTGTTGATAAGGTTTCCTCCTGTTGTAATACTCTTTCTTGTATTGTCTAAGAAGATCATCAGTAAGTTGAACTCTGCCAGGTGCAGGTTTCCTAAAGGCATTTGTATCATCTTACCATCTCTTCTGTGCAAAAAGTCTTGCAGCCTCCTTTGCTGCAGCTGATTGGCCCTCTTCCCCCTTAGTGACATCATCAACAAAACGGGATATGAGGCCATGAATACCCTCCTGTGAGATTACCACTCTGTTCAATTGATTTTCTATAGTTCCAGTTCTTGTATCAATTGAAGTAATCCTTGATTGCAAGGTCTCCTCCAGTCGGTTGATCCTTTCAGTAAGTTTGGGATCGGGCATAGCAGGTTGTTGTGCAGCAGCAGGCTCAGTAGGTTCAGGTGTTGCAGCAAGGTTGTCAAGTTTCTGATGGATAGAAATAAGTTGATCTTTCAGAAATTTATCTTTTGCAGTATTTCCAACCTTGATGCCCCTCACATCTAGTATCAGATCATTCACAACATTTTGAGTAGATGTGAAGTTTGAAGCAACTGTGGCAGTTGATTGTCTGTTTTCATTTACCATCTTCATCAGTTCTTCAAATCTTTCTTCCTGTCTGTCCAGTTGTGTCCTTAACTGTTGCATACAATGCCTTAGAGTCCTTAACTCATTGAACACTTCAACTGGCACTTCACTGGTCATCCTTCCACCAGTGGCTTCATCAGCAGGCTCCTCCATATTGTATTGTGGCCTCTGATTGCTTATTACCATTGCCCAACTCCTATCCAGTCCAGCAGGGTTAGGTCCTTCATATTCATCCAGGATAGGATCAATGGCAGGTTCCTCAAAAATAGGTACAAATGCCTGAGGGGGGTCAACATCAATATTTTCTTCTTCAGGCATCTGAAACTCCTCATCACTGAAGTCATAGTCCAGCAGCTGCTCATCCTCATTAACAGCAGTCTGCTGACTATCCTTCCCTTCAGTGGTCTTGCCTCCAGTAGGCTCCACTACAGCAGCCTCATCAACAACAGGGGTTTCCTCCAAACCCAAATCAGGTTCCAACCTTTGTCCAGGTGCTGTTTGAGACTCAGCAGCCTGTACCACCTGTTCCAACCTTTGTGCAGGTGCTGTTTGTATCCCAGCAACCTGTACCTCCTCTTCAACTCCCTGTGGATTGAATATATTGTCATTATCCACTTGGAATCCTTCTGCATGACCAATCTTGTGCAGGATGATGGCAGTTTTAGTAAGAATGCCCTCAAAGTCAAAACCATCTTGATATTCAATGGATTCTCTTGAGCTGGCACTAGGTTCATTGAAATCAGTAACCTTTTCTCCATCCAAATCCTCACTCTGTTCAGCTTCAATTTGTGCAGTAGGCTCTTCAACATGGAATGTACTTGGTTCATCAGCCAGCCTACCAGCACTCAGAGTAATTCCTTCATTAATCAATGCCTTCAAATCATCCATGGTGAGATCCTGTAGATCCTCATCCATCTCTCCAGTCTGCTGGCCCTCAGCAGACTTACCAGTATCAGTAGACTGTTGTGCAGGTTGTTCCATGATTATTGCAGTCCCACTGGTTTGTCCTGGTCCAGAGGGGAAATCTCCTCTAGAATCAGATGATGAGGAAGAATCATCATCTCCATCTCTTGGATCCCTAAACTTGATACCTTCTTCCTTCTGTTGCTCATCAAATAAATCCATCAATCTTGATTGCAGCAAGGTTGTATCAATCAGATCCAGCAAGTTCTCCACTCCCAGCTTTTCAAAAGCCCATTCCTCAAGATCTGTCATTGGTTCAGCAGCTGGCTTTTGTCTTTTGTAGAAACCAAACTTCCACTGAAAATAGTCAGCAATCTGCTGAAGTTTGGGATCTACAAACTCCTCTGTTTTCTTTCTTTGTTTTACATGCCTTTCAAATGGCATAAAGGATCTCCTGGGAGGATCTCCAGTACCTTATTGACCTCCAAAGGTTCCAACAAGCAGGTTCATTGTTTCTTCAACAGATTGTGCAAAGTCAGTAGGTTGCTGAGATTGTACATTTGTGCCTACTACTTCCATCTGTACCACACTTGGTTCCCCCTGACTTACATGCTCATCAGCAGGGTTAGCAGCAGACTGCTCTTCCCCCTGAGATCTTGCCACACTTGCAGGGTCTTCAACCAAGTCTTCAATTACCTCTTCAACTACCACAGCAGGTTCAGGTTCAGCGGTTTGCTGTGGTTCTTCAGTAGATACTACAGCAGGCTCAGGGTCAGTAGACTGCTGTATATCTTCAACAGATTGCTCAACTACAACCTGTCCAGCATCAATAGACTTGACACCCTCTTCTGGTGAGGAGTCAGTAATCACCACAGGCTTGATTATGGTTAAGGGCTCAGCCTCAACAGCCTCTTCTTCTTCTTCTACTGGTGCTTCCTCTTGGAGTCTTTGAGCTTCCAAGTTTTTCAGTTCCTTCCCTTTTCCATGTTTTTGTTTATGAATAATCTATTTTCTCCTCTTGGAAATAGGTTCATCAATCTTTTCAGTCACAGTAGACTTCCTCTTTCTACTGGCTTCCTTCTGTTGTTCCCTTAAAATTTCAACAACAGTTCTTCTTGCAGCAACAGCAGGGTCAGTAACCTCCACTGAACCCTCAGCAGACTCAACAGTCTGTGCTGTTTGTTTTCTTGTTTTCTTTAAAGGCTTTAATACCTCTGTTATTTTCTTTGTAGCTCCACTCTTTCTTTTCTCAGCAGCTTTCTTTGGTGCAGCAGGTTTGACAGATTTCTTTTTGGATTGCTTGACCTACTCACCACCAGCATCACCATCATCTCCATCATTATCATCACCAGCAGCCTCTCCAGCAACCTCTTCATCATTATCTAGACCAGGAATAGCATAATCAATTTCCTTCTTGTATCTAGACTGATTGATCTTTTCAGATGCTACATCAGGTATTTCCAGATGATTCAGCAGGGTCTGAATCAACAAACCTAAGGGCAGGGCCTTGGACTTCCTCTTTCCTTCTTTGTCTTCCTCTTCCTTCTTCATATAATGGATGAAGTATCTGGCCCAATCAAACTTCATGCTCCTGCAGATGATAATCATCAACTCTATCTTGGGTCCTGATAGAGTATCCATACTTCCAACCAGTCCAAGTATGTTTTTAGCAATAAGTTTGCTCAGCAAACTGTATTCACTTCCAATATGTTTGCAGTTGATGCCTGGAACAGATTTGGTGGTTGCATCTGTTTTAATCTGATCAACAAACGCCATTTTGTCCAATCCCATTGCTTCAGGATTGACTAAGCCATCCACCACTTCAACAAATCCAAAAACTTCCCTCAGCAGACTGGGGGAAACTTCAATTGCTTGCCCATTTACAGCAGTTTTAAATGCTTCAGTTCCCTCCGTTATTTGAATATTTCTCCAGAAACTGACAACATTTGTATAAGAAATTGTCTCCAGTCTTATATTCAACACATTCTCCAGACCGGCATACCTCCTTATTCTTCTACCAATGTTAATGGCTAGTTCATTTCTGTTTGCATCTTCAACAAAGCCTCTAACGCTTTGGCTTGACTCAATTTGGACATCAACCTTTTCCGCCATTTGTATGAGAAGAATTAGATGAAGAAGATTGAATCTCAAATCTGTGTTCACACAGTGTAAAAATCGCAGTGATAAAGCAGATTTTGCAAGTAGAGATTCTGCTGTATGATAGCCTGAATATATAGACAGTGGGTGGTTGAAACTGTCAGTGCACGTACATCCATGTCAACCATGATTAATCTGAATAAATGCTGGCTTGACACGTGTTCCATAACGTATTATAACCGTTAGATCGTGTTAACTGCGGTTATAAAGAATAAAATAAATATCCTGCCAAACTGCTTTTTGACTTTAATAACTTTGACTGAGTAACGTTCCATCCAGCAGGGTGATCCTCAGCAGGGTGGGCTCAGCAGTCTGCTGATAAATAGGCTTCAGCAGCCTGCTGACATATGTACTCTGCTGATCCCTGTTTTCTTCTTGTTTTGTTCAATTGATAATACAAGATGAAGTTTAATACCAATGACTGATCTGTCAAGTGAGCTCACCCAAAATGACAAAGACCAATCCCCTTGGCAACCTCATTTGCTCAATTGTCCAAACATAAGTACATGAAATTGTTGAAACCAATGACTAATCTGCTAAGTGAGCTCACCCAACATAGCAAAGACTAATCCCCTTGGTGAATTCCAGTACATTGCTGAATATCAGTCAACTTTAATAATTCCAAGTTCAGTCATTAATTTGGCAAATCTTTCACTATCAAGTGGTTTAGTGAAAATATCAGCAAGTTGATTTTCAGTAGGGATGTATAGAACCACCACATCTTTCTTTTCAACATGATCTCTTATAAAATGATGTCTCACATCAATGTGCTTGGTTCTTGAGTGCAAAACAGGGTTTTCTGTGATTGCAATTGCACTTGTGTTGTCACACATAATTGGAATTTCCTTTTCTTCAATTCCATAATCCTTTAATTGTTGTCTTAGCCATAGTACTTGTGCACAGCAACTTCCAGCAGCAATGTATTCAGCTTCAGCAGTAGAAGTTGATATAGAATTCTGTTTCTTGCTAAACCAGGAAACCAGTCTATTTCCCAACAACTAACAGGTTCCTGAGGTGCTTTTTCTATCAATTTTGCAACCAGCATAATCAGAATCTGAGTAGGATATCACTTTGAAGCTTCCTTCCTTGGAATACCATATCCCTACTCCCAAAGTCTCTTTTAGATATTTGAGAACTCTCTTGACTGCACCTAAATGACTTTCTTTAGGTTTAGATTGAAATCTTGCACAAACACCTACAGCAAAGGATATATCAGGTCTGCTGGCAGTTAGGTACAGCAGACTGCCTATCATCCTTCTGTATAAGGTCTGATCAACATCTTTGCCTTCTTTATCTTCATCCAGTCTGATATTTGTACTCATAGGAGTTGAATTTTTAGTGTTGTTTTCCATACCAAACTTCTTCAGTAACTCCTTGGTATACTTGGTTTGATGAATGAAGATTCCATCTTTCATCTGTTTAACTTGCAATCCCAAAAAGTAGTTCATTTCTCCCATCATACTCATTTGGAATTTACTCTTCATTAGATTTGCAAACTTTTCATTAAGTAAATCATTTTCAGAACCAAAAACTATGTCATCCATATAAATTTGTACCAGCAAGGTGCTGTCCCCTTCACTGATTCTGAAAAGTGTCTTGTCAATGGTGCCTTTTGTAAAACCATTGTCCACCAAGAATTGAGATAGAGTCTCATACCATGCTCTTGGTGCTTGTTTCAATCCATAAAGTGCTTTGTTGAGTCTATACACTTTATCTTCTTGATCTTTAACTTCAAATCCAGGAGGTTGTTGAACATAAACTTCCTCCTCTAGAATGCCATTCAAAAATGCACTCTTGACATCCATTTGATATACTTTGAAGTTCTTATATGCAGCATGTGCCAAGAATAATCTGATAGCTTCCAATCTTGCAACAGGTGCATAAGTTTCATCAAAATCTATTCCTTCAGCTTGAGAATAGCCTTTTGCAACTAGTCTGGCTTAATTCCTCACAATGGTACCAGATTCATCAAGTTTATTTCTGTATACCCACTTAGTACCAATGATATTTGCATAACTTGGCCTTTCAACTAGTGTCCAAACTTGATTTCTTTCAAATTCATTCAATTACTCTTGCATAGCTATTATCCAGTCTGGATCTGAAATAGCTTCTTCAACAACTTTTGGTTCCATTTGAGATAGAAAGCAAGTAAACATAGCTTCCAGTTGTCTTCTAGTCCTCACACCTTGCTGTACATTGCCAATAACTTGTTCAGCAGGGTGATTCCTTAACCATTGTGGATTTTGGTTATTTTGATTATCAGGAACATCATCTTCAGTAGGGTCTGATGTAGCTTCTTCTACAGGGGGGTCAGCAGATCCTTGAACAGCTTCAGTTGTTGCATCAGTAACATTATCAGCAGGGTGCTCAGCAGGGGCAGTATCAGAAACTTTTAAGTCATTGAATCTTTTCAGAACTTCAACACAATCTGGATCAGTGACTTTTTGATTCTCAGCATGTTCACAATCTTCATCTTCCATACCAGTAAACTTAGGTTCATCAAACACAACATGGATTGTTTCTTCATGTTTCAGTGACCTCTTGTTCAGCACCCTGAATGCCTTACTGATCAAGAATATCCCAAGAAAATTCCTTCATCTGATTTTGGTTGGAAAGTTTTCAAATGTACCTTATGATTTAGAATAAAACATTTGCTTCCAAATGGATGGAAATAGGATATATTAGGTTTCCTTCCATTCCAAACTTCATAAGGTGTCTTCAGCAGCTTCTTGTTTACTGATGTTCTGTTTTGTGTATAGCATGCTGTATTTACTGCTTCAGCCCAATATCTTTCAGGTAGCAATGCTTCACAAATCATTGTTCTTCCTGCTTCCTTTAAAGTTCTATTTCTTCTTTCAGCAACCCCATTTTGCTGAGGTGTACCAGCAGCAGCAAGTTGATGTAGTACACCATTCTGTTCACAATATTCTCTTATAACTTTGTTGAGAAATTCAGTACCTTGATCTGATCTTATCTTTATTACTGTTAAACTTTTCTCATTTTGTAATCTCTTCAAAAGATTAGGCATGCTTTGAAGTGTTTCACTTTTCTTGTTCATAAATATCACCCAAGTGTACCTAGAGTAATCATCCACAACCACTAAGGTGTACTTCTTTCCTGTTACACTTGTTGGAGTTATTGGTCCAAAAAGATCCATATGCATCAGTTCCAACACTCTATTAGTTGATTGTTTGGTCTTTGATTTGAAACTTGACTTTATCTGTTTACCCTACTGACATGCATCACATATAGCATCCTTCTTGAATGTGATCTCAGGTAAACCAATCACCAGCTTCTTCTTCACCAACTGATTAATATCATCAAAGTTTAAGTGATTCAACTTCTTGTGCCATAACCAATTGAGTTCAGACTTGGTATGCACTATCAGGCAGGTTTCTGGAACTGCAGTAGACCAATCCACAACATACATGTTCTGTTGTCTTCTACCAGCAAGTACAACTTGATCACCTCTTTCACTAATGACAATACAGTTGTTTTTGTCAAAAGTGACCTTGTATCCCTTGTCATAGAATTGTCCAGTGCTCAGCAAGTTGTAGTCCAGTCCTTCCACATATGCAACATTCTTGATTGTAAGTCCATTCCTCACAAGTGTGCCATATCCTCTTGTATATCCAGGTGTATTCTTGTTGCCAAAATTCACCCTTGGACCATCTTTTGTCACAAAGTTTGACAAATAGTGCTTATTCTTTGTCATATGTCTGGAACATCCACTGTCAAAGTACCAGACACCCTACAAAACAAAGTTAATGCATTTTAGGTACCCAAACCTGTTTGGGTCCATAGTGGTCAGTGGTAAGCATGACCCTTGGCATGTCTCCATAAGGTCTTCTCCTGAATGTGTC
Organism: Gentiana dahurica var. dahurica; assembly: GCA_024500145.1. NCBI lineage: Eukaryota > Viridiplantae > Streptophyta > Magnoliopsida > Gentianales > Gentianaceae > Gentiana > Gentiana dahurica. The sequence continues at coordinate 19,643,845 of CM044902.1, forward strand.
ATACTTTGGTTCATACTTTGGTTCATATATGTATTCCACACATCCATAAGATCTAACAGTAGGTTGTGTAGGAATCACATATGTTTTCTGGCCTTTTGGTTTATAATGCTGTTTGAAGTGATTCTTGGTGTTAGAAGCATTAGCATAACCATTAGTTTGCTGTCTGTTAGGAACAGCCCTGTAGTATGGAGTCTGCTGAGGTCTTGTGTAAGTCCTCTGCTGATCCCATTGCCTAGGTTTTACCCTAGCAGCATGGTTATACTTACTGTTTCTAGCATTAGATGCAGGAATATTCCAATCATCATCAGTAGGGAACAGTCTACCTTTCCCCCTGAGATAAGTATCCCTTGAATGATTAACATTTTTGGGTTTAGGATTCTTATCCTTGGAATGTTTCTGTCTCTTACCCTTCTGTGGTCCAGCAGACTTGGTAGCAGGTCTGCTATCAGCAGGCTTAGAAGGCACAGCAGTCCTATTTTTAGATTTACTCTTTTTATTAGGAGCTGTTGACTTCTTTGACTTCTGATTTTGCTTCTTTGAAGCATTCTCAGTAGGTTTTACTGCCTCAGCAACCTTACTGTGAGTTGGATCTAGTGCAGGTACAAACTTAGGACCAATTCTGGTGCTAGGTTCAGTGACCTTACTGGATCCACTCTTGTTAGATTGTTGAGTTCCAAATCCAAGCCCAGTTCTATCTCCATAAGGCTTTCCAGATTTGTATGCAGCAGAGGAACCAGATGGTTCAGCAGATTCAGGGGCTGCTGGATGATCAGCAGGCTTACACTGATTCTGTCCAACATCTTTTTCCTTACCTTTGAGAACCCTTAATTTAGCTTTCAATCTTCCAACTTCTAATTCAAGAGCTTCTTTTTCAGCCTTCACAATCTCATAGCCAGATTGTATTATCCTCAGTTGATTAAGGATGGCATCCAAAGTCTCATTATTGTCAGAATTTCTAGGATTTGAACCACAAGTTGATTCACAATCACTTCCAGCAGGAGTATTGATAGATACAGTGTTGTATACCTCCTCAGTTTCATCCATATTAGCCATCAAAGCATAATCTTCCATATCAGCAACCAGTGCTGTGTCATCTGATTCATTTCCTTTTTCAGATTCAACTTATACCCTGATTCATCTTCAGCAACCATAGCCTTCTTGCCATGTCTTCTTTGTTGACTCTTGGTCTTCAGTAGGTCTGGACAATCAGGTCTAAAATGTCCAGGCTTCTTGCAGTTGAAACAAAGATAATCAGGTTCCTTGCCTTGTTTTAACTCAGGACAGTCAGGTTTGAAGTGTCCTGGTTTCTTGCAATGAAAGCACAGATAGTCATTGTCTTTCTTTGGTTCTTCTTTCCTTCTTTCAGTAGGCCTCTTTGTAAAATTTCTTGAAGTGGCCTTTCCAGTCTTCATCATTCTGATTTTCTTGCTCAGTAGGGCAATCTGCTCTTGCATCTCATCCAGCAGATCATCCTGTCCTCCTGATGTTTCTTCTTGATGTGAAGCAGCCAATGCAGTGGTCTTTGGCTCTTCTTTTTCAGTCTCAGGCACAAGGTTTTTGCTAAATTCATAAGCCTTTAGATCTGAAAACAATTTGAAGGTGTCTTCTTCATGCAACTTTCTCATTTCTTCAATTGCAGTCACCTTCATTTTCCAAACATCTTTTGCAGGTAGAGCTTCCAAGATTTTGGTGTTTATTTCCTCTTTTGAATAACTTACACTCAGCAGGGTAAGTTCATCCAGGATTGCATTGAATCTAGACTCCATTTGCTCAATGGTTTCATTTGGCAGCATTTTGAACTTTTGGAACCTCTTTCTGGCCACATTGATTTTGTTCTTCTTTATTGCATCAGTGCCTTCACAGATCAAGTGAATTTTGTCCCAAAGTTCCTTTGCAGTCTTGCAATCTTTAACCTTCATGTACATATTACTATCCAAGGTTCTGTAAATGATGTCAATAGCAATATTGTTGAGGTTTGCTCTTTTTCTGTCTTCTTCATTCCATTCTCTTTTTGGTTTAGGAATGTACTCAGTTGTATCACCCACTGTTACTGCCTTGGTAATCTCCAGTGGTCCATCAGTTAGTACATCCATCATCTCATCATGAGTTGCAGCAAGGTAAGCCTGCATTCGACGTTTATACTCATCAAATCTATCAAGAGAACACATCAGCATAGTTCTAGCATACTGGGTGTTGTCCATGATGCAAGTCTTTGAAAATCAGTAACTTGAAAGAAAGTTTTAAAGAATTTTCACAAGCACAACAAGTAGGATTACTTCAGAACAGAAGCACTGCTCCGATACCAATTGTTGGTCCCTTGAAAAGGCTTTGGTTAAGTTTAGAGGGGGGGTGAATAAACTTAACACTTAAAACTTTGGAGTTAACAAATTCTGCAACTTCAGCAGCCTGCTGATACTTCAGTAGTCTGCTGAGACCTCAGTAGCCTGCTGATAAACAGTAGTCTACTGACAGTTCAGTTTGCTGAATTTGTGCAGCGGAATTGTATCAAAATTAAGCCTTAGTACTTGTTGTTAAATATGATACTAAGTATTAGATACTCAGTAGTGCAAGTGTGTGATTTCAGTTGCTAGATTCAGTAGGTTGATATGTGTAATAAACTAAGTGCAGAATATAAATGCTGAATGTAAATAGCCAGATTTTATAGTGGTTCCAGGTGGTGTAATCCTGTCAGTCCACTCTTCTCCTGTGATGTTGGAGGAAATTCACTAGAGATCTTTGATGTAGCTTTTACAAAGATTCCTAAGGTTGCTTGTCCTTCACCAATAACTATGGCTTCACAAACTGAAAATTGGGAACAGGTAGGATTGCTGCTCCTGAGTCTTCCACTGGTCCTTGAAGGGTAGGATTGCCTCTTCACCAGCTCCACCACAAACAACAGTCTTTCACACCCAACAGATGCTTCACTGTCTTCAGCAGGTTCTTTATAAAATAAAGATTGAATCAAGTAAATGATTCAATTGCAGCAGCTTGATTAGGATGATATAATCAGCAGCTTGCAGTCTTCAAGTGTTTGATCTTGATGTAGCTTGAATACAGAATGCACTTGAAGAAATTCACTAGATCAGCAACCTTATGCTCAGTAAGTTCAGCAGGGTGTTTTTCAGCTCAGTATTAACACTTAAAGTTTATCCAAAATTCATCCTATATTTCTGAGTTGAAAGTCTTCTATTTAGAGGCAGGAATGCATGTGACTTGTATTTGAAATTCAAATGTAACCGTTCCTTGTTTTTGTCCCATCTGATTTGCATTCTGTCACTATTAATAGGACTGACACTGTCAGAATTCCTTTTTGACAGTGCAGTCTGTCCACCCTTTGACTTGTGTCCATTGGATAAAGTTCTGAATCATCCCAACGTTCTTTTAATCCTAACCACTGATTTGTTTGATCAAATCAGAGGTAGTTGGCTGTCCTTATCCATGTAATCTTCCAAAATAATCTTGAATTAAACGAGGTATATATCAGCAGGTTCATCAGTCTGCTGAAGTACCAACCAGTCTGCTGATCATCATATTTCTGTATATAAAATATAATGCAGCTGATTTCTTTTATCTAACTTTTGTTTGTGAAGTTAGATTACACCAATTTAATTATAACTAAGGTCCAAACATCATCCAACTTATGGAACTTAGACCTTCTACACAAGGTATATGTAATCGGTTTAGGTCATCACAGACTTGCCTAGATTCTGATTCCATATCCTTGACTTTAATTACTAAGTTTGATCCCTTAGCCTTCTGAACCGAGTTTGAACCCTCAGCTTTCAGTCTTGAGTCTTCAGTAGGTTCAAGACTAGTCTACTGACCTATCTACCCTATTGACCTAGACCAGTCTGCTGATATCAATCAGCAGCCCTTTACAGTGCTTGTTTGATCAAACCTATTTATGAATCAAACTCTAATAAACCTATACATTTGATCTAGACATCTTTTTGCCTTTGCACTATAACAGCTAGTATGGCACTCATCATCAAAACTAAGAAATAAGTCCAACAAACTGTGACCGAGAGTGTCAATAAATTGACGAAGTCCATGAGCGAACTTAGTGCAAATTTTACAACATATTGTCAGAATATGTCGCATCAGACTTACCAATCAGGAAGCCTTGGTGCAGAATCTATCGCATCAAGTGGGGCAGATTGTCAAACAAGTGTCAGCTCGTCCTCCGAGAGGATTTCCAAGTAATACGGAAAAGAACCTGAAGGATGTGAATGCCATTATGACAAGAATCGGAAAATAATTGCCTGGACCAGTTATCAGAGAAGAACCAGATAGTCAAACTGAGTAGAACGTAGCAGAATTAGAGAGAGCAGGGGACCCAATTCAGCGCGATACACCACCGGTACATCGGGCATCTGCAGATTCAGCAGACAAGCCGGGAAAGCAGCAGCAGGTAGCAGGTAAGCCTTCACAAACTATAACCATTAATCCTGCTACCTAACCGGCTAACCCCATCCCCCTAGGAAGTCGAAACCAAATCATGATGATACTCGTTATAAAAAGTTCATTGAAATGTTTAAAAATTTGCAAGTTAACATCCCCTTGGTAGAAGCTCTGGCTGGATTGGCAGAACACGCAAAGTCTCTAAAATAATCGGTTTCTACCCAAAGAAAATTGTTAGACCTTGAGACTATTTGCCTAAATAAGGAATGCTCAGCAGTTTTGCAATGCAAGCTGCCTCCTAAGTGTAAATATCCTGGGAGTTTCCTCATACCGTGTACTATTGGAAGAGTATGCCTGAACAAAGCATTATGTGATTTAGGAGCGAGCGTCAATCTGATGCATCTATCCATTTTTCATAAGTTGGGCATGAAGGAGTTGAATGAAACATCGATAACTCTCCAATTAGTTGATAGGTCCATGAAACAACCCTGTGGAGTTGTAGTGGATGTTCTGGTTAAGGTTGACAAGTTCGTGTTCCCAGTGGATTTTGTTGTGCTAGATATGGAAGCTAACTGTGATGTTCCGCTAATCCTAGGAGGACCTTTCATAGCGACTAGTAGAATCTTGATATATGTTCACAAAGGAGAATTGATACTGAGAGTGAATGATGACAGTGTGGTCTTCAATGTGTTGAAGACAATGGGGTACGCCAAGGATGAAGCAAAAACATGTTATATGCTGGATGACATTGATGAGCTTGTTTTGAAGTTACAACAGCAATTGGCAATAGATCCTGAAGTAGAGGAGACTTTGTTGTTGAAGGAAGAAGAATAAGAAAGTGAGGAAAGGACCTGGCCTGGGTGCAGTGAAGGTCTAGGGCAAGAAATAGAACTTGTATCCTCCGTGGATATCAGAGAACCCATTCATACACCTTCATGGCATAAGTCATCATTAAAAGAGCCACCGAGAAACTTAACGCTTAAACCTTTGCCCTCTCACCTGAAGATGATACTCTCCCCCTGATAATATCAGCGTCACTATCACCCTTAAAGGAGGAGAAACTACTAAGAGTACTGAGGGAGCATAAAGGAGCATTTGGGTGAACTATTACGGATATTCGAGGGATAAACCCTCCGTATGTATGCATAAGATCTCTGTAGATCCAGAAAAGAAAGTTGTTGCTCAAGCTCAGAGAGGGCTTACACCACGGCGTGATCAAGCTTTTTGGCGCCGTTGCACAATTGAAGGATGTTGTTAAGGAAGATATTACAAAGATGTTGGAAATGGGAATCATTTTCACGATTACGGATAGTGAGTGGGTAAGCCCGATTCACGTGGTGCCCAAGAAAGGAGGATTCACTGTTCAACCTAATGAGTTTGATAAGTTGATTCCTATTCGACTAATTACTGGACATCGAGTCTGTATCGACTTCAGGAAACTAAAAGATGCGACTCAAAAAGATCATATTACCTTATCGACCAGATGTTAGAGAGATTGAGCGGTCATGCATTTTACTATTTTCTAGAAGGGTACTCTGGTTATTACCAGATACACATTGCCCCGGAGGACCATGAGAAAACCATGTTCACATGTCCCTATGGAATGTTTGCTTATAATCGCATGCCCATTGGACTATGAAATGCGCCAGCCACATTTAAGAGGTGCTTGATTTCTTCATTTGTGGACATGGTGGAGGATTTTCTAGAGATATTTATGGATGATTTTTCAGTTTTTGGAGATAGCTATGATGCATTCTTGGATAACTTGAGTAGAGTGCTTAAGAGATGTGAAGAAACCATCCTTGTGCTTAATTGGGAAAAGTGCCATTTTATGGCCACTGAAGGAATTGAGTTGGGTCATAAGATTTCAAAGAAAGGAATGGAAGTGGAAAAGTCTAAGATTGAATTCATAGAGAAGTTACCACCTCCAACGAACTTAAAAACACTATGAGCATTTCTTGGCCATGCAGGATTTTATAGGAGGTTTATCAAAGATTTCTCGAAGATCTCTCGACCATTGACTGAATTGCTTGATAAAGACGTACCAGTTGTCTTTGGAAAAGAATGCAAGAAGGCATTCAACACACCGAAACAATTATTAATAACTGCCCCAATTCTGGTAGCCCCAGATTGGAATAAACCATTTGAGCTCATGTGTGATGCAAGTGATACGGCAGTTGGAGAAGCCCTGGGTCAAAGAGAGGACAAAATCTATAGACCAATTTATCACGCCAGCTGTACCCTCAATAGTGCCCAGAAGAACTATGCGACTACAGAGAAAAAACTCTTAGCTGTGATATTCTCATTTGACAAGTTTAGGTCTTACCTGGAAGGATCTATAGTCACTGTTTTCATGGACCACGCAGCTTTGAAGTACCTTCTGACCAAACAAGACTCTAAGCCGAGATTATTGAGATGGATTCTACTCTTACAAGAGTTTGATGTGGAAATCAAGGACAAAAAAGGGTCTGAGAACCAGGTGGCTGACCACTTGTCGAGATTGACACAGTTTGAAGAAGAGCAAACTACGGAGATTCAGGAAGTTTTTCTAGATGAACAACTTTTTGCCATCTTAGTATTAGCTTCAGTTGAGTCTCGGCCACAACAGAGTACATCAAAAATGGGAAAGGTATACCCGTGGTTTGCAAATATTGTGAATTATCTTGCGGGAAAATACTTACCACCGGAATTCACTAGCGTTGACAAGAAGAAGTTCTTTACAGATCTGAAGCATTATCATTGGGACAATCCCTACCTGTACAAATTGTGCCCTGATAACATTCTGAGCAGATGCGTCTATGATGATGAAATTCCAAGTATACTGAGCTATTGTCAATTGAGAGAAGCTGTAGGCCATTATGGGCCAGATAAGACGCCAGTAAAGAAGCTGCAGTGTGGATTTTTATTGGCCAACAATATTCAAATCTGCTTATGAGTTTACTATAGCCTGTCATTCCCATCAAATGACTGGTGACATTTCGAAGCGAAACAAGATGCCACTGCACAGTATCCTTCAGGTATAACAATTTGATGTGCGGGGAATTGATTTTGTTGGACCTTTTACATCATCAAAGTCTAATCGTTACATCCTGGTAGCAGTCGATTCTGTTTCAAATGGGTGGAGGCAGTGGCCTCACCTACAAATAATGTTAGGGTTGTCATGAGATTCTTTAAGAAAAACATTTGGATGAGGTTTAGGGTACCTAGAGCCATAATTAGCGATGAAGAGTGTCATTTCTGTAATAGGTTGTTTGAAAAGCTGATGATGAAGTATGGGGTGCGACATAAGATTGCAGCAGCATATCACCCCCAAACAACTAGACAGGTAGAAGTCACGAATAGAGAAATAAAGAGGATTTTAGAGAAAGTTGTGAATCCCACGAGGAAGGTTTGGTCTTTAAAATTAGATGACGCTCTGTGGGTGTACAGAACTACTTATAGGACCACCATTGGGATGTCACCATATACGATAGTGTTTGGGAAAGCATGTCATTTACCGGTTGAACTCGAGCATCGTGCCCTGTGGGCCACTCGGTTCTTGAACAAGGATGAAGGTTTGGCCGGAGAGAGAAGTTTGTTGTAGTTAAATAAACTGGATGAGTTTAGATTGCAAGCGTATGAGAATGCAAAGATTTATAAGGAAAGAACGAAGCGCTAACATGACAAGCAAATTCTGAACCACACCTTCAAGGTTGGAGATAAGGTGTTGATATACAATACGCGTCTTCGTCTTTTTCTTGGGAAGTTAAAGTCTAAATGGTTTGGACCTTATGTCGTCACAAAAGTCTTCAATTCAGGTGCCTGTGAAGTTAAGGATGAACACTCTGGGAGGGTTTACACCATAAACGGCCATAGGCTGAAGCATTACCTTGAGCGCAATTACGATGCTGAATTGGAAGTCTTTATGTTGGATGACCCGGTTTACGAGTGAAGGCCCTATTAGTATAGTCGAGCTGGCAACTATAAACTCAGAACTACTTCTGATAAACCTTTATTTATTATTTTGTCTTAAATTGAGTCAATAAAGTAGCATGACAATCGAGAAGGTTTTTTTCATCACATAGATCTTTTGTCATCTGGCTCTAAGATCTATGTGGTTTTTTCCTTACCGATTCTCATGTGATCCTTTGTTAAAGTTCTCGCGTCTTGCCCAGGTCAATAAAGAATAAAGTGGCTTAAACTATTTTTGAGCATTTCTTAGGCATGCACAATTACCGCCACCTTATTTTCTTATTGCCCTTCGCATGCTACTCAAAGTTTTTGGAAGTGTTTGAAATACAGGTAGTTACTTGGAAGATGGATAACCTAGGAGTTGATTCACGCTCCATGATTTAGTACTTGACTCGGACGACAAACTCCAGAGCTAAGTACCTTTTCTATTTTCTGTTTTATTATTAGTCATTGGGAACAATGTCTATAATAAGTGGGGGGTAGTAAGCGGTCTTAGTTTGAAATTGAAATTGAAACTTAAAAGTGAAAAAGGCAACAATTTTGAGAAAATTTTGAAAATATTACACTATTTTTAGCTTGCCTATTGAACGTCTTGAGTAAGGGATCGGTAGAAAAGGAGCCCAATAATTATTTGAAGCTAGCTATTGCATATTCAATTTAATATGGAAGGATGAGCATGTGTTAGATTGCATGAAGTAGTGGCTTATTAATTGTTATCTTACCATTGCATTTAATTATTTGAGCACGTAATCTAAGTGAGAAGCGATTGAGATTCGATGATGAGTTGTTTTAACCGGGAATCATTATTTTTCTGTGTATATACTTTAATCGATTGTTGGAGGACAAAGAAAGCAACTTGAATGCCACAAAAAGGAAAAACCGGACAAAACGGGCTTGTGAGTGAGTGAGGGAAAAGAAAAAATCAGAGAGAAATCTGCCAAAAAAGAACAGAAAAGAAGAAGAAAACATGTGCAAAAACCATAAAGGCAGTGAGGGAAGCGAACTCGAAGCAGAAGACACACGACCCTCACATAAAAATAAAAACAAACGATGACCTTTGAGTTGTACTCGGTCCCCAGGTCCGCCAGGCCTGATTAAGGTCTCATGTTGCATGACTAAGTTTGAAGGCAAGAAGAGCAAGTGTATGCATAGGTAAGTTGAGATTGTGAGGTTAATATAACTTGATTCTATTCATGAATGCACTATCACGACGATTTATCACACGACACATTGGTGCATTGGTAAGTGATGATTCATTGGGAGCTTATGGAGTGCTACTTGAGCTATGTTCTGCCCTGAAATCTTTATTGAGCATATGATAGTTAGTGGGGATTGTTTTTGGAGGTACATTTTGCCTTGATACTCTGCTCGAGCACGATCAAAAGCTAGTGGGGGGTATTTGATGACGGTTAAAATAGTATATCCTACGGCTGATAACGCCATACATTTTACCATTAATTATACCTATTTTAACACCGAACTCTGCTCAAGAGATGATAGATAGGCTCGTTATTATATGGAATATGTGTTAAATGCTATGTGTATGTTTCTAGGATTGTAATTCTGCATTTGTATTATTTTCCTGAAGATTTGGTACTGTTTTGTCTCGTTTTATGTGTTTCATAGGATGTACCGAATCTGGAGCATTGGAGAATGGATCTGGATCAAAGGAAGCATGTTGGGCCAAGTAAAAGAAGTCCAACAAGAGATCTACTGAAGAAAAAGAAGAAAATTTAGCCCAGTTTACCGAGGGCTAGGTCCGGTAAACCGAGAGCCATGTGGAACACGAAATTGAATCTGCCGCACTGACTAGGTTGGTTAGGGTTTCTGAGAGTCATAAGTCGTTCACTGTATCTATATAAGGCCGCATCAACTGATTATTACATAAGCTTTTTCATATTTTTATTATACATTATACAATTTGATGAAATAAAGTTATTCCAAGCTTTTAAGGAGTTATTTCTGGTTTTCTCCCTATCTCTACCATCTCTAGCTTGAGTAGCTTGATCTCCATTGTTGAAGGTATGAAGTTTTGAACATTCCTTTTTGTCTTCAATATGGTAGATATGTTCGTATTTATGTGTTTTAGTTAATCTGCATGTTTAACGACCCTATGATTTACTTAGATTAATCGTAATTGAGCAATGTAGATCCGGAATTAAGAAAATCTGACCCCGGTAAACCAGCGGTCTATACCGGTTTATCGAGGTAATATTTAGAAAACTTAATCTGGAGGATTCACTACATCTATGTTGATCGACAGGTTTAATTAACAGTAGATAAGATCTGGCCATTCTGCTTATTGTAATCGTAAAACTAGCATGAAATACGAATAGTGAAGTGGTAGTTTGGACATAATTTTGATGGACCCTAGGAACGTACTGATTAGTGTCGACAGCTGTTTAGGCGGGTTAACGGTATGAGTTAGCGCTCGATATCGGCAATTCTAGTTCTTTATGCGTATGGGCTATTACGGACCAATTAAGGATGGTAGCTTGCGTATAGATTGTCTACTACCATGGTCGCAGTAGATAGGGTTAGGACTTGCACCCGTAGCTTAAAACTAAATCAAAAGCTCGCTCGATTAATTTAAGGAAATTATGTGGGGAAGTAAACATAAGGATTAAATAATCCAAGTTAGTAGATCGGTGGGAAGAGGGGGAGAAATACCAAGTTTCTTTCATGTTTATTGTTAGTCAATGACCGCCTATATGGGCCTTCTTAATTAGATTAGAATCGTTTATAGTTAAAGTTGCATTGTCTCTGTGGGATCGACCTTGACTCGCATTTACTATACTACGATGTACCTAGTATTCTTGCTGAAATATCAACGTAGTGACTTACACGCGATCAAGATTTTTGGCACCGTTTCCAGGCACAATGGCCAATTTTAAAGATAAACGTTTTAATCCTGATTAAGAAGTCGTTTTTATTTTATTTTATTTTCTTTTGAGTATTGAGTCGTTCTGGATCAAACCTGCACCTGTTAATCTGCCAGAATAAGAAATTCTAGGTCTGGTTTACCGAGGGTTACCCCTAATATACCGAGGCCTGGAAAATCGAATTCTGACCAGCCATTGTTTTTATGTGTTATTCCCAGTTGATTTTAGCTAGTAGGTCCGCAACAGTTGGGATCAACCCCAACTGAAGCGGGAGTTGCTAACCTTTTCTTTGTTTTATTTTGTCTCTTTTGCAGGAAGTATCTGGACGCCTCAGAAATTCAGTCAAGCAAAAGCAATTAAGGCTAGATGAGTCAGACACAATGCCTCGTAATGTGTTGAACATCAAACCAATCTCTATGTACCTTGGATCAGAAGCCAGAGAGCAATATGAAGCTGATAAGAAGCGAGTGGAGTGGAGGAGGAGACTGAAAAGCTTAAACAGGAGGCCGAGGGAAACCTGAAGGAGTACGAGACTTATCGGCCAGGTACATTTCCGATCGAGCTAATTGATATATCGTCCGATTACGACTCCGATGATCCGGAGGAGGATCTGGACACCATGTTCTCAGATTCTGAGGATTACCCGGATTTTGACACTGTAGAAAAGTTAGGAGACCCTGGAACATTTCGACTTCCAATCTCTATCAATGGTATATCTTTAGGTTCAGGTCTTTGTGATTCCGGTTCAAGTTGTAACATTCTACCTCTATCCCTCTGCCAGAAGATTAAGCTTCTGGTCATTATGAATCAAACCCGAACTATGACCTTTGTTGATAGGACTAGAGATATGCATGCCGGTCTGCTGAGGAAGTGCATGATAAAGGTAGGAGGGTTCACTTTTCCAATTGATTTCACGGTTATAGATGTACCATAGGACCCAAGTGCCCCAGTTTTGTTAGGAAGACCTTTCTTAGCGACAAGAAGAGCAATCATGGACTTTGATAATGAGGAGATCACTTTAAGATTGAACAATGATGCAGTATATATCTTTCAAAATCTTAGAGCCCTTAGATAATAGGCCGGAAAGTTGCAAGATGATTTATGCTTCAGGAAATGTAGAAATCATAGAGATAGAGAAGGAAGGGCATAGGCAACGAGAGGGTGTAGTAGAAGCCTTTGAGCAAGAATTCATGAGGTTAATGCTTAGAGAGAGCGAAGAGAAGGACCACAACAAGGTGCGCACGGAAGCAAGTCCTTCCGTATGGCGTAGTGACGAATTAGAGCTTAAAGTTGAAAGTGTGGAATCCTTGGGCATAAAGACTAAATCTCGACGCAGAGGCAGACCTAGTACACAAGCAAAGAGAGAGAGGCGTTCTGGAAGAGAGCTCAGAAATTTTCTATGGAAAACGTGAAAAGGCACTCTTGAAAGGTAATGACCAACGAGAAGGGAAGTGCATGACGGTTAAGACCTCGAAGATGCAAGTTTGGCGAGTTAAGGCCCCAAATTTTGATTGATTGAACATCCAAAGGTAAGTCGAGCTGACGACTTTAAACTCAGAACTATTCCCTTGAACCCTTAGTTAGAATAGGAGTGAATAAAAGTAGCTGGATGAAGGGACAAGCTTTTTTTCATCCTACCGCACCCTTAGGCTTGAAACCAATGGTTGTTGGGAAGGTTTTTTTTACTCGTGGTGGACTCTAGTGAAGTAGGTTAGGATCGAGTCAGAGATAGCAACAAAAGGACTAAGAGACTAGTCAATTTGAGGTCAGGATTGAGCAGTGAGATAAATTACAGTGTGCAGAGAAGGCGGACAGAGAAATCTGATGAAAAGAAACCCCGGTAAACCTAGAGCTACCTCCGGTTTACCGAGCCAAGATTTTCAAATTTCTGAGTGTCTGATTTAAAAGCAGAATTTTTAGAGACATGTGGAGGACACACGTTGTATCAGAAACCACCAGTCAGGAGAAACCGTCCAATTTTCCCTATTTTTCTACCTTTTCATCCTTTCCCACACTACACCATAACTCCACCTCAATCCCATCAATCACCCCCTCAAATCCCTCACCCTAATTACTCCTCTACCCACTATCCCACCAAATCCTTCCACCTTCCATCATTTTTCCTATTTCAACACTCTTCTACCACCAATATTCTTCATTCTCATCTACTATCATCTTCTTCCATCACCAAATTTCTCCATCTCTTTCCCTAGTAAAAAAAATTGGCCACCATCACCACCACACATCCACCAAAACCAAACCTTTTTCCTTTCATTTCAAACCCCAAACACCACATTTTCCATCCATGTTGTTGATTAGTAGTGCTACTGCAATAGTGAAGTGCTGCAGTTCTTTCCTTTTTATCAACAGAGCACAGTCCCAATTAGAATTCAGAAAAATTTAGGCCGGTAACTCGAGGACACAGGCCGGTTTACCGAGGGTATCTTTTTCAGAATCAGCATCATCAAAGGTCTCTGTATCAAGCAGGATGGGTCCCAAACATAGAAGAACAACCCCTGGTCCAAGTGGTCACCAGTATGTCTATGGAGATGATAACCCCTTGATAGACGGGGTTGAGCAATTTCATTCGTTAGAGACCTATGAATCATTCCGAGGGCATTGGAACGGAAGACCGGTTGCCCAAGAACCAGGAGTAGAGTTGGACGACTGCGGCTCGATCTTGCCATGAGCCCTACAAGTACAAGATATTTTGGATATTTCCGAGGCACCGGGCTAGTTCAACGTTACAGTGGTGTGGGAATTCTGTGCTTATCTTTCACACAACCTAGGAGCTACATTTGCAATGGTCCGTGATGTTAAGGTTGATTTTTCGATTGAGCGGATCAATGCATATTTTGGGATTCGCAACCCACTAGTGGGCCCAGACGAGTACACATCCTCGACCAATGTTGAAGATCTTGAGAGGATGGAGATGATTGCTGATTAATTTGGGGTGCAATGGAAGTGCAACCCTATGGGAGCCCCCACCATCTTCCTGGAGAGTGAATTATCTTGGGATCGGAAGATGGTTAACCGATTTGTTTGGGCCCGTCTTCTACCGACCAAGCATACGACCTCTGTCACAACGAAGAGGGCGGAGTTGATGTTATATCTAGAGCAGGGATCTCCAGTCAACATCGGTCTACTAATGCATATCCGTATTCATGAGCTTGCCACCACATCTGAGCGCGAGCAGTTGCAGTATGGGCCGATGATTGACATGTTCGCTATAGAGGACGAGGTTCTGTTTCTAGTCAGTGACGATTGGGAAGGCCCTGAGCTAGTGATCAGTTTGCATTCGGTTCAAAAAGCACCGAGACGGGTCAGTCAGAGAGCTGAGAGGGAGCGTACATGTCAAAATGGATAGGATTATAGAAATTGCTAGTCAAAATGGAGGAGCATTTTAGAGAAATTGCTAGTCTGCATCGCAAAATGGATAGGATTATAGACTTCTTTGGCATTCCTCCATCGACCCCACAACCTAGGACTGCCCCACGTCACAGAGCTTTCTCTACTGCCGCTGCTGCCTCGAGTTCTGCACCACTTCCCGATTTTGAGCCTGCAGATGACTGGAGGATTCTTATGACGCGGACTAGTTTATATTTCTTTTCATTGTTGTAATTTTCCATTTTCTTTTTATTTTTCTTTCCTATCTAGTACATGTAGCAGAATTTTATTAATATGATGATTTTGACGGATTAATTTGTTTGGAGTTATTTATTTTCTCTTTTACTGCTGTGATATTGTTATATGATTTCTTGTCACCACCACTCTTCTTGGTTTGTTTGAGATATTTAGCACAAATTCTTGGCGGGCTACTTACATGAGCCCGACGCATTGTATGATGATCCAATTCTTCTTTGGCTCCACCCTTAACGAAGCTAAGTTCCTTTTCGTTTTACTTTTACATCTTATACATTGGGGACAATGTTTCAATTAAGTGGGGGGTACGGGACGTCACTTAGCTTCTTAGCATTGTATTCCGTGAATTACGTGATTCTCTTTATTCTCTTTGATGCACTGTTCACCACCTAGAATTTGATTCATTTCAATAGAATTTCAAAAAAATGATATCTTTGATCTTTTCGAGTTAATTGACTTCATCTTTGTTCCACGATGTGCAAGTAAAAGTAGTGCCCACTTCTGAAGTAGTGGCGTATTAAGTGCATATTGTGTTATGAGCCACCATTTTAAGCACATATGACTCACTTTCCTTGGGGTGTAGTCGATAGCATATTGCTTTGGCTAGAGTTGACCCTGGCTTTATCCCGAATTATGTTTCACCAACGCTTATAAAGGCAAAGGAATTTCGGATTCGGTAGTTTATCAAGAGTGAGGCCGTGCCGATAGATAAATCAATAAGAGTTCACCTGCCAAGAAAGATAAGTGCGTTGAAATATATACATTTATAATCTCTTTGGCAAAACTTGAGTCGATGGAGCGTAAAACGCACGACTTTTTCATAGACCGATAAACGCGAGCCTAAGAGTAATACTCAGTTCTCGATCCGCCTTGCCAACTAATTTGATTAACAAATAACAAATTCAAGACTGGTTACTTCGACTATGGGTTGACATAATGTTAGATTGTCTGCATTACTAAGTGTGGAAATACTATGGTTAATATTTATTACATTATTATTACACTCTTAACATGTTACAATATAACGTGTTACCTTTTATCAAGAGACATATTAATTGCATTGAATAAACAATTAATATGTCCTAATAGTCATAAAGTAACTATCCTTTGTCCTATTATGTAATAGCATAGACATAGCCGACTCTAGCATTTATTGTAGCCGGCTCTAGTTACTTTTACTTTACTAGCTAGGATCCTCCCTTGTAAGGATCCTCTCTTGTATCTATTTATACTCATTCTTTCAACATGAATAAACAAGTTGAAGTTTACTCAAGTATTATTACTTTCTCAAACTCTCTTCATGGTAGCAGAGACCTAAACTCCTGAAATCCGCTGCAAACTCTCAGCACCCTGCTGAATCAAGAATGTCTTCACTATCTGAAGCTTCCTCACCTTCAGTTGAGTCCCAGCTGCCTCAGCAGACTGGGGTCACTGAATCTTCATCTTATACTAATCATAGACTTGATGGCAACAACTATTTGCTATGGTCAAGATCTATGAAAATGTACATCTCTGGACAAGGTAAGATGGGATACATGTCCGGCTCTAAACCTGCCCCTGCTGAAGATGACCCAGGATTTGAAGCATGGGATACTGCTAATAATCAAGTCATGACCATTCTCACAAGATCAATGACAAAAGAGATTAGTGAGAACTTTATGATGTATGATACTGCAAAGGAAATCTAGGATAATGCCAGGATCTTTACTCCAAGAAAGACAATACCTCAGAAGTGTATGAACTTGAAGCTCAGATTCAAAACTGCAGGCAAGGAGATATGTCTATAACTCAATACTTCAACCAACTGTCTAGGGCATGGCAACACCTAGATATGCTGGAAACTCACCCCTGGAATGATGTCAAGGATGCTGCCCTTTATAAGGACATTATTGAGAAAAAGAGAGTATTCAAGTTTCTTACTGGACTGAATCCTGCTCTTGATGATGTTAGAGGAAGAATCCTTGCCACTAAACCTCTCCCCAATCTCAAATCCATGTTTGCTGAAGTCAAACATGAGGAAAGCAGGAGGAAAGTGATGCTTCTGAACTCCCCTGCCGACAACCCTGCTGAGAGTGCTACCCTACTGACCATCGGGAAGCCTGCGGAGGTTACTGAGACTGTCAGGAAGCCTACTGATAGAACTGGAAAGTTGTTCTGTGAGCACTGCAAACGCACAAATCACACCAAGGACACTTTTTGGAAGCTACATGGCATGCCTAAATCCCTCAAACCTACCAGGGAAAGTCAAGGCAGGCATGTCCATGAAGAGGAGAATGACAACAAGTTGAATGCTCAGTTTGCTGCATTCAAAGCTTTCCTCACTCAACAAAAAGAAGGTAGTACCACCACTGACACGGCTACTCAGGCTAGTGCAGGTAAATTCTACTCTTCTATTAGTAATGAAACATGGATTGTTGATTCTGGGGCCTCCTCCCATATGACTCGTAATAAAAACCTCATAACTCACCTTATGCCATGTCAACAAATTCACAATGTTAAGACTGCTGATGGATCTATCTCTCGTGCAAAAGGTTTTGGAAATGTTAAACTCACTAATAAGATATGTCTAAAGGATGTCCTATTTGTTCCAAAATTAGACTGCAATCTCATATCTGTCAATAGACTTGCAAAAGATTTAAATTGGACTGTTGTTTTTAATAAGAATCGGTGCACTTTCCAGGACCCTTCTTCACAGGAAGTGATTGGGAGGGCTAAACCCCGCTTAGGATTGTATGTGGTCGACCCTGCTGAAGACAGAAGACTGAAGACTGAATCGCCTCAGCAGCCTGCACTCAAACCTTAGATAATATCATGTTATGGCATTATAGACTAGGACATCCAAGTTTTGGTTATTTGAAGTCTGTAATTCCTGAATTATTTAAAGGATGTAATGTCAATGATCTTCAATGTGATATTTGTCAATTTGCCAAACTTACCAAATCTGTGTATGCCAAACTACCTTATTTGCCTTCCACACCTTTCACTTTAATTCATAGTGATGTATGGGGACCTTCAAGGGTAAAAAGTATAACAGGAAAAAGGTGGTTTGTCACTTTCATTGATGATCATACCAGGAACACATGGCTGTTTTTAATGAAGGATAAATCTGAAGTTGGACCAGTTTTTCAGGAATTCTACAACATGATCTCTACTCAATTTGACACTAAGATCAAGATCTTAAAGACTGATAATGCTCTTGAATACTATGAGTCTAACCTCAGTAATTTCTTGATGAATAATGGGATTGTCCATATCAGCAGTTGTGTGGAAACACCTCAACAAAATGGGGTTGCTGAGAGAAAGAACAGGCACCTACTGGAGATGGCTCGATCAATCATGTTCACTACCCATGTCCCAAAGTATATGTGGGGTAAAGCTATATTAACTGCCACATACTTAATCAACAGACTTCCCAGCAGAGTATTAGGCTTCAAAACTCCTATCCAAACCCTCCTGACCACACACTCCTGCCCTCATCTTATTTCCCAATTACCACCAAAAATCTTTGGTTGTACTGTATTCGTTTATATCCATGCCCAACACAGAAGCAAACTTGATCCCAAAGCTCACAAGTGCATTTTCCTAGGATATGCAAAGGACAGGAAAGGTTACAAGTGTTACTCTCCTTCTGAAAGGAGATTTTACAATTCTATGGATGTAAAATTCTTTGAAAGGACTCCCTACTACAGCAAGTCCACTGAGGCAGTCACTGATGGAAACCTGATTGAACTTGACCTAAATCCTTTCCCTCAGCAAACTCTTGAACCTCAGCACCCCACTGACTCTCAGCATCCTACTGATCCTCAGCAACCTCCTGAACCAGAGTCTACTGACCCAGAGCCTGCTGAACCAGAGACTACTGACACTCAGCAACCTACTGAGTCACAGCAGACTGAACCTCAGCACCCCACTGACTCTCAGCAGCCTGCTGACGTTGATGACAGACCTATTGCCATCAGGAAGGGAAAGAGATCTTGCATTACTGATCACTCTATTCATAATTATCTATCCTATGATCAGTTATCACCTGTTTTTGCCATGTTTACACAGGACTTGGATTCTCACTCTATTCCTAAGAATATACAGGAAGCTCTCCAACATGATAAGTGGAAGGCAGCTGTCAAAACTGAAATGACTGCTCTCCTTGATAACCATACTTGGGATCTCACCTCTCTCCCACATGGAAAGAAGACAGTCAGCTGCAAATGGCTGTTCACTATCAAGTACAATGCTGATGGTACTATTGACAAATACAAAGCTAGACTGGTTGCAAGGGGATTCACTCAAACATATGGCCTTGACTACAAGGAAACCTTTGCACCTGTTGCAAAACTAAACACTGTCAGGGTACTGATCTCAATTGCTGTCCAACTTGACTGGCCTCTACACCAATTGGATATCAAGAATGCTTTCCTAAATGGTGACCTTACTGAGGAAGTCTATATGAATGTGCCTCCTGGTTTTTCCAACACTCACACTCAAGGGAAAGTTTGCAAATTGAGGAAATCTCTGTATGGCCTAAAGCAGTCCCCTAGAGCCTGGTTTGGCAAACTCACTACTGTGGTTAAAGCTGCTGGATACCATCAATGCAACTCAGATCACACAATGTTTATCAAAACAACAAACCAGAAAAGGTCCATTCTTATTGTCTATGTGGATGATATCATCCTTACTGGTGATGACCCTGCTGAGATCCAACACTTGAAGACCCTGCTGGAAAAAGTATTTCAAGTTAAAGATTTGGGCTACCTCAAGTACTTTCTTGGTATGGAAATAGCTAGGAACAACCAGGGTATATCTGTTTCACAGAGGAAGTATGTGCTGGACCTGCTGAAGGAAACTGGCATGCTGGGATGCAAACCTGCTGTATCCCCAGTAGACCCCAGTAATACCCTGCTGCATGGTGACATTGCTGTCAGAAAGGATCAATATCAAAGACTTGTAGGAAACTCATTTATCTGTCCCATACAAGACCCGATATTGCATATGGCGTCGATCTGGTTAGCCAGTTCATGCATTGCCCTCTTGAGCAACATTGGGATGTTGTGAACAGGATACTGAGGTACCTGAAGTCCACTCCTGGCCAGGGCTTACATTTCACCAAGTCTCCTGATAGATCAATCAAGGTCTACACTGATGCTGATTGGGCTGGATGTCACATTGACAGAAGATCTACCACAGGCTATTGCTCATATGTATGGGGAAACCTAGTTACTTGGAGAAGCAAAAAACAGCCTACTGTGTCAAGAAGCAGTGCTGAAGCTGAACTCAGGGCACTTGTACTTGGCATTTGTGAAGCTCTGTGGCTAAAAAGGGTACTCACTGAACTTCAGCAACCTCTTCAGCAACCTATCACACTCTGCTGTGACAATAATTCAGCCTTATGCATGGCAGAGGATCCAGTCCATCATGATAAAACCAAACATGTGGACATTGATAGACACTTCCTAAAAGAGAAGATTGATGCCAAGATTATTCAACTCCAGTATGTTCCCTCAGCAGATCAGAATGCTGATATTCTCACCAAGGCCATACCACCACTTATGTTCAGCAGACTGAGTAGCAAACTTGGCTGTATAAACATATACAACCCAGTTTGAGGGGGGGTGTGGAAATACTATGGTTAATATTTATTACATTATTATTACACTCTTAACATGTTACAATATAACGTGTTACCTTTTATCAAGAGACATATTAATTGCATTGAATAAACAATTAATATGTCCTAATAGTCATAAAGTAACTATCCTTTGTCCTATTATGTAATAGCATAGACATAGCCGACTCTAGCATTTATTGTAGCCGGCTCTAGTTACTTTTACTTTACTAGCTAGGATCCTCCCTTGTAAGGATCCTCTCTTGTATCTATTTATACTCATTCTTTCAACATGAATAAACAAGTTGAAGTTTACTCAAGTATTATTACTTTCTCAAACTCTCTTCACTAAGCGGTTATGAAAGTCATTGGATCATGACGTGAATAGTGTTTAATGCGTTACTGATGGATATGAGTGGCATGATCTTGATCTTGACTTTGTGAAGCATGGTTGTTTTAATTAACTTTTATACGGATCAGAGTGCCGTTTCCTTTTTGCCTTTTTGCTCGGGACGATCAAAAGCTAAGTGGGGGTAGTTGATTATAACGCCCTAAATGGTACCATTAATTATACCTATTTTCACCCCGAACTCTGCTCAAGAGATGATAGATAGGCTCGTTATTATATGGAATATGTGTTAAATGCTATGTGTATGTTTCTAGGATTGTAATTCTGCATTTGTATTATTTTCCCGAAGATTTGGTACTGTTTTGTCTCGTTTTATGTGTTTTATATGATGTACCGAATCTGGAGCATTGAAGAACGGATCTGGATCAAAGGAATCATGTTGGGCCAAGTAAAAGAAGTCCAAGAAGAGATCTGCTGAAGAAAAAGAAGAAAAGTTAGCCCGGTTTACCGAGGGCTAGGTCCGGTAAACTGAGAGCCTTGTGGAACACGAAATTGAATATGCCGTACTGACTAGGTCGGTTAGGGTTTCTGAGAGTCATAAGTCGGTCACTGTATCTATATAAGGCCTCATCAACTGATTATTACATAAGCTTTTTCATATTTTTATTATACTTTATACAATTTGATGAAATAAAGTTATTCTAAGCTTTTGAGGAGTTATTTCTGGTTTTTTCCCTTTCTCTACCATCTTTAGCTTGAGTAGATCGAGCTAGATCCCCATTGTTGAAGGTATGAAACTTTGAACGTTCCTTTTGTCTTCAATATGATAGATATGTTCGTATTTATGTGTTTTAGTTAATCTGCATGTTTAACGACCCCATGATTTACTTAGATTAATCGTAATTGAGCAATGTAGATCCAGAATTAAGAAAAGCTGAACCCGGTAAACTGGCGGTCTATACCGGTTTACCGAGGCAATATTTAGAAAACTTAATCTGGAGGATTCACTAGAGCTACGTTGATCGATAGGTTTAATTAATAGTAGGTTAGATCTGGCCAATCTGCTTATTGTAATCATAAAACTAGCATGAAATACGAATAGTGAAGTGTTAGTTTGGACATAGTTTTGATGGACCCTAGGAACGTGCTGGTCAGTGTCGACAGCTGTCTAGGCGGGTCAACGATATGAGTTAGCGCCCGATATCGGCAATTCTAGTTCTTTATGCGTATGGGCTATTACGGACCAATTAAGGAGGGTAGCTTGCGTATAGATTGTCTAATACCATGGTCGGAGTAGATATGGTTAGAAGTTTCACCCGTAGCTTAAAACTAAATCAAAAGCTCGCTCGATTACTTTAAGGAAATTATGTGGGGAAGTAAACATAAGGATTAACTAATCCAAGTTAGTAGAGGTGGGAAGAGGGGGAGAAATACCAAGTTTCTTTCATGTTTATTGTTGGTCAATGACCGTCACTATGTGCCTTCTTAATTAGATTAGAATCGTTTATAGTTAAAGTTGCATTGCCTATGTGGGATCGACCTTGACTCGCATTTACTATACTACGATGTACCTAGTATTCTTGCTAGTAATATCGACGTTAGTGACTTACACGTGATCAACGGCATCAACATTCTACCCATTATGAGCTAGAAATAGTTGTTTTGGCCTTTAAGTGTGGACCATTTGTGTTGAATGCGATATGTCGAGTTCACAGGATGAGAATTTGGTATTTATCATTATTATTTCCGGAATCGGTATTATTTCATGCTCTATTGGATTATTTTCAGGTTTTGAAAGTTGGGCCACGAGTTAAGGATGGATCGTGAAGTGGGTTGATGAAAGGAGCAGACCTAGAGTATTCCAGAACCTTCCAAGTTAAGTCGGTAGAAGATAAAGGACTAAAATGACCTCGATTTACCACGGGTGGCCACCGATATATCGAGCACCCAGAACCTTCCGAAACGTGTTTTCTTGGATGAGGGGTAGTTCTTAGGGTTAGCTAAGTCAGTTGTACGACTATAAATAAGAGACGTCGGCCTCAAATTTCAATGTACCAAAAATAATACAAGTTATATGCAATAAAAGTTCTTTGTTCTTTATTTTCTTTATGAGTTCTAGTCACGGATATGATGGATTCGCTTTTACGGAGATATCTGAGGAAGAACTACGCTCATCTCGGGGGTATGATTTTATGGCTTTCTCTAGATGTAGATCTGTTGTTATTCTTGTGTGGTTAGTATGCTTTGATTGTTATTATTAGTTCTAATTATGTGGTAGTTAATTTATTTTACCCTATATATGTATAGATCTGAATCGTTGGTGAAGAAATCATGAAATAGTGGTTACGTTCTTCAGATCTACGATGGTCTTTATCGCTAGATCTGAATACCTAGTAAATCGTAATTTATGATAATCGGCGCCAGCTACGTCTTATCGACATATTTAATTTACATGTTTGTAGCTTGATCAACTATTTGCATGTCATCGTAAATTAACATGAAGGACGATAAATTGAAGTGTTAGTTCGGACATAGTCTTGATCGATCCTTAGGAACGTGCTAGTTAATCCAGGATAGCTGCTTAGGGAGGTCTTCGGTCTTGAGCCGGCTAGCCCTATTTCTTATTGCATGTGAATTAATACAACCAACGAATGAGGTTAATTGCACATAGGCACCTATTGTCCTTTCAATGGAAGCAGCGTAACAATAGGGATTAGCACCCATAGCTGTTAAAGATCTAATATTCACCACGGGGTAGAACAATTCATATATTAGGGGGAATAGCTAATAACTCATAATCAGACTAATACATTAGAAACTCTTGTGTGCTCTTGCTGAATTTGCATAATCTTGTGCGTTTATTGGCACCATTGTTTATATTCTTGCACCATAGTTGGTCGTAGACCATAATTGTGACAATTCAATCTTGATAAAACGTATCTTACGAGCCTCTGTGGGATTCGACCTTGACTTGTCAGTACTCTGCTATGATAGACCTAGTCATATTACTAGTAGTCCGTGTTTACACCACGGCGTGATCAATGACGCATTATTTTGACTTGTGTTGACCCTGGTTTTTCTGAGTTTTGATTTACCTATGTCCATTTAGGTCAATTTGTGGATTTTATAAGGGCTAAGGAAAAACGGATTCGGTAGTTTATCAATGAGCGGACCGTGAGGATAGATAGATTTTTGAGATGGTCCACCCACCAAAAAAAGAGAGAGAAAAGCAAACAAATACATATCTTCATTATCTATTCTCTTTGGCAAGAGGGAAGCAAATTCGGAGCGTAAGACGTACGACCCTCACATGAATAAAAAGACCTGAAAAACGTGAGCCTTTGAGGAGTACTCGGTTCCCGGTCCACCTTGCCCAGTTGTCTTGACCTACGCAGTAAAAATAAAAATCAATTAATAAAATCAATGGCGTAAAAGGACAAGGATTCTCGTGATTTGTCAACTAAACTTAAGCGAATATAATGTGATTTTGTGTACGTTACTGAGAAATGAGAGTTATTGCACACACACACATACCGGTTCATGAATTGAACATTGTTTAATGCGTTACTTATGGATATCTGTTGACATGATTCTTATCTTGACTTGGTGACACTTCGCTGTTTATAATTAACTTGTGTATTGGTTCGAGAGTTCACCTTCGTTCGCCTTTTTGCTCGGGACGACCAAAATCTAAATGAGGGATAGTTGATCACACTGAAATTTGTACTATAAATTATACCTTTATTTGCCCCGAATTGTGCTCGATTGATAAGTGACAGTTCGATTATTGTATGAAATACGTGTCAATTGTTTAGCGTCGGTTCCTTGGTCGTTAATTCTGCATTTATATATTTTATCCGGGGACTATGGTACTGTTCTATCTCGTTTTGGATACTTTTTAGGTATACCATATTATGGAGCTGAAGAAGAGTGGATCCGAGTTAAAAGAAGTCATTGGGCTGAAGTCAATGAAGTCTGTGAAAAGTCTACTGCACCTGAAGAGAACGCAATCAGGCCCGCAGTTGCATGAGCCATAGCCGCAACTGCATGACTTGAAGGACATGAAATTGGAGCTGCCGTGTTATGTATCAAGTCGGTTAGGGTTAGGATAACTAGGTCGGTTTACATGCCTTATAAATAACCTGTATTAGATTCATTATGATGTATGCTACAATTATCACATAGTTTTATGAAATAAAGTTCTTGAGTTTTATTTTGAGTTACTTCTTTTGGTTTTCTTCTCCAATCCATCAATTAGCTTCATTTGATCGAGCTAGATCCACAATCGATAGAGGTATGAAGCTTTGAATGTTCTTTTATGTTTTTTTCATGGTAGATTAGTTAGATTAACACGATGTAATTGATCTACATGCATAAACGAACCGTAATTCACCAGAATTAATCAGAACAGAACGATGATATTCCAGAAGTAGGAATTGTTAGGAAATCTACGCGGGAACGCAGCGGAATTTAAAATTTATTTCCTATCGACCCAAGATCGACTTCGTTTAAGCAATAAACAAATAAGCTAAAGACGGTGGTTACCTTGCTTGATCTAAAAAAGCGACGCTTTGACCGTCAAATGAGAGTAGTTCTGCAAAGAGCCGGCCAAGTGTTCGGCCTCTACCGGTGATCCACACGAACAGCCCGCCGGAATCCCATCATGGATTGCTACCAGAAAAATTCGGTTGCTAGACCGACTTTTTCTCTCTCTCAAAATCTCTCCTAAGAAACTCTCTATTTTTCACAAGAACTATTAGCTCTTGGAATTGTGATGTACAAAAGAGCTTGACACACCACTATATTTATAGTGACAGTCTGCGCCCTTTTATGCCCCAATCTGATTGGGATTAGCTTCATGGTAGATTGAGGAGAAAGAAAACATCTTCCTAATAAAATAAGGAAAATATCTATGATTGATTTATCTCATTAATATTCAATATCTTATATTAAATATTTCCAATATATTTTCAATATCTTATATTGACTTTATTTATCTTATTACCATAAATCGTACACATGTGTACAAATCTATAGTCATTAATATCTAATATTAATATTACGATAATCTTATTAATTAAATTGCACAAACCAAACGTATCCAATACACAAAAGATGGCGCCAATTTATTTAGCCAAATTCACGTGTTTGGCCATATGTATATATATAATATATATATTTAATTAATCAACATAATTAATATCTTGTATTATATTTATTCATAATAAATAAATACCACCATATTAATTTACCACTATAACCTTTATAGTCGTGAGATAAAACTTTCCTTATTTGGTTATCATCTATAACCACATTTTAATCCGACTAGATGTTCATATGTGTGTGACCCGATAGGCTTCCGAATATGTTGGCCGTAGGCACAAAGTGCAAAATACGAAAATGCCCTTCATACCTAACGATCACGGGATAGCGTCTAGCAACACACCGTGACCCCCAATCATCGGAAGAGTTAAATGCAATGACTACTACATTTCATGTGAAACAGTTACCGTGTAACTTACAATCCTATCACTGTAATAATATCCATACGATCGTATCTCGAGTGTCAATACATTAACGATCGTATCTTATAATCTGGATATCATGCTCTCGCGAAGTAACTCATTTACTCCCATTTGCAAAGATTCACGAGAGTAAGACATCCTTATAAGAAGGCCCTTTCGGATATTCACCCCTACTAATAGGGTACGCGATTCCCAGACGACCAAACATGTATACTCCGCATGCTTCAGTATCACACCCAATCACTACCGCATGATCGCCCCGTGGCTAGGGGAAACCTCAATAGTGTCAAAGCATGAAAATCCACACCGTGATGCCATGAAGACTCCGGTCTAAAGGATAATTACACAACTGCCACATAGTGTGACACTTAATGTAAGTGGGTCAGTCTAACGTACGCATTCTCTAATACACGTTCACGTACAGTCCAAGTGTCTCTACACTTCAATAGATGAGATCTATCCCTGCCCTTAAAGACAGAAGACATCTAATACGTGCTGGCCTGTTTATACTATCAATGTCCTGTTTAATAGTACATCAGCCTAGATACATTTAAGTATCAAACTTATTAAAGTGGTTAGAGATCTCATCAACCATAATCGCCTATCATGGTTTCTCTACCACAGTTTAATACTAGGGACGTTATCATATAACAATTCATAATTGGTTCTTTAAAAGAACATATATATGACAACAGGATAGCCATTTAATATATGTATAAACATAAAGAAATAGTAGAAATGATCTGACCCGGTCGGATCCGGTCCAACCCGATTGGTTTTAGGACACTATTCCAACAATCTCCCACTTGGCCTAAAACCAATCACTCGCACACACAAGACCAAGTTGAATGTAATACTCGCAACTAGCCCTAGCCAAGAACGGATCGCTATCCGTGGGGACTCAGACTATCTTCATATCATGTTCCAAATGACCAAGTCAATGGAACCGCCTCAACACACACATGAATCTCTGACGAGACCCTGGTCCTTACTTCAGGCAATGAATCCACTTACTATATCAGCTATATAGAAAAGGTGGAAGAACCGCACAAGGTTCAAGAATGAACCTCATAGACTCATGTACTGCTCCCGCTGCGCCTCTAAGGCACTACTGTGTTTTGGCCTGGTTGTAGAATTTATAGTGACCCATAGCTAAGAACATTTCCAGCTCACTGTATCGCTTAATCAAAGTGACTGAAAACCCAGAGTGTATCTCCCACTCGCCTTCATAAGATTTAGGATATATGTCTCTATAACTATATTTATCTGATTCCAAGTTTCGATAAACTAGGAAACCATCCTTAACTTGTTTAAGGATATTCTCGACATTCACCAGATTTACTTTTATACTTGCTCATGACTCTTCATGAAGCATGAACATCTGGCATTACCTATAAGATGGTTCTGTTAGGTGTGATGCCCGAAAGACAATTTTTGTAATTGTTTTATTTAATAAATGAATTGACGTTATTATTCATATTTATTATTCTCATAATCACCGATGTGACAATAATATTTACACTACAGAAAACCCTAAGTATATCGTTTATGTAATCACTTAACTCAGTGTATGGGATATACACGGGAGGATTGAGTTAGTGAAGATGTACTTAAAATACAATTAGCCCGTAGTGAAGTTAATCGAGAGTATCGGGTCTCTCCTTTAACGTGCTATTAATGCGCCCAGAACACAATATGTGTGATTGTCTTATCCGGACTTTCGGTTAAGAGAACCTAATGGGGCATTTATATGTGATAGATATATCATATAGGGCTGGACCGATTTGATTAGAGTTCACGATATAATTCCGTAATCGAGAAGTCTTATCAAATCAATGGATGATCATATTTATGGATATATCTTAATCCTGAGGTGATCACAGTCAATTGCTTGAATCAGTATGAAGTTTGACTTGACGGTTAAGGATTACACTTAGTCTGTGGTCTGAATTACCCCATCTTGGCATTGTACTGGATTGAGTGAGTAGTCCGTGTTATATCAGATACGGAATCCATTCCTTCCATTTATGGAAGTAGATAGATAGTTCCCTTATTTGTTAATCCTAGAAACCGATCGATCGCGCGAGTTCATATTACACCGATTGAGCACCAGTGAGTTGTATGAATTAATTGATCACTAGGGGTTAATGGTAAATAAGGATAAGAGGTTCTAAAAGGGTTAACGGTAACTTCCGATTTAGAATGAACAGTCTATGGAGGATTAATCCATATGTAATGATTATATCAATGGACGCTTATTATTATTCTCGTGAGGAGATAAATATAATCTCATAATCGGAGGAGTGCAGTCACGGGATTATGGTGGCATATTCATGTGATTGATTTATCGAATATAATTATTCTATAATTATTTATTTGATTTATCGGAGCCGCTGATTATTAGTCCATGGTCCCCGACGTGCCTCCTAATATAGCATAGCTATTCTCGGACGTCGAATCCTAATAATGTTAATTTAGTTCTTGTTGGACTTTATTAAAACGATATGTGAATTAATTGTTTAGTGGACTATTAAATTAGTTGGGCTAAATAATTAAATATGTGGAAAAGACATTTTCCATAATCTTGGCCCAATTATTGTGTGTGTGGAAATAAATCATATTGACTAGGTCAATGATGATGATTTTCGACCCCAAGCATGTTTAATGAACAAGAAATTAGTTTTCTTGTGATTAATAAGACATGTGCATAAAATATTTATTGGATAAATATTTATGGAAAGAAATAAAGATAAATATTATCCTAGATTTGTTCTAGAATATTATGGGATTATCTTTTATTTAATAGGATTATCATAATTGATTTTGTATTAATTATAAAATCCTTGGGGCTTAAGTTTTACTCTCCTATATAAAGAGAGTTCTCCCAAGCCAAATAACACACTACAATTTTCGACTTCTACCTCTTAGAGAGGTGAAGGAAAATTTCGGCCAAGGGGAGTCAAGAGGAAAATCTTGGAGATTTTTCCGGGTAGCATATCGGAAGGGTTCGAGTCGAGAATTTCCTTCCACCGGGAGTTGCTTGGATCACACGTACGGAAGATCGTGGTGCTCTTCACGCTTTCCTTCGTTCATCCTATTGCGGTTCTTCAACTTGGATTTTGAGATCCAAGAGGTATGTTCTACAACCCCCTTGTAGATATAGATCTAGTTATTTTATTACGTGTAGTTTATAGATCTAGATCCATAAATCGTTTCCGCTGCGGATGGTATTACTAACAGGTTCCTATCGGAGTACCGAAGGAAACCTTCCATAAGTATCATCTTTCACCTTATCTTTAGGATAAACGTCCTAACATAGATAGATCATGAGAACACCGGCTAGCAGTATCCTCGTCGTGATCTATGCTAAACTCTTTTAGCATCACATCTATATAGGTAAACTATAAACTAACAGCAGTTAAATCTATCGCTATAGATTCTTATTTCGAAAAATAAGAACTGCCAATCCAAGTGCTTTCGTAAAGACCTTGAACTACCAAACATTAATTGACTGTGACATGGGGTGATGATTCCTGATAGAGATATCTAATACCTTACTCAAAAATCGTAACACTCCCACTATCCATCTTGCACATTGGGCATATTCTTTTTTGACTAAATCAAACTCCTTTGATTATCAAACAAAGAAATCGTCTAGAGAAATTTGTTTGAGTCCATAAATGAATCTCGTGGGCTTACATATCATGTCATCATCTATGAACATTGGGTTGTTTGCCCAAATTTTTCAACACTATAATATAACCATGATACGAAGTTATAAATGATCTGAATAGAACTGGGATCAGCTGGCAGCATAAAGTTAATTACAAGGTTCACACCCCGTACCCTTCAGCCGTCACTATAGCCTTATGGTAATCATATTACTATCCATGTCAGCCTTTCAGGGACATTCCCTCTAGGTAAGAAAGACTAGGTTCACAACCTGGTTGTCACTGATGGAATCTAATTCAGATATTATGGCTCTTAGCCATATCTCTCAATCTTGCCTTTCAAACATTCCTTCATAAGTCGTGAGATATTCATTCTTCAAGATGAACATACCAGCAGCCCTTTCAGGCTTAAGGTTATCCACAGACTTACAGAACTTTTGTGTACACTGAGCAGTGATCTACACCTAATCACTATGTGGCGTCTGCTCACGTTCCTATGGTTGAATATCTCCTTGTGGTTCTCAAACTACATTTGAGATCTAAATCTACTCCCACTGTTTCTTTTGGAAGAAACACTTCCTCTAGAAGACAACATGTTTGGAGACAAATATTTTGCTCCGCGGACAAGTAAATAATATCTAGCGTGCTAGCTAAGATATTCCACAAAGTTGCATATGTCGTACTAGGCTCCAAGCCTTTCCGACTTTGCCAATGACAACTTCAAATCATCGGTTAAGATAGATTCAACATTATCTTCTTCCATATCTAATATGGAATTTATTCAACATTTTCTTTTGGAACTCGGTTAAGTATAAGGGCACTATCCCGAAATGGGTAAGGGATACTTCGCATGGCTTGCGTCACACCTTTATCATATAAAGTGTTGTTTCCATTTTGGGAACACAATCTAAGTGTGTATCCCAAAGATGGTATCCTTCAAGGGAGAATCTGGTTCTATTTCAAACGTCTTCTGAAACACCCGACAGTTATTAATTACTTCAATCCAATTGAAGATTAATTCCTAAGTAGCTCATCAATCTCATATTCGTACTAGCTCGAACTTTTCAAACTTTCCGAATTGTAGTACTTCAATAAGTACATTCAACTATTTCTAAAAATAGTCATAGAGATTAATAAACAATTATTTGTGGCATTAATTGTCATAGGCCAACAAACATCGGTATGTTTAGGCTTTAGACAATTTTTCTAGAATTTATAACCTTTTCTTAAAAGGGTATTTTAGTCATCTTTGGATAAGATAAGTATAACCCACATGATTCATAATCATATGGTTCAGCATCATCAGAATGACGTTTGATTACACGCTTCCCTTCAATAGAGATTGTGCCTAGAGTAACCACAAATCAAGGATAACAACCATACAAATATTTAGTTGAGATTTTTCACATATATCAACTATATAGTGACTTCAATGTAGTATGTTGGATTCAGTGACCTTTCAACTTTGTCGGAATAACATTTATTCCTTACAATTGAATATGTCTGCTAAATCCTAACAAATAACAGAACTTGTGTCCTTCATAAGAACCGGAACATAATAACATTTATTTAGTTCATTTATCGGTTTACTAGATCCAGAATGTGGTAAGTGTTACAACGTTTGCTTAAGCTTCCATATCCGTATTTAATCTTTCTAATTTAATCACACTCGCAAGATATCTTATCTAAGAGTTGAGTTGAACTTAGATAGATTTATCTCAACTCACTTGCCTAGAATAGAAACTTCAATAAGTTCTCTATTTAAGCACATACCCTAACTTTTCTTTTTAATCCTTTAAGCACTTGAAAAATATTTCTTATTGTAGTCTTCATAAGACTTAAGAAATATCACAAGAGCCATGTCTTTAATTTCCTTTCATAAAGAAAATCTAAAGTTTATTAAATAGTTTATTTAACCTTTTGAATCGTATTCAAAACATTGACTATTTAATTAACCTTTAAGCAATGATAGAATTAAGTCGATACTTAAATCTTACAATTTTGAAAACAACCTTTCCAAAATTAGATATGGTCATTCTTATCCAACATTTGAATTAATTGTCATCGTATGACTGAATGATCATCTTGGATCGTATCCAATATATGATTAATTCGTTGAAACTTATTTCAAATGATTCAATCATATCATGAGCTTCCGCTTTCATTAATAATTAAAGCCTTGGAGTGTTGCATCAAATATGTAGTCTCCTTGTCTCTAACTACTATAACGGGATTGCTCGTGTCATTGCTTATTTTAAAAGGATTAAAATTACTTAACCATATTTGAGAACGTTTCTCAAAAGATAACAATTATAATTTGGTTTTACTAATCGAGAATAAAACATAATAAAAGTTTGCTAAAACTACAACATAAAAATGAAAATAAGAGAGTGTTGTTGTTTATACACGCAAAATCAAAAATGGTCTTTTGGTTTATGATTTTGCTCCCACTAGTCAATTACTCCCAATTGACTTTCGAGAATTATTAATTTCTTTAGTGGACAAGATCCCACTAAACTACCGCGACCCCCGCTTTGGCTGGTGAGCCGAAAATAGTCTAATAGGTAGACAACTCTTTGTCAATCGTATCTTATACGACTCTTGTTGTTTGACTAGTCAACTCTTTGACAATTTTCATCTTATGAAGTAGTCAAACCCTTGCCTCTAAAATCCAAACGACCCCGCTTTGGCTGGTGGCCGAGAGAATTCTTTGTCAAGTCACAACCCCAATATTCGTGAGATCTCATACGATCATATCTTGATAATGACGATATACCCGAGGTAGGTCAACCCGCTCTTTGGCTGATGAGTTGGATCCGAACAAGGGCTCTTCACCGTCATTATAATATGGGGAGGCAATTTGAACTTGATTCTTTTGAAGTGGAAGTATTTTATGTAAATTAATTCACTTAATTAATTTCGCATTAATTCTCTTAATTAATTTAATTATGGTCTCATCATGTATATCTATCTCTATAGACATACATCCTACACATTCATCTAGATCGTGCCTAGTTATGTATCTATCGTATCATATAAAATAAATACAAGCACA
Organism: Gentiana dahurica var. dahurica; assembly: GCA_024500145.1. Taxonomy (NCBI): domain Eukaryota; kingdom Viridiplantae; phylum Streptophyta; class Magnoliopsida; order Gentianales; family Gentianaceae; genus Gentiana; species Gentiana dahurica. The sequence goes on from CM044902.1 coordinate 19,676,920, forward strand.
AAATAAATAAATGCATAAAGTAACCGGTATGATCATGGACTTTTCCTAGGTGCGGTTTCGAATACAAACTGACGAAACCGCGGGTCACAATCTTAGGGTAGCTGCAACCGCCAATAGCATATTTAATGCGCCATCTCGAATGAGATCTTTATTTTTCTTTCTTTAGTCTCCATTCTTGTTACATTTAATTCTATCTAATAAAATAAATACGCCCGCTGTACACAGGGGGGGAGCTAACGGGAATGGGAAAAATGCAGAAAATAAACTATGTCACGTTCTTCATAACGGCCTAGGACAATTTTTAAAACCAACAGAAAATTAAATCAATCACATCTATCCTATCGGTCGAGTCCATGATCAATCGGGGTCCATCTACTATATCTAATCCATACAATAACATCTTATGAAAAAGATAATATTAAAATTTAACTACTTGCGTCTTAATTAATCAATTAACATTTAATCTATTAAATAATTTTATCCATTCAATTAACTAATTAACATTTAATTAATTAAATGATTTTAATCGAAATAAAATTAACGATTTTAATTTTAATTTTAATTAATTAGAACTATTCTAAAAATAAATCAAAATTAAAATTAAGTCTCTTTCATTTCTTTCCTTTTGATTACTAATCAAAATGGATGTCTTCGGTTTCCTAAACAAAAGGCATCTCCATTAGGCCTGGCCCTTTCCAAAATCGAAATTTTGAAAGTGGCCTAGGCCTAGGCCTTTTCCAAAATCAAATATTTTAAAATGGCCTATGCATATTCCAAACAAAAATTTGGAAAGACCAATATTTTGGTTAATATGCCTGGCCACTTTCCAAAACCAAAATTTTGGAAATGGCCTAGGCCTAGGCCTTTTCCCAAATCAAATATTTGGAAAGAGCCTAGGCCTATTCCAAACAAAGTTTGGAAATACCATTATTATTTTAATGCCATGTGGCATCACAATGGCCCAAACTATTTGAACCATTGGTTAGCCACATGACACAACTAAACAAAGGAGGAATTATCAACCACAACTATGAACCATATTGAATCACAAAATACACAAAACAAAAATTTGGAGATCCGCCAGCATTGACCGGTCAACCGACGCCGGCAGGAGGTTGCCCTGCTGCCGCCGCCGCCGCCGCCAATCGGCCGAGCACCACCGATCTCGTTTTTTTTTTCTTTTCGTGTATCCTTTTGCGAATCAAAAATCTTTCATCTTTTAATTACGTGATTTAAACGATAAAATTAACTACGCAAATTAACATGCTTATTGCTTAAGCTCGAAGCTCACTCTGCTACCACTGTTAGGAAATCTACGCGGGAACGCAGCGGAATTGAAAATTTATTTCCTATCGACCCAAGATTGACTTCGTTTAAGCAATAAACAAATAAGCTAAAGACGGTGATTACCTTGCTTGATCTAAAAGATCGACGCTTTGACCGTCTAAAGAGAGTAGTTCTGCATAGAGCCGCCCAAGTGTTCGGCCTCTACCGGTGATCCACACGAACAGCCCGCCGAAATCCCATCATGGATTGCTACCAGAAAAATTCGGTTGCTAGACCAACTTTTTCTCTCTCTCAAAATCTCTCCAAAGAAGCTCTCTATTTTTCACAAGAACAATTAGCTCTTGGAATTGTGATGTACAAAAGAGCTTGACACACCACTATATTTATAGTGACAGTCTGCGCCCCTTTATGCCCCAATCTGATTGGGATTAGCTTCCTAGTAGATTGATGAGAAAGAAACATTTTCCTAATAAAATAAGGAAAATATCTTTGATTGATTTATCTCATTAATATACAATATCTTATATTATATATTTTCAATATATTGTCAATATCTTATATTGACTATATTTATATTATTACCATAAATCAATATACACATGTGTGCAAATCTATAGTGATTAATATCTAATATTAATATTATGATAATCTTATTAATTAAATTACACAAACCAAATGTATCCTATATGCAAAAGATGGCGCCAATTTAATTAGCCAAATTCACGTGTTTGGCCTTATGTATATATATAATATATATATTTAATTAATCAACATAATTAATATCTTGTAATATATTTATTCATAATAAATAAATACCACCATATTAATTTACCACTATAACATTTATAGTCGCGAGATAAAACTTTCCTTATTTGGTTATCATCTATAACAACATTTTAATCCGGCTAAATGTTCATATGTGTGTGACCCGATAGGCTTCCGAATATGTTGGCCGTAGGCACAAAGTGCAAATTACGAAAATGCCCTTCATACCTAACGATCACGGATAGCGTCTAGCAACACACCGTGATCCCCAATCATCGGAAGAGTCAAATGCAATGACTACTACCTTTCATGTGAAACAGTTACCGTGTAACTTACAATCCTATCGCTGTAATAATATCCATACGATCGTATCTCGAGTGTCAATACATTAACGATCGTATCTTATAATCTGGATATCATGCTCTCTCGAAGTAACTCATTTACTCCCACTTTGTAAAGATTCACGAGAGTAAGACATTCCTTATAAGAAGACCTTTTCGGATATTCACCCGTAATAATAGGGGACGTGATTCCCAGATGACCAAACATGTATACTCCGCATGCTTCAGTATCACACCCAATCACTACCGCATGATCGCCCCATGGCTAGGGGAAACCTAGATAGTGTCAAAGCATGACAATCCACACCGTGATGCCATGAAGACTCCGGTCTAAAGGATAATTACACAACCGCCACATAGTGCGACACCTAATGTAAGTGGGTCAGTCTAACGTACGCATTCTCTAATACACGTCCACGTACAGTCCAAGTGTCTCTATATTTCAATAGAAGAGATCTATCCCTGCCCTTAAAGACATAAGACTCTCTAATACGTGCTAGCCTGTTTATACTATCAATGCCATGTTTAATAGTACATCAGCCTAGAGACATTTAAGTATCAAACTTATTAAAGTGGTTAGAGATCTCATCAACCATAATCGCCTATCATGGTTTCTCTACCACGGTTTAATACTAGGGACGTTATCATGTAACAATTCATAATTGGTTCTTTAAAAGAACATATATATGACAACATGATAGCCATTTAATATATGTATAAACATAAAGAAATAGTAGAAATGATCCGACCCGGTCGGATCTGGTCCAACCCAATTGGGTTTAGGACACTATTCCAACATGAATCACCACCGCCGCAGTTGCGACGGTCTGTATCGTAATTGCGGGACACTTTCAGGTCACCTTAAGTCTAGAGATTCGGCGTCAGCTATGTTGATTGACAGGTTTAATTTAACGGTAGGTTAGATCATGTCAATCTGATTATTGTTCATCGTAGATTAACATGAAGGACGATAAAGTGAATTGTTAGTTTGGACATAGTCTGGATCAATCCTTAGGAAGGTGCTTGTCATACCATGATAGCTGTTTAGGTAGGTTCCCGATCTTGAGCCGGCACTTTCTAGAACTTATTGCGTGTGGGTTAACAACCAACGAATGAGGTTAACTGCACATAGACGTCTCCTGTCCTATCAAGGAAAGTAGATAAGGTTAAGAGATTGCACCCGTAGCTAAAACTGAATTAGAAACACGTGTTTTGGTTGAATCGGGGAATTACGGGGAAAAGTAGACATAACGATTAGTTACACCAAGTTAGGAGATCGGTGATGAGAGAGAAACAACTTTCTTTTCTGTCTTTATGTTGGTCTAGGGACCGCTATTTGTGCTCTTGATTAGATTTATGAATCTATTATATGTGTTGCATAGTCTCTGTGGGATCAATCTTGACTCGCCTTGCTATACTACAATTGACCAAGTCCTCTTGCTAGTAGAAGCGACTTACATGCGATCAATATGCCTATAAAATGAACAAGTCGTTAGGGGTTTCGAAGTTCTTTCTCCGGGAAAACTCTCTAATGCTCAAGTTAGTGATTTGACTTGACGGTAAAGTGGAGTATAAAGTAATTTTCGAGAGTAATGGTCATATGATATTTCATACCATGCATATGAGAGAGTTGATCCATTTATATAGCGTATGTGAAGCCAATGATGCATTTGATAGTGGATGACATGCGTCATGTCCGATGTTTGAGACTGGTAGCGTCCCACACCACGCCGGCCCTTCCTTGTATGTGATCAACATGCGCTATTTTGATGATGATAATCTCTTATTGGGAGAAATTCCTTGTCATGAGTAGCGAGTTGGGGCCAGATCATCCTTGATGCTATGTCGATCTCTGAACATCAACAAATAATGAAGCAATATGATGGTTGACTATGAAATCAACCTATACACTTGGGTGGACTTATGCTCGTTGCTCAACCAAATAAGTACCACGTATATGGTAACCGATCTCTTTCATGTCAAATACCACTAGACCAGAGCTAGGAAATAAATCGTAGGTTAGATGTGCATGTAGATGATGTGGCACGATGGTACAAAGGAAACCTCAATAATGTCAAAGCGAGACAATCCACACTATGATATTATGATGACCTCTGGTCTAAGGAAAGTTGTATAACCGCCTCATAATAATGACACTTAAGTAGATAAGTGGGTCATCCAACATACATAGTCTTCCAATCAGGGCCGGCCCAACCATAAAGCCATCGAGACGGTGGTCTTAGGCCCAACGGTGCACGGGGGCCCAAAAAAAATTCTGTGTAGATCCAATCCGATCCAACCAAATATAATGTGTTGATTTTTTTTTATTTGAATTGATAAAAGCCCAAAAAAATTACTCAACCGATAAAGGACAAAAAAAATAGTCAATGAATTCTACTAGACGGCTCAAAATGACAATGGAAGATTCGTGTATTTAGATGTATAGTGGCCTAATTCGAATCGATAAGTATGAAATTTCGAACTAAAAGACCTAACTAGATGACTCGGCCTTAGGCCCAAAAATTCTAGGGCCAGCCCTGCTTCCAATAAATGTCCACATAGTCTAAGCGTAGCTACACTTTGATAGATAAAATATAACCAGAGCATTTCTATACTAAAACATTTTTGTCCTATTCACATTTGCTTTGTCAATACCATTATTTGATTAGGCAATACCATGAGCCAATATATCTCTATCTTCACAAGATAGAATGTACTACATCCGTCTTAAAATATAAATCTGTTTGGACTTTTTCATACTTATTAAGAAAATTAGTTTGTTTCAAAAAAAAAAAAAAAATTTGTTATGTGTCATTAATTTTGATTAAAAAGACTAAAGTGACATTTCATTGGTATTAATGAAAATTAGTAAAAAGTGATTATGTATATAATAAATGAGGGGTAGAATGAGAAAAATGTAATAAATGCTTTATTGGTTTTCTAAATGGACTTACATTTTGGGACAAAATCAAAAAGCTAAATGAACTTATATTTTGGGATGGAGGTAGTATCCAATACGTGCTAGTTACATAGGACTAGGATATTTAAAAATTAAACCATTTATTGTACATCGAGATCTCATCAACCATAATCACCTTTATTATTTCTCTAAGACAATTTAATTTTAAAGACTTTATTATATATAATATTTAAATTGGTTTGTCGAATAAACATATATACTACAATATAAATGCCATTTATTATATGCAGTAACGTTACTCTATCTCAATATGCAATAACATTACTGTCGGTATATATGCAATATCATAACTGTCATTGCATCTACAATAACATAAATCACACTGGAACACAAAGTACATACAGCTACAAAAATCATATCAACTACATATTCTAAAAACAACAAATTAAACAACAAACAAACAAACATAGCCAACAAATGCCCTTTAAAATTGCACTTCAAATGTGCTCCATCCAAATACAACAATGGTCGGCAAAAACTAAAACCACGAATACAAGCACCAAACACAATAAAACTACGTTTAAAATCTACACGATTCACGATCTGATTCCAAAACAACATCATATCTATGATTCGTCTCCAAGACACTCCTAACGAGGCTAGCAAACAATTAAACGATTCTCGAACATCACCATATACAGTGCCCCTAGCTTTCTTAATAGTAGAACTTGCCATATCATAAGAAACTGTGAAACGATACTGAGAAAAAAACAAATGTCACATCTAATGGCTGGGTCATTAGTTTATCACGAACTTTATCAACAATATGTTCCGCAATAAGACCAGAAGACACACGAGATCCTTCCATAAATCGAGCAGATGTTCCACATGTATGAACATTGCACAATTTCCTAACATAAAAGAATCTATTTGAACGTTCCTCAACTGTATGAACCATCCATCCACAATTTACGTCATCTTTCAACGCACATAGAACTGTAATACTTTTACCATCATTCTTAGCATATACAAATCGAAAGTCAATCTCAATCGAAAATTCCTGTAAACACTCCCTAAAGTCAACAACACCACCAACAACAAATCTTTGACCAACATTCATTAAAACAACATCCAAAAATTCACCTTACAAGCCTAACACACACAACAAAATACATATCATACATTGAAACAAAATCACCAGTCCTACTTCATCTTACCAACAACACATCAAATCTCAAATAATACGCAGTAGCAGTAACACATTACATAAAAGAAATGAATACATGATTTTACCATTATTACTGCATGATTTTACCAATGTAACTACATCAACAAAAAACGATGATCAAACCAAACCGTACTACATCCTTGTTCAACTAAAAAAATAACAAAACATGAACAATCACCCTATACAACGAAAAAAACAAAAAATAGTCATCAACGATATACAATACCTCTTCAAAGTAACTGCAGAAGATACAACAATAATGATCAAACAGTCAATCAACAACAACTCCAAAACTCATAAATCGACAAAGAAAATCAACCAGAAAAACGAGCAAAAAGAGAAGAAAAATGAAGGAAAAAAACGATGATGAAAGAAAAACGTTTGCAAACAATTAGGATAAGCATGATTAATGGTTAAAAAGGACAAGCATATAACGTGTAAGCCAAAAATCGGAAATTTCACAATTTAAAAAAGAGAGAGGGTATTTTGGGCAATACACAATAATGTTGTCATTATAAGCAAATGGTCTTTTAAGTGTTTCTGAATTCCCAAATAAGCGTCAATAATCTTATCATTTTCAACATTAAACCATTTATTTTAAGGAATGTCTTTTTACACAAATAAAAGTCTTGATACACAAAATTTTATTTTCCATTTTTACCCTTTAAATTTATGTTTTTTCGCACTCGTTGATTCTGATCGAATTTCAGGCAGAATGTTAAAAAAGTATTGACTAAATTTTTGTCGAATTTCTTTCTAACCTGCATTGAGTATGGAAAACATTCAAAGTTCTGACTTGATTTAAATCAGAATAATAATCGCTATCTGATTTAAATTGGGTCAGAATAATTTGCAAATTCATTGATTCTAGTCCAAATCTCAGACAGAATGTTAAAGGTTTTCTTGACTCAATTTTAGTCAGAAAATATTTCTGACCGGTATTATGTGTGGAAAATATTTAAAATTCTGACTCGAATTGAATCAGAATAATCATTGTTTTCTGACTCGAATTGGATCGGAATAATTCGCTTTGTGAAAAGTTGTTTCCTTATTTTATTATGAATGAAGATTATATAAATAAAATAAAATATTCATTTGAATAAGCGAAACCATTTTTTTTGTTTGTTTGTTGTAAAGCACTAATACACTCCTCAAAAGAAATAAGAAAGGAAAAAAAAAAAAAAACCACTAATGCAAATATTGATATACAGAGAGCAATTCAAAATCAGGGTGACCACAATGGTCTTTCCTATCACACTCTTCATTTATCTTATTTTTCGTTTCAAATTTATTTTTTGAACACCTATAAAATAACCAACTCCAACAATACTCCCTATACAGTTTTTCAAAATTACTTTTCTCATTTTCTCAAATTTTTTTTCCCTTCATAATCTCTCCTTCTAATTAGCAGTAAAAAAACTAATAAAATTATTAAATAAAAAAAAGGCTAGATATTACCCCAAAAAAAAAGACTTAATCCCTAGACCCTTAATCTCCCGAAAACAAAAACAAAAAAAATTAAATCTCCAATTTTGAATGTCTGCTGTTTACATCTTCTTCTGTGCAATGAAAATATTTTTAATGAAAATATTTTTTTTTAAGTTGAAAGGAAAATTAGCATGCATTGTCGGTTGGAGCTGAAATGAATTATTTTATAACCCTATTTTTTGGATGAGCCTTAATTTTGATTGGAGATAGGAAGTTGGATAGGGTGTCATTATGGATTTTGGTGTTGGGTATTCACCCTATTACATATTAGGGAGAGTAAAAAGTCCACCATTGTGGTCACTCTCAGGGAGGAGAAGTTTTTTGTTGCATCCGCTATAGTAAACCCGTGTGACACGATCTGTATCATTTGTTTTAAATTGAATTCAAACCATATCGTTTAGATTTATTTAGTTATCCTCCATAAAGAGATACCACCCAAAACATTTCGATCTGTAAAAAAACCGGAAAATACTTGTGTGATGTCTCAATTCGTGTGAAGACATCGTATAGTTTAATCTGAATCACACAATTTTATCGTAGAATGAAACCTTGTGATTCAGATTGAACCACACGTGCTCTTCACACGAACAAAGAAACTACACAAGAATTCCCCGTAAAAACCTCCTAGTTCCACTAGTATACTATAAACATAACATGCATCCAGCTGCCAAAGTCAATAATGGGTTGCATTTTCTTTCCTTCCTCTGACAATATTCCGATCATGTCCCATCAAACCCAGCAGAGGCGGAGATTATTATTACATTAAAATCAATAAATAAATGTTATTTTTATAGATAAAATATTACTATTTTTATAAAAACGGTTAAACACTATACAACAAAATAAATTCATTTCATTCCCCAAAGCCGTTTTTAATAAGCCACCGTCAAAAAAGTGAGTGGTTCTTGTGCGGTGTCTCCACACGCTCTCTCCATGTGTTCTTGTGCGGTGTCTCCATACGGTGTCTCCACATGCGTGGAGACAAACACACCACACAGTTTCATTCTGTATTTAAACTGTATGGTTCTGATCGTTTCTCCCGTCACTTCACCTCAAAATCCTTCTCCACACAAGTATTTCCCGTCAAAAGTAGGATCGTAAGCGAGCCAAACGATTCATGGATAACTTAAGTTTAGTTTGAGCTAAAACTCGATTCAATTCTCTTTATATGAGTGTGAACTCGAATTGACTGAATTTAAAAATTAAACAAATGATATTCAAGTAAAACAATACATGACTCGATTATTCATGAGCAAATCCAAATATATATTTTTATATTATAAAAAATGTATATTTTTATATGTATATATTTAAATGTATACGTACATATATGTTAATATAAATATGTATTTATCTTTATATTTTTTTTTGCGCAATTTATCTTTATATTTAGTAAATGCAATTGTTATATACAATTTTATATTTTTTATATCTTGTCGTCTATCAGATAAATTTCATTAAAATTGTATTTTATACTCTATAAAATATTATGTGCATGTTCAATAAAAACAATCATGTAATGACCGTAAAAAAGATAGTTTTTGTTATTATCATTTGATATTTAATTTTTTTATGAAAAAATATGTAAAATTATTGTTGAATTAAATTTGAAAACGTAAGAGACTCGATAACCTCGATGTAAAACTTCATCGACTCGAGTTCTTAAAATACCATTGAATCTCAACTCAAGTTCGAGTTTGAAATACTCATGCTTGAACTCAAAATCAAGAGACTAGATAACCTCGATGTAATATTCGAACCCGACTTGAGTTCTTAAAATATCATTGAATCTCAACTCAAGTTCGAGTTTGAAATACTCATGTTTGAACTCAAACTAAATAATATTTTCAAAATTATTCTTTTAGTTTAGATTAATATTTGATTTGACTCGACTCCTTTATCCCAGTGTCCAAAAGAACAATCTACTTCTTCATAGTAAATTATTATTATCATTATTATTATTATTTTTTTGAAAACTTTCATAGTAATTTTTTACTAAAAAAGATCCAAACATCAAATAACTAATTAACGAAATAAACAAATTTCCATACCAAGAAAAGCCTGTGGACAATTTTACGGGCTTTGGCGGGATATCTCTTTCTTTAATTAATTGATGTCTTAACTCTCTACTCTTTCTCTCTCTGTCTCTTTCTTTCTCTCTGTAAACTCCTCAAACAGACGGACGCTAATTCAAGCAAATGACGCACTTTCACTTATTTGAAAGATTTGAATGGTGAAAACTAAGCATTAAATCTTACTGGGTTTTCAAGCAAACGCCACTCTTCTTCTTCTTCCCTTCTAAGATTTCACCTTTTTTCTTGAATATCTTCTATTTTCAGCTCTCCAGTGAAAAAACCCAGATCCAAATTCAGGTAACCATTGATCTCAATCTGCATTTCTTATGTGAGAGCTGAAGTTTGTGAAATAATAGAAATGTGAAGAGTCCAAGTAACTGTTTTGAGTAGGTGAAGTGCGTTCAGTAGACAGTAGTGAGAATTTAATATGTGTTTTTTTTTTGCCGTTTAGTGGAAGCAATTAGACAAATAGAGAGAGAAGGAAGACTACCTAATGAATGGGTAAAACAGTTTTAATTTTTCCTCGACTTTCTTTAATGAGCTTTAGTGAGACGTTTTTTTTTTTCTCGCTACATTTTTGTTGAATCTGTTGATTGAAGTGAGTGTTTGATTTTCGATTCAAAAAGGGCCTCTTTTTTCTTTCCTCCTCTGTTCTTTAATTTTTTTTACTGTTCGGTTGAAAAATGTTGTGGGGTAACTGCGAGTAGAATTTCTTTCTTTATTCTTTCTGTGTAGGATTGTTTATTTTTGTGATTCTTTTCTGGATCAAAGATGGGTTGGCTGGGTATTGAGTTTCTTATATGAATCTAAGCTTAGTTATTCTTATGATTGTCACTATGAGGACTAGCTCAATCATTTGCTTGAAAGGATCTTGCAATTCGGCCTGCTTAAAAATGGTGGGTGATTTAATCTTTTTTAGACTGGTTTTAGATCTGGTACGTTGTTTTTGCATTATCTTTTATGTTAAAGTCGAAGTTTTTGTTGTCTGAATTGAGAGCTTAAATGCAAGTTTTCGTATTAGAATTACATTCACTTTTCTGTCTTGTGGTTCAAAGAATGTGCTTATTTGTTAATTTCCTTAATCCCTAGTTTTCTCCTTTTCATTTTCGGATATTCTTCTACTATTGACTACATGAGACTGATGCTCTTCTCTACTTGTCTTCATAAAGCAGTGTCCTGTGAGTTTGTTGACCATACTTGATTTTCAGTAATGCATATATCACTTCTGCAGGAGTATGCGATTCAAAATGCATCGTGAAAGAACGAAACAGATGGCGTTATGCTGCTGATTTTGCGTTTACTGTGTGACAACTGACAATGTCAAAGATCAGCAAGTGGAAGTTTGAGAAGACTAAAGTGAAAGTGGTCTTTCGTCTCCAATTTCATGCTACACATGTATGGTTTTTTGGTTAGATTATAGTGTTGTTTTCTGCATCTTTTCAGCATCAATATATTTTCTCTTTTTTCACATGTGATCAAAATTTTAATCTTATTCTAGTTTTCTGCCAGATTCATCTCTTTATTTAATCGATAAGTTGAGTGTGCTTCAAAATCCAAGCTCCCATGTGTAAAACATCATACGCTAAAGTTCCCCTGCAAAGGACCAAAATTCTTTGGCATGGCTTTGTTTCACCTTCGTCTTTGTCATTTGAACTTATTTAATAACTAAATGGAAAAAGATACCAAGACTTTAACTTTAAAGTATAAGCTATATATTGCCTTTCAAGTTTGATCATAACTGTGATTTTCTTGATCATGGTTCTCTTGGCAAGTCCGTAGGTCTATTTGGTTGCATTGTAAAAGATTCAAACTTATTAGCAAAGTAAACATGGTGTTATTGCATGGAATGACAATTCATGACCTATGTGATGATGAAGTCCAAAGTATCTATTTGTGGCTTTTTGTTGCACAGATTCCACAAAGTGGATGGGATAAGTTGTTCATATCCCTCATCCCTGCTGATACGGGAAAGGCAACGGCTAAGACCACAAAAGCAAATGCTAGAAATGGGACATGTAAATGGGCGGATCCTATTTACGAGACTACAAGACTTCTTCAAGATGCGAAAAGCAAGCAATTTGACGAAAAGCTTTACAAACTTGTAGTTGCAATGGTAACTTTGTTTTGTTCCACTCTTGCAATTGACGTTAACTTTGTTCAGTATTTTCCACCTCAATAATACTGGTCACAGGGTTCTTCACGTGCTAGTGTCCTTGGTGAGGCTGTTATCAATCTTGCAGAATATGCTGATGCAGTGAAACCTTCGGTTGTTGGACTGCCTCTTCATGGATGCAATTTCGGAACCACATTACATGTGAGGAAATTTTTTCTTTTGTGCTTGATATAGTAAAGTTCCGTGGTGCCTCTCAAAACAAACTTTGTATAGGGGCAGTTGATGTTTTACTGATTTGTGCCCATTAGATCATTGAAATGCTCACACGCGCAAACACACACACACACATACATACATACGTAGATACATACATAATTAGATTATATGCATATCCAACGGGACAAGTAGCCCTATAGTTGTAAAGTAACATATTGAAGGAGGGATCTCTATATGATGCCTCAAAATCAAGCAACTAAAAGACAGTTTTGTTATGCATGAGCCTGTCCGTAGTTTTGTTATGTTGCTGTATTGGTGCCTGTTCGATTCATGGTATTACATGCAAGATTGACTATGGAATAGAATAACATTCATACCATCAACCTAGGCATCTTCCAGTTCTCATGATAGTTAAATGTCTACTTATACTGAAGCTCGGTTAATAATTACTGATAATATTTGCTTCTAATTGCATCAACTGACTGTGAATGACACGGTGCTTAAAATGTATGCAATGCATATGCTTGTCAGTCCTTGGAAACATCTGAGGTGTAATCTTATAGATCATTTATCATAGCTCAATATGTAATCGACTGCATACTTGATGCCAGGTCACTGTCCAGCTGCTAACTTCAAAAACTGGATTCAGGTGTTGCACTGTAACTTTTAAAAGGTACATTTGTTGCTATGAATATTTAAGTACATAATTCTGATTGAATTGCAGAGAATTTGAACAACAGAGGGAACTGAGAGATAAGGGCATACAATCCGGTGATAAGCATCTTGATGGAAGTAGTCCTGGAAAGGCAGCATATCTGCAGGAGATCACAGCTGATCAGACGGATAAGGTCAGAATCCTGTGTACATGCGTATCCTGTGTTTTGAACGGTTTTTTTTTTTCCATTATTTATTCTTTTTGTCCGTTCCCCCGGTTGTATTGATGTAGGTCCATACGAGAGTTAGATATCCATCAGATGCTAGAGAGCTCTCTTCAGTTGAAGAAGATGCGGGAAATGAAGAATACACAGAGTCCAGTGTTGGCTGTGAGGGTTCGTCTAACACATCAGAAAGTTTATATACTGAAAAACACGATACCTCCGTGAATAGTGAAAACGATATCCTCAAGGATAAAGTTTCAGGAGATACGAATGGAGTGACACGTAAAAATGATTCTCCTGATAACCAAATTAAGACAAGCGGAAGTATTGAACCTATCAATAGATGGGGTTCAAATTACTCGGTTGATAACGATTTAGCAATTGCTTGTGATGAAAATAATCAACTCCGAGGTGATTTGGATTTGGTTGCATCATCTGTTTTTGAAATGAAGCTTGAGGTAAGCTCGTTACAAAGCCAGGCAGAAGAGTTAAGTACTGAAACCGAAAAGTATTCTGGTATTCTTGCTAGTGAGATATCATCCTGTGAAAAACTAGCAAAAGAGGTTTCACATTTGAAAGATGAGTGTTTTCATTGTAAAGATGATATTGAAAGGCTGAAAGACGTAAAATCAAGCCATCAGCTGACCGGTGAGGAACATGTTAATGTGGAGCTTCATCATTTACTTCAAGACATAAAACTACGGTGGACGAGTGGAATCAAAATTGTTGAGGATAGGGCAAGAGAGCTTCAAAGCAAGACTTATCATGCTTTCCATGAAAGAGATTCTCGGTTTCTTCATTCGAGTTAGATCTCTTACTCCATTCTTTGCAGGATCTCAAACACGGAACAGAAAAAGCATTATCATTTCTAAATTCGACATCACCAAAAAGGAATGATGCAAATGACATAACTGAAATTTCTTTACATCAGGGCAAGAACTTTGCATCAGATACTGGGTTGGAAGTAGAAGTATGTGAACCAGAAATTATGCTTCAACATTTGACTAGTCCGCCAATTGTCACTCAGGTAAATGACTCGAGTAGTGATATAGATGCGATGAAAAAAGACCTTTTTGACCTTGTAAAAGAGTTGGATGAAGCAAAAGTTGAGAGAGAAGGCCTTGTTAGAAAAATGGGACAGATGGAATGTTACTATGAAGCTCTTGTGCATGAGCTTGAGGAAACTCAGAAGCAATTGATGGGAGAGTTGCAAAATATCCGAAATGAGCACTCTACTTGTCTGTACGAACTCTCCGCCACTAAAGTTGAAATGGAGAGTATGCGTCAGGATATGACTCATCAGATTCTACGGCTCACTGAGGAGAGGTATGGCTTGGACACTCTTAACAAGGAGCTCGAGAGAAGGGCTTCTATATCGGATGCAGCACTCAGAAGGGCTCGGTTAAACTATTCGATTGCTGTGGACAAATTACAGAAGGATCTTGAGCTCCTTTCTTCACAGGTAGTATCCATGTTTGAGACAAATGAGACTCTTATCAAGCAAGCTTTTTCAGAGCCACTAAAACCTATGTATTTTGGATCTGGAGATGAATCAACGCGAATTCAGAAGATTCTGATGCCATTAAGCTGTTGCGATTTCCGAGTCAAAATGCTAGTCCTATGAAGCAGCAGGGAAGAGAGATCTTCTTGGAGGACTTAAAACAATCACTATGCGTGCAAGAAGAGCTTTACCACAAGGTAGAAGAGGAACTTACTGACATGCACTCTGTAAATTTGCACCTCGACATTTTCTCAAGGCTCTGGCAGAATCCTTAAGCGAGTCGTGTTCTGAACTACGGCACTTGAGAGCACAAGCAGAAGAACTTGAGAATCAGTTTAGGGTTTCAGATGAATCTAAGAATGTTTTGGTGGTAAGATTGCAGGCTGCCATGGATGACGTTAACAATCTCAAGGAGTACAATGCTAGATGTAATGCCCATTACAATGATGTGGCTATGCAGAATCAAATTCTAGAAGCGAGGTTGGAAAGTATTTTAAAGGAAAATTCACTTCTTTTGAAAGAAGTTGAGGACCACGAAGCGGCTATGGCGGTACATTGTAGAAGTTATCAAAGCCAATACGAGACATGTTTGGCTGAGAAATCAGAGCTCTCTGATTTGTTAGCACAAGAAACTTGGCTGTCTTCGAAACGCCAGGATGAAATCTCTACCCTCAATGAAGAGCTGGAGACACTGAAAGCCAAAAATCTCGAGTTGAGTTCTTTGAAAGAAAATCTTGAGAATACTGTCAACTTTGTGCAAAATAAGCTGCTAAGTTTATTGGGAACTTATGACAAACAGTTAACTGGGCTTTCTCTTCACAATGATGCTTATATCCTTGAATCAAAATCAATGGACTGTAAAGATGCCTTGTCTTTACTAGAGGACATCCAGCATAATGCTTGTAGCAAGATTCTTGAACTCATGGACGAAAATAAAAAACTAGAGAATGAGAAACTTTCTGCTGATAATTCCTTGAGTGCTGTTAGATCAGAATTTCTGGACTTGGAGAAGAAGTTCAAAAGTAATGTAAATGACACGGTGACTAAGTTGGATGCATCTTATGCCATTGTGGATGATTTTGGAGTGAAACTCGAGTGTGTTACTAACAAACTAGTCCAAAGCTCCGCAGCAGGAGAAAGGCATGTTCAGAAACACAGAGAGCTTTTGGATCAACTGGTCTTCTTGGAAACTGAGATGCAAAATCTGTTGTGTGAAGATGGCAACCTTGTTCAAGAAATTTCTTGCCTGGATGCCGTCTCCACGGAACTTGAAACAAGTAAGTTGACCATTGGCGGATTAATGCAAGAGAAACAAGAGCTTGTTACGACATTGATGGATAGGACTGCAGAATCTAAGAAACTTGCTTCTGAATTTTGCAGCATGAAAGAGAGTTTGAGAACTCTTCAGGTTGAATTGGAGGCACAGAAAGATATTAATAGCAACTTCAAGATTAAAGTAGGCGATCTCACTTCCCAACTTAACATGGAGCAAAACAAATTCCGTGACCTTTCGCTGCAAAATTCTGAATTGATGAACTTCCAGCAGCATGCAACAAATCTAGAATTGGAGAACTCAAGAGTCAAGGATCTTTTATTGCAACATAATGTCTTAGTTGAAAAGCTACAATCTGAGTCTTGCTCTGTGTCTGATCTTGAAAATCAGTTAACAGATGCACTCGAGTACATAGTGAATGTTGATGTTAAAGATTCCTTTTTTACAAGTCTTTATCGAACTAGGATTGAGGAGCTTGAGCAGAAGCTTATATGCTCTGATGCTTGCTTCAGGGAGCTTCAGAGAAGACATGATGAGGTAGAGGCTAGGACGAATTGCTCTCTTGTGAAAGAATCCGATTACATCAGTGAGATTGCCAAATTAGAAAAGTTAGTGGAATCCACGAGATTCGAGCTAGATGACTCTATGACCCAGAAAGCTGTCCTGTTAGAGTCGAACGAGACTTTTGTGATTGAACTTGATGATTACAAGAGGAGATTGAAAGCTTTGGAGGTTAGGAATTCGAGGACAAAGATTTGCATATGCTTGAGGAGAAAAGGTGGAAGAAGGACCTTGCATGTGCAGAAGAAGAAATCATCAGTCTGGCATTATTGAAAGAGCAAATGGAAATCATGATGCTAGGACTAAAACACAAATCACAAGAATGGATTTCTTGTAGAAGATTGCTCGAGGAGATTGAAAAGGAACTGTTGGAATCACGTGCCGAGTGTATTGAGCTAGAAAACTCGAAAGATGACCTGGCATGTGCAAATGATGATATCATGGTTGAACTTAACAAGCACAAGGAGCAAATTGAAACATTGGAGGTTAAAATCTCTGAAGACAAGTACCGGCATACAGATGAGGCACAGAGATTAAAAAACAGCTTACTAAGTGCAGAAGAAGAAATCTTCATTTCGACACTGTCCAAGCAACTACTGGAAATCTCAATTATAGAACTTTATGACAGACTGCAAGAACTGCATTCGTCTAAAAGTTTACTGCAGGAAAATGGAAAAGAAATGGTGACATTACGTGCACAATATTCAGGGCTTTCGGATGAAAACAGAAACTTGGCTAGTGTAAATGAGACTATCCAGTCTGAACTTGCTGAATGCACTAAGAAACTGAAAGCTATGGAGGTCAGTATGTCTCTTGATAAAGACCGACATCTGAATGAGGCTGGAATGTGGAAAAACAGTCTGGAAAATGCAGAAGAAGAAATCACAGATCTTACAGTATCCAAGCATATAATGGAAATTACTATGATAGAACTCAAGGAAAAAGTACAAGAACTGCACGTCAGTACAAAGTTGCTGGAAGAAAGCGAAAAAGAACTGATGACATTGCGCTCCTGGTGCACTGATCTTTCCAGTAGGAAAAATACGCTGCAAAGCGAAAATGATGTAATCAGGACTGCACTTGATGAATGCCAGAGGAAGCTAGATGGTTTGGATGTTTGGATCTTGGAGGATAAAGAAAAACGTTCAAACGAAGCAGAAGAATCGAAGAACAGCCTTGAAATTGCAGAAAAAGAGATCATCAGTTTGACATTCTTTTGTGAACTACTGCAAAGCTCAATGACAGAACTCCAGGTCAAACTACAAAAACAGCTTGCTTCTTCAAGTTTAATGGAGAATGAAGAAGTTTCCAAGTGGAAGGTAAATGCAGAAGAAGAAATTACAAGTTTGATACTTGTAAAGGAGCAATCTGAAATCACAATTTTTGTACTCAAAGAGAAACTACATGAAATGGTTGCATGTGCAAGTTTATTGAAGGAATCCGAAGATCAAGTGATGGCACTACGTTCACGGTGTACTGAGCTTTCACGAAAATTGTCTGAGCAGATACTGAGGACAGAAGAATTTAAAAATTTATCCATTCATTTGAAGGAACTACAAGAAAAGACTGCTCTAGAAAAGCGAGAATCTGAAGTAAAGACTTCTGCCATTCAAGAGTCATTGCGCATTGCTTTCATAAAAGAACAGTATGAAACCAAGCTCCAGGAGTTGAAGCAACAGCTTTCTATGTCCAAAAAACACGGGGAAGAGATGCTATTGAAATTACAAGATGCTGTGGATGAGCTTGAAAACCGAAAAAAGTCTGAAGCTTTACACTTGAAAAGAAACGAAGAACTAGCCCTCAAACTTTTAGGTTTGGAGGATGAATTACAGTCTGTGCTTTCTGACAATCGTGAAAGGATCAGGGACTACGACCGCATGAAGGCAGAGTTTGAATGTGCAGTACTCAGTCTTGAGTGTTGCAAAGAAGAAAAGGAATTACTTGAGATCTCTTTACGGGAATGCGTGGCTGAACTTTCCTTGACAAAAAATAAATTGGAGAATGTTAATTGCAAGGAAGAAGGACTACTAAAGGATGAAGTACATTGTCTTCTTGACGAGTCAAATGATATTTTCACGTTACAGAAAGAGGTAGAAAGTCCAAACCCAGACCCGATTCATAAAAGCGAGCCACAAGCCAACCAGGTAACTTTCTTGAGTATTTCCTCATCATGTTGCTATGTACATGAAAGGCACCTTTTCAAGACATCTTTTGTTGTAATAACCATTGTGTCAATTTATTATTTTTTTTATTTGATCTTTAAGCAAGTTCATCTATCAATGTATAGGAGGATGCAGCTCGTAAAGATATCAATGGATTTGTTGAACCTCAAGGTATTGAAGGGCACTTGCAACATACCAATGGAACCCATTTATCTTCTCAGTTTAGGTCACAGGATCTCAAGTCCAGCATCATGCATTTACATGACGAGGTAGGTTTATATGGTTCTGTAAGGTTTTCGAATATCAATTGCATACCTTACATAGAACGAAACATTTGACGTTTGAATAGCGAACCAAGTTTGATTTACATCTTTTACATTCAGCTGGAAAGGATCAAGCAAGAGAATTTTGCGATTCCTGAAGATGAGATATTTGGCTCGGAAATCCTGCAAAAGGATATTATGCGCTTGGACAAGGTTGGTCTTATTGGTGTTGAAAGTTTATATACTTTATGAATGTTATTCTCATTTTTGTGTGCGTTTTCGTTTATTACTACTACTATACCACGAAGGCGAATGAGGAGCTCAGAAGCATGCTCCCTTTGGATGCTGAAGTTGTTTCTAGTACATCAGGGAATGCATTGGAAAGTTTTCTTGATTTGGAAGTTGAGCTTGCTGAAACATTAAGAGCAAAGTATGATTCAAAAAGTGATATCCAAAGGTGACCATTTTTTTCTCTACATTTTGTCAGTATTTCATTAATAACGGCACAAAAAGTGTCTTTAAATGCTCAAACTAGAGCAAGTGAATGGATGTAATGCATCCCTATAAAGTGTAAAGTTTGATTATTTCTTCTTGTCTTATTATCTTTAGACAACAATGTGATGATGAAACAATACTGAAGAGCTTTAGAGACATAAACAACCTGATCAAGGAAATGTTGCAGCTGAAAGGAAAACACGCAGCAGTGGAGGCCGAGCTGAGAGAGATGCATGATCGTTACTCTCAGTTAAGCCTCCAATTTGCAGAAGTTGAAGGTGATAGACAGAAACTCAAGATGACCCTCAAGAATGTCCGTGCATCTAGAAAGCTCATGCATCTAAACCGTTCTTCATCAGCTGTCAATGCAGAAGTTTCATCTTAGGAATGGCCCGTATTTAAATAATCCCATTCTTGAGTAGGAGAAGGCTGCAGAATCGAAAAAAGAAGTTTTTTTTTTGCCTCATTATCACTAATCCATGATTTTTTTCTTGATAGTGTTTGGCTCTCACAAAAAGGAAGCCTTCTTGGTGATCAAAAGGCTCTTAGTCATGGTACTAAAAACTTTGGTCATCAAAAGTTTTGGTTTGCTGCTTTCTTGATATTGGAAGATGTAGATTCATGTAACTTTAACAACATTGCCCTTCATAACACATGTATCTTTTTCATGTATAGCTTATTAAATTATTGTGACTATTAGCATTGTTGTTACTTGTTTAAAATGATAATGAGTTACCTTTTCTTTTCTTTTTTAATGAACAAGAGAATAACATCCCCTAAAGTTACATGTTAGTTGATTCATGTTAACTTTATATCATCATCATAGCTGGTTTGATCATCATCAATGTTAATCTTTATATCATCATCAAAACTAACTTCCCAACACGGTGTAACACTCCCTACCCCTATAATAATATACTGAATCCATTATTAAGAAAACATGATTAAACCAACAATTTCTTGATTTGGGAAATGATGGAAAAGTGTGGGAAATAAAAGATTGCAACCAACAACAATATAGTTTCAGGGAGGTTTTTAGGTGGTGTCTCCACACGGTGTGGAGACACGTGTGACATCACATTGACCGTCTGTTTTTAAACTATATTCAAACTGTATAGTCCAGATTATTCCTCCCGTCATTTCGATGTATATGGAGATACTAGGCAAAAACTTTCCCTTGCCCATTGTTTGGTTTCCTATTTCACATAAACTATGGAGTAAATTGGTTTTTTAAATGGTTAAACCCAAACCACAAGGGTGTTTACTTCACTGTCCCACAGGATCTGAGGTTTGAACAACCTGCACATTCTAACTTGCCCTAGTAAGACACCGAGTAAAGTGGTTTCTTTTTCACATCAACAACAGAGTAAATGTGCATATAATCTGAGTCTAGTCAAACATTGAAATTGATTTCTTTGTTTTGAGGTTGAGTTTGGGGTTGGGGTTGGGGTTGGGTTTGAGGTTGACTCACTTCACCAATCATTTATTATAATTTATTTTTCCAATCATTTATTCAACTACAAATGAAATAATATTAAATCACTATCGTCATTTCACTTTATTTAGTTTGTTACATTTTTACCATTATTTTATTCATTACATTACTTTATTTCAATTTCTCTCACCAATCATTTATGTATCTACACAAATTAAAATAGGGGAATGAGGGATAATGACACAACCTGGAATATTTTTAAGTAACATGACAGCTACAGATTTTTTATAGGGAGAAGGACAATTGCATAATTTTTATAGCGAGAAGGACAAACAGTGAATCCCGAAAATCAGTGAATCTCCTCAGTGAATCCCGAAATCAGTGAATTTCGACAGTGAATCCCGAAAATCAGTGAATTTCGACAATGAATTTTGAAAACCAGTGAATTTAGACAGTGAATTTCGGCAGTGAATTTAAACAGTGAATTTCGACAGTGGATAAATAGTTTTGTCCTTTATGCAAAAATTTCAAAAGGCTGTCCTTCTACTCAATTGATGAAATATTTCTGTCATTCTCCCTAATTCTCCTTATAAAATAAATCATTTTACCGTTTTAATCATTCTTTCAATCAGTTTTATCATATTTTATTACTCCCTCCGTTCCAAAATATTTGAGGCAGTTGTCAAAAATACGCTTATTAAAAAAGTGATTTAATGCTATGACTTTTCAGATGCAATGACTAAAAAGTCCCTATAATACAATTAATGCAGTCCTCTTTTTAACTTCTACTCTAGTATTAAATAAATGGTAAAGTAGAAAAATTAGCAATAAATGCTGCTTTGGAAAATATTTTGCCTCAGTTATTATGAAACAAATTTTTTTAGAAACTGCCTCACTTATTATGAAACGGAGGGAGTATCCACTAATAAATAAACCAACCCAAAACAAAACAACCCAACAAAAACAAAACGGATGCTAAATTTTACAAACTCACAAATCAAAATAATAGTAATCTTTTGTTGGGTTTTAGGCAGCCTCGTCTTGGCCAAAAGGGAGCCTCTTCAAAATTCTGTGTTCCATATCTGGTGCTTTGCTTCTTATGCTGTTTTGCTTCTTCAAGAAAGGAAAATGGCATCAACCAAATCGCTACCTTACCTACAAAGAATGCCCATCACAACAAGGCTACACTCTTTCAAATTTCTCCACCACTATTCCACCGCTGCTCTGCAAACCCAACCCCAACCCCTCTCTGTTTTGCAGAACTACCTCATCAACTCCATCGGATTCACCCCTGAAGCCGCCTCCACATCCACTGAGAAGCTACGCCTCCACAACTCATTTCGTAACGACCCAGATTTAGTGCTCGATTACTTGAAAAGATTTGGCCTGAATAAGGATCAGATCAAATCCATGATTTCAGCTTACCCAAAAGTGCTTACTTACAATGTCAACAAAACTCTGGAACCCAAAATTCGGGTTTTGCAGGACATTGGTTTGACCGGGTCGGATATAGTCAAAATTCTCTGTGCTTACAAGTCTCTTTTAGTTAGGGGAGTTGAACCCCTTGTAAAGCGGATTCAATTTTTGAAGGATTTATCGGGTAGTTATGAAAACGTTGCAAAAGCATTAAGGAAATGTGCGATGCTGCTGTATGAACGAAAACAAAAGGATATTGAGTCTGGGGTTTCGGTGTTGAGGGAAATTGGCTTCTCTGATCAGCATATTGCCCATTTCTTGATGCATTGCCCCACCCTGATTCTGAGATCTGAAACACAATGGTTTCAGGATGTGTTGCATAGGGTAGAGCATGATTTGGGGATTCCTCGTAATTCAAGAATGTTTTTCTATGGGTTTAAGTTTGTTTCTTCTTTGCGCAAGTCGAAAATGGAAGAGAAACTCGGAGTTTTCCGGAGGTTTGGTTGGAGTGATGCAACTATTCAAAAAATGGTTGGGAGTTTTCCAGCTGTCCTTGGAACCTCCGAAGATAAATTAACGAAATGTTTGGGTTTCTTCATGGGAGAACTTGGATGTAGTCCTGAGTTATTGGCTTCCCACCCTGTGGCTTTATGTTTGAGTCTTGAGAAGGTGAAGTTGAGAAATGATGTGTTGAAGGTGTTGAATGAGAAGAAGTTAAACCAGAGAAAGAAAAGTCCTTTTGCTGTATTGTTGTTGACGTATCACAATTTCTTGACGAATTATCTTTTACCTCACAAGAATGAAATCCCGATATTGTATGAATCATACATTGAAAAATTCGTTCCTGTGATGAAGGTATCTTCTTAAATGTATGTGAGCTACTAACCACTTTCTTATTTATAACTCACATAATGGGATTCACACCAAGTTTGCAAAGAACCAAATTAGGGAAATTCTTGGATTATCTCTATACAGTGCAATGGTAGGGAAACTTACTTTCTTGTCATAAATTTTGTTGCTTGTGCATTTCTCGTCTTTGTCCTAAGTTCTTGTGTAGACAGGCTTACTTCATTGTCATTTTGTTTTTCGTATAGTTCTATTTTTATGATGGTTTTTCAAGTTCAAGGACTCTTATGTCACTTTGTTGTGGAATTTCATTTGTGCTGCTATACCTTTATGCTTTGCATCTGCTCACAGTCAAGAATACTAGCTTTAATGATATGAAGTATAAATGTTCATAAATTTGGCTTTGACCATTGGCCTTTAATTTTTACCTGTCACCTCAATGCTTTATGCTTATTCATATCTTGAGAGTGCTCTTCACCATAGACCTTGTTTACCGATGTTTACCAATATATGTTGATACTTTTCAGAGTTAAAACGTGCTATGTCTGGAGATTTTTTTCCGTGCCAAAATGCAAAGTGAAGGGTGGAATATAATAGGATTCACACATAGTTGGTGCTAGAATGGGATTGTCTTTGTGTTATGTTAGGCAAACATTTCAATGAGTAGTTTTTTTGTGTATTAGTGTTTGTGTTTTGTTTTCTTTTGGTACATGGCTTAATTCTTCTGTAACTCGAGGATAATGAAGGGGATTCAGTATTCTGACACGGTTCATCTGGTTGCCTGATTCAACTGTGGTTGTACTTAAGTGGAAATGCAGAAAATGACTGGAACACTGCACTGTGTGTCATTAACTCATATCAATGGTAACTCATATCATTTTAGAATCTCTTAACCCTTACACCTGTGTTCCTTATGCAACCTGACAGGTAACGTGTTACAACGTACCCAGTGATGATGGTAGTACAGGTGTCCAACCCAATTTATGATAACCCTTACGGCCTTACCGATTTCTAGGTTTTCAGAGTTTGAGTTGAGTACTCAAGAGTTTGAGTTGAGTACTCAAGAGTTTGAGTTGAGTACTCAAGAGTGTATTCATATTCTAAGTATACACCTCTCAACCTCTCTGTCATTTTGTGTTGGATTTTTTTAGCTTCTGCATAATTTAAGCAGTAATCATTCTGATTTTGCACTTAATTGCAAGAACAATTATGGCTGCTCGTTCTTATGTCCTCGTAGAACTTCTTAAGCAACTTCTATACATTTTCATCAATGGAAACATCTTTTTTCATCCTTCAAGTATGTTGATTCTGCAAATTTCTCAGCATTTTTCCACTAAACAAACTTAAGAGTACAAGATTATTCAACCCCCCTCCCCCTCCTCTGAACTTGTGCAAGACATACTTTGGGACCAGCAGTGTTGGTCGACGAAATCGGGTGGTTCTTAGGCCTGGTTCAAATCGTTGGCTTGGAATGGGCCTCTTTGACGTTTTGGGGCTACTCATTTGTCTGGACCAGTGGTGGTGCTACGGCGGTGCCCGGTGGTCTGTGGTGTTTGGTTTCTTCTTTTCTTTTATGTCCTTTATGGGCTTTTGGTCTATTTTCCGTTTCTCAATTCCCTCTTTTGTCATGATTCAAGTTTCCGGGGATTCTTGGAAGACCCACTTTTTAGTATTGTCTTTTATTAGTCTTTTAATTTTTGATGTTTTGTGTTTTTATGTTGTTTTTGTTTTTACTCAGCCTGGTGATAGTTTTTTCCATGGTTATCTGGTTTAGTTGTTGTAATTTTTGTCATTAATTCGGTTTTGTCGTAAAAACTGGGAAAATTGAGAAAATATGTTTTAAAGGTATAAGATTTATGTAGTATGCTTCGTATATTATGATAG
This sequence comes from Gentiana dahurica var. dahurica, assembly GCA_024500145.1. Lineage (NCBI taxonomy): Eukaryota > Viridiplantae > Streptophyta > Magnoliopsida > Gentianales > Gentianaceae > Gentiana > Gentiana dahurica. The sequence continues at coordinate 19,702,067 of CM044902.1, forward strand.
AAAACTATGATTCGGTGGAATTTTGGTACGTTTTGCGTAGCATGCCATGTTCGTGGGTTTTCAGTGTTGAATTTGTAAAATGTTATCTACCTTTCTACCAGCTTAAGCTTTTGGGAGAGAAGGTAGTTCCAAATGGTTTCAGAATGAGAGGTCTTAAGTTAAAACCTCGCTTTAAGCATAGTCCCAAAACAAAACAAAAAAACAATGGGCCTCTTTGATTATATAAAATGTTATCTACCTTCCCACCGGCTTAAGATAAAAACAAATAAATATGTACCCACGCAAATCCTTATTTTCTACATATAATTGATTCATTTTTACAACCTAGTTTTTAGATATCCGTGTAAATGTCCTAACTTATTCAAACGATACTCAAATTTCATTCAAACGTCGTGTATCTTTAAGTTGTCCATTACCTCTTCAAAAGTTTAAAAAAAACATTTTCTCATTATCTTTCTCACTGGGAATTTTCTTACCGTGTAACAATAATAGTATAATACCAACGACAACAATAGAGAATGAAATTAGCCTACATAAAACCAACGGCAGCAGCTTATTGAATTTCAGTAATCCAGACAAAAGTATTCATAATCTGTGATTTTTTTTCCCAATTCAAAGCAAAAAATCAAAGAATAGTGATTAATACATTGGCGGTAGCAGTTGATTATCACAAAATCACTAGCATTCACGGAGTTCATTATAAAAATAATAGTCATCGGGTGTTACCTCAAACACGGAGAAGAAGAATACCCACGAATACGCGACTATTCGGTATTAGGTGATGCGACTTTACGCCACAGTCATGGTTTTTCTTTTGTCGGTAAAATCAGTGACGGACCCAGAAAAAAATCTCAGTAGGGGCACCGGAACAAATTCGAAAGGCGAGTGGAGGCATCAATAGTGTTTTTACATTTTTTACCTATAAAAACTTGTCGATTTTCGGATCTCAGTGGGGGCCGGACACCACCCCCCCCCCCCCCTTGTATGCTGGATCCGTCCCTGGGTAAAATTGTTACACGATAAGAAAAGTGCCCGGTGAGAAAGATGATGAGAAAATGGTTTTTTTATTTTATTATTATTATTTTTTAATTTTAAACTTTTGAAGGTAATGATACACGACGTATGAGTAATATTTTAATGAGTTAGGTCATTTACACGGATATCTGAAAACCAGGTTGTGTAAACGGGTCACTTGTTCGTGGAAAATATGTGAGTTTTGCATGAGTGTTTTATTATTTAAAATCAGAGTGGGGTTTTTTACGGCTGCCGACAACCCACAAAGTTATTTGGTATGCTACGCAAATCTTACCGAAATTCCACCGTAGCATAGTTTTCAAATCATAACTTAGAGTATACTACATAAATTTTATACTTTTAAAACATATTTTCTCAAATTTTAAGCTTTTGGAAAAAAAATAAAATTTCAATAAACCTCATCTGGAGAATTTACCTACCCAATGGCGGGACTTTTCTCAGCAATTGCCGATTTGCAAGCGTTCTTTATTCAGCCATGGAGAAAGAAGATTTGGATGATCTGTTTCAGTCCCTTGCGTTGACGGAGCAGGAAAAGCAGCAGGCGGAAGCTGTCACGGCTGGATCAGCGGCGGCGGGATGTGCGGGCTCAAAGTTTGATCGGAAATAGCCTGTCCCCGCAAGATGTTGATATTCGAGGTCCTTGTGAAGCACTCTGGCAGTCTTGGGGGTGTGAATTCACAACCACTCGGCTTGCTCAGAATATTTTTCAGTTTATTTTCACCAAAGAAGCCGACATGCTTAGGGTTCTGGAGGAGGGGCCTTGGTGTTTTGACAATTTTCTTCTCGTTCTCAGGTTGTGGGATGATGGGTGTGAGCGGCTGGATGGTTTTTTAACAGGTCGTCCTTTTGGGTGCATGCCGTTGGCTTGGCCATGCACCAATGTCAGGTGGGCCGGAGAATTGCGGTGATGCTGGGGGGTTGTTCCTGTTGTCAGTTGCGTGATGAGATATCTTCGGGCCAATGGTTCTTTCGTTTACGGGTGTGTGTTGACATATGGGTGATGCTGCGTCGTGTTGTTCTGTTGGTGGTGGATGGTGTTTCAGTCATGGTACGGCTGCAATATGAGAGGGTGCCACACATGTGTTTTTCGTGTGGTATGGTGAACCACACGCGACGCTTTTGTCCTAAATCAACGTGGGAGCTAACGGTGGCGGAACGCAAAGGCTCTCTGTATGGCCCTTGGTTGGGCACTACACGCCGGTCCAACCTTTTGGAGGTGATTGATGTAGAGGAGGTGGGCATTAACAGCGGGCATGGAACTCTGGGGGAGGTCCGACGGACTCTTGGGTTGTAGTTCCTTTTGAAAGGGGTTCGGGTGGTAGAGTGCCTTTGTAGGAGCGAGGTGCATTTGATGAGGAGATGGGGGATGTGGATATGCCAGAGTTGGACCCCTCGGGTGGGGCTGGTTCGGAGCCGACCTTTCATGTAGCATATGGGTTTGTTTTTCCGAGGGTGGAGATGGCCCCTCCTGTTGGTGGTACGGGCCGACGGTTGAGATTATCGTCTGCTAAGCGCCTTGCAAGACAGAGCGGTCCGTCGTCTTTGGTACCAGTTCAGGATGTGGGGGAGAAGCGGAAGACTGATGACTATGTGGATGGGGAGATGCAAGTAAAGAAGAGCTGTGGTTTATTTTTTCCGGCAGAGTCTACGGTGCAGGCCCGCCAAGAGCCATGAATATCCTATGTTGGAACTGCCGGGGTTTGGGCCAGCCCTGTGCAGTTAAAGCACTTACGACTCTTGTACGTTTTTTTTTCACCTTCTTTACTTTTTTTTGTCTAAAACTAAATTATCTGCCAATAGATTCGAGTTTGTTCGTTGTTCTTTGGGTTTTTGTAATGCGCTTGTAGTTGGTAGCGATGGGGCTAGTGGAGGGTTGGCTTTGCTTTGGAACTCTAATATTGATCTCCGTATCTCGACCTATGGTCATGGTCACATTGATGCTATTATCTATAGCTCAGACAATGTGGTGTGGTGTTTCATGGGCTTCTACGGCAATCCAGTCACTGAGTAACGGGGTCACTCCTGGAATATTTTGCGTCGTTTGTATGACTCTTTCTTCTTGCCTTGGGAGGTTGCTAGGGATTTTAATGATGTACTTTTGCAGTCGGAGCAGGACGGCTTGCAGTTACGGCCTATCTCGCAGTTGGTCGTTTTCCAACGAGCTCTTACGGATTTCCACCTTATAGATCTGGGGTTCTTTAGGGAGCCTTTTACATGGTGCAACAGGCGTGATGCAGGGCCCACATGGGTTCGGTTGGATCGGGGAGTGGCAAATGTGGAATGGCGTGCGCTCTTTCCGGATCATCGGGTTTATCATCTATCTTGCTCGCGGTTAGATCATGCCCCGATCCTTCTTTCCTCGCCTAACCTCTTTCGCCGGGGGAAGGCAAAGTGGTTTTCTGTCCCCCGCTATGATCCTTTCTGGATACGAGATAAGGAGTTGGAGCTGCGTGTTCATGAAGGTTGGCAGCAGTTGGGGGTAGCTGGTACTGATTCCTTATTCCGACGGATTTCTACTTTGGGTAAGAATTTTAAGAATTGGAGTACGTTGAAGCACGAGAATATAGGTAAAAGAATATAATTGAAGGAGGAAGAGCTCCTGGTTCTTCATGAGTCTGCTAAATATTCCTTTGAGGAGGATAAAGTTCGTCTGTTGGAATTGGACCATTTGCACACTTTAGATGAGGATTATTGGCGCCAACAAGGCCGTGGTGACTGGTTAAAGAGCATGGATAGGAACTTGAGCTATTTTCATAACAAGGCCAAGAGACGGCGTGACCAGAATTCTATTGACCTCTTATTTGATGAAAATAGGGTGGCAGTTATAGAGCAGGATGACTTGGAGGGGTTTGTTTCATGTTATTTTACATGCATCTTTTGTTAGGAAATCACTAGTTTAACGCAGCGGAATTTAAAATTTGATTTCCTTTTCTAGATCGTTCTTCGTTTAATGCAATAAACACGTTAAGTAGTTTGACGGTTATACCTTGATGATCTACTAGATCGTCGCTTTGACCGTCAACGGAGAGTAGTTCAATGCGCAAGACGTCCACGCGTCCGGCCTCTATCGTTAATCCACACGAACCCCTTGCCGGAATCCTCCTTGGATTACTATCAGAAAAACTCCGGCTGCTAGACCGGACCTTTTCTTCCCTCACAAACTCACTATGGAAGGCTCTTTATTTTACACAAGAATTATGAACTCTTGCAATTGTGATGTACAAAAGAGCTTGACACCCACTTCCTTTATATAGAGGAGGTGGCGCCCCATATGATGTGTGGAGGAGAAGAAAACCTTTTTCCAATAAAATAAGGAAAATCAACTAGATTGATTTATCTCTTTAATTATAATTTATTTTGCCAATATCCTATATTGATTATAATTATCTTATTACCATAAATATATTTTTTCTAAAATCAATTAATATCTTATATTAATATTATGGCAATCTTTATTAACTAAAGTGCACAATCCAAGTGTATCTTGCACACTTAAAAGTGGCGCCCCATTAGTCAACTAATTGACTTCCGGAATATTCTTTAATTAATATAATTTGTATATATAATTAATATCTTGTAATTAATTTATTCATAATAAATAAATACCACCATATCAATTTACCACTATAACCTTTATAGTCTAGAGATAAACTTTCCTTATTTGGTTATCAACTATAACCACATTTTAATCCGACTCGATGTTCATATGTGTGTGACCCGATAGGCTTCCGAATATGTTGGCCGTAGACACAAAGTGCGATTTACTAAAATGCCCTTCATACCTAACGATCACGGGATAGCGTCTAGCAACACACCGTGACCCCCAATTATCGGAAGAGTCAAAAAGCAATGCCTACTACCTTTCATGTGGAGCAGTTACCGTGTAACTTACAATCCTATCGCTGTAATAATATCCATACGATCGTATCTCGAGTGTCAATACATTGACGATCGTATCTTATAATCTGGATATCATGCTCTCTCGGAATAACACATTTACTCCCACTTTGCAAATATTCTCGAGAGCTAGACATTCCTTATAAGAAGGCCATTTCGGATATTCGATCCCAATCATAGGATACGCGATTCCCGGACGACCAATCATGTATACTCCGCATGCTTCAATATCATACCCAATCACTACCGCATGATCGCCCCATGGTTAGGAGAAATCTCAATAGTGTCAAAGCATGACAATCCACACCGTGATGCCATGAAGACTCCGGTCAAAAGGATAATTACACAACCGCCACATAGTGTGACACTTAATGTAAGTGGGCCAGTCTAACGTACGCATTCTCTAATACACGTCCACGTACAGTCCAAGTGTCTCTACACTTCGATAGACGAGATCTATCCCTACCTTCTAAAAGATAGAAGACATCCAATACGTGCTAGTCTGATTATACTATCAATGTCCCATTTGATAATACATAAGACTAGAGACATTTAAGTACCAACCTTGTTATAGTGATTAGAGATCTCATCAACCATAATCACTATCATGGTTTCTCTATCACAGATTGATACTGGGGACGCTACTATATATACACAACAAATAATATGAAGATAAACAATATATAATAACATAAGTGCTTTTATTAATCATAATAAAGTTATTACATGAACTAAATAGTCTGAGAACGACCCGACCCGGTTGGATCCGGTCCAACCCGATTGGGTTTAGGACACCTTTCCAACAATCTCCCACTTGGCCTAAAGCCAATCACCCATATGCCTAAGCCCGTGCAAGTGAACATGTTTCTCATGCTTAGCTTGAGACAATGCCTTAGTTAACGGATCGGCTATGTTATCATCCGTGTGGACTTTCTCTATCTTTACATCTCCTCTATCTACTATCTCTAATCAAGTGATAGCGCCGTAGCACATGTTTGGACTTGATGAGACCTTGGTTCCTTTGATCGAGATATCGCTCCATTATTATCACAGGACAGAGGCCTGGACCTTCAATGGAGGAACCACACCAAGTTCGGTAATGAACTTCTTCATCCAAACGCCTTCCTTTGCCGCCTCCGAGGCTGCTATGTATTCGGCTTCCGTTGTAGAGTCTGCAGTAGTCTCCTGTTTGGAACTCTTCCATCTCACTGCCCCGCCGTTAAGCGTGAAAACAAATCCAGATTGTGACTTAAAGTCATCCTTGTCGGTTTGGAAATTGGCATCTGTGTAACCTCGTAATACTAAATCATCATTCCGAAAACCAGGAACATATCCCCAAATCGTCTCAAGTACTTAAGGATATTCTTGACAACAATCCAATGTCCATCACCTGGATTGGACTGGTACTGACGTGGCCTTTTCTAGTGCTATTCCGGTCCTTAACCAACGGTGTATCGGGTCAAACTGTAGTGCTAGTATGGTGAGTCGTGTCGAATCCTCGGGGAAACGTATGGTAATTCAGAGTGTGGCTAAACACCAAGAAGCTATTATTAACTCAATCTAAGTCGCAATTTTTCTTTTTTTTCTATTTAGTAACCTTAAAACAGTAAATAAATGCATAAAACTAAAGCAGATATATATAGATACAAAAATATATATATAAGCATATAGAAATACAAATATATATATAGATATAAATATATATAGGTACCAATACAATATATAATTACTAGTAATATTACTAAAGACTAGCCAAGAATATGTCACTGAATCAGTATCTCTTTTTAGTAGAAATAGATGTGCTCGATCTTTCCTTATTTTAAGGTGAATCAATTATATGTGAATCGGTGTATTCCTAAGCTAGACAACTCCTCCTCACACGAGCGTATGAAATTGTCATATGTCAAATTGTCATCAGTTTAATCTCCACAACTGCCCCATGCTAATCTCAGTTAGTCTGAACAGGTACCGAGTACAAATCTACCCCGGATAAAAGAGGTTATTCCGTTTGTCAGACGGCCGATGTTATTCAAAAGGCTCCGGTTGTCAGGCGGATCGATTTAACTTTCCGGTGTTAGTTTCAATTAAACCGTTGATTTTAACATTATTATGATCTTGAACACAAATTTAATAAGATTCATCTTTCCCAAGACAAATCTGCCCCCGGGTAGGAAATCGGATTCCGTTGTCACGTTTTCACTCGGCCAATTTTACCCTCCGGTTTTTCTATCCTTTATCTCATATCCTAACTTCTCTGGTCAGTTCATCATTAGGTTATATGTTGCGATTCATCTTGGTTAATTACGTCAATCCGAATATTATCAATACGTTGCAAGATAGAAAAAGATTCATTATAATCGATTTTAATTCAATTTTAACATAGTCATCATCTATTTCCCTAAAAAGATAAACTAATTCAATTTCATATCTTGGCTAGATATAGAGTTAGCCTAATATCATTATAACTAATATATAGATACTAATAACAACAAACAAACATAAATACATTAAAAAGTTCCAGATTACAATTGTAGCGTCAGACCCGTATTCTCCGGAAATAACAACTCCTTTAGCAACAACGAGCCTTGATAATCCTTCTAAGTACTACAACGATACTTATACTACATTATTATTTTGACATAGTGTCGTTTACGGTATTTACAGAACTACAAACTAGATTAAGATAATATATATATATATAAGATATATATATATAGTTAAATTATTAACTCGATGCCTACTAACACACTAGCAAGAGTACAAGGTTCAATTGTAGTATAGCCTGATAGAGTCGAGGTCCATGCGAGAGAGACTCGGCACAAATAAAACACAACTTTATCCTATTAGAACCAAATTAAAAAGGCGGTCTACGACCAACTAAATGCAGTAAATAAAATAGTGATAACCACAAGACACAAAAGACCACAAAGACAGACTAAAGACTACCAAAACACGGATAATACGGTTGATATTATCTAAACAAATAGTATTGATTACGCTAGTAGATTATAACTTCCCCATGTGAATTAGGATGATAACGAGACAAAACAAACGTTAAAGATTAATTATTATGACTACGGGAGTCATCCCCTAAGGTAGATTTAGCTCCGGTTAGGCCATCTAAATCATCGTGCCTCCATTACGTGACTTCGCTTTTTAATGCCTCCATCTCATATAACTTCTGACACAATTACGAAACTAGGGATGCCGGTATAAACCGTAACCTCATCTAAGCAACATTCCTAGGGTAAGGCGTACTTCTTAGATGCCGATTCAATCTATATCCTAAGTAACAATCACTTTTTGGGTTTCATGTTAAATTATGATGACAAATGATTAAGTCGATCAGGTTTAATTACTCGTTTTAATTCCAAATCAGAGAATCTGACGTAGTCGAAGCCGATCATAATATTGCCCTACACATCACCACGCTCGGTCGACCGAACGACAGCACTCGGGCGACCGAATGACATGTCTCGGTCGACCGAACACAGTTTTGTGTCGGAACAAATCATGATTACTTCTTAACGTTTCTAACCTAAACACATGGGTTAGTAAATTAATCTACATCACGCAATCAATACAAGAAAAACTACTCCATAATAAAATATATCAGCTCTACGAATAAAGATTGCATAATTGAATAGTCATACCCTCGAAGACGAGAGTGACTCCCACTCTTTAATGCGCTCCCTAATCGGAGAATCCGATGAATCCACAATGTACGAACATAAAGAAAAGAAAACTAAAACTTAAAACTCAAATTGTAGAAATTGTTTTGTGTTGTAGTGGTGTGTCTTTCTCAGCATCGTGGCTGCTGTTTATATAGGAGTTGTAGCCGACATAGGGAGAATCCAGAAGATTGACATGCATTTATCAACTTAGGCTCGGGTGACGAACGTACACGATCGGTCGACCGAATATCATGGCTCGGTCGACCGAGCCTCCCTCTTTACGCGTTTTCAAATTCGGTTCGTCTGACTTGTTCCCCACTCCATGCTTTTGAATTGATCTGATTAATCTTTTCTTCAATGCTCCGATTTTCTTCTCTTTTATCTTGAGATCTCCCGATTGCGTGATAATTATCTTCCCGATTTATCATGATCTTCAAAATCAGCATTTATCACACAATTAATTGCTCTTTTATAATAAAAACAGCTAAATACCAATTATCATATTAATAATCACTTATCATTAAATAATAAATATAAACACGTGATTAAATATGAAATATATACAATTAACTCCGATTTAAGGTTATAATTGATGACATAAATGGGTATATTTTAACCGTCATCATTTTCCATCACACGTACCCTGAAACAGTCA